>CM067173.1:44277830-44329933 GCA_034093135.1 Erigeron breviscapus | reverse complement strand
GTTTTATTTTCTTGGACTATTTGCTTGAGGACAAGCAAAGACTTAAGTGTGGGGGTATATGATGAGCGTCCATTTTGTGATAAAAACCCCTATCAAAAGGCTTCATTTCTATGTCTTAAATGAGTTAATATTCGGAAGATGCGAGTGAGGGTAAATGGCATCAAGTGACTCAAGATGGAAGCCTATGAAGTTACAAGACACAAGGAGGTGATCCGGGAGCCGAACGAAGCAAATCGAGAAGCAGCAGGAGCTGCCAGCGCCGCTGGCAACCTTGCCAGCGCCGCTGGCCCATGTCCAGCGCCGCTGGAGCCCATCCCAGCGCCGCTGGGCGGCTCAGATCAGCAACCGACTTATTTCAGTATTTAAGTCGAAGTAACCCTCAAAACCCTAAGAGAGAGCCGATTCAGCAGCCTAGCCGCCCACATTCAACCCTAGGTCGACTTTGCAGATTCCAAGGAGGTTTTGGAGCTTCTAACACCTTCCGATCTTCATCCTCAACCTAGATCTACTCTTTATTTTACTTTCAGTTGGTAAACAATGTCTTTCATCTTTTCAGACTTTGTTATTCCTTTAATAATGTCAGGCTAGTAGGCTGAATACTTGTTTGGATCGATGTGATCATATAGACGTTTATCTATTTTACTTTATTTGTTAGATCTGTTGGAGTGTGTTTTACTGTTTATCATAGATCCATGTTTTACTAGTTCTTCATGTTATTATCGGTTCTATATCTGCATGTATTGATTTAATTCTGATGATCGGTCTATAATCATACACTAGGATTAATACATAAGGATGGAAAACACTAGTCAGTCTTTAACTAGATGTAAAAGGTGATTCACTTGTAACCGAGGGATCCAGAACCGTAGTAATTAGGATGAATAGAACATGAAGCTTAACAATGTCAGACGCGATCCAGTGACTTGGAAACGAGCACTGTGGTCACCGGAGAGAATTATTATCTGGTCATGGGTTAAGAGCCGGGTAACTAAAAGATGAATTAGTAACACAAACTTAGAGTAATTATGCATTAAAAAGGAAGATAAAGAGAAATTTGGTTATAGAGGAGGGGGAGGAGTCGGGGGGGGAGGGGGGGTGAGAGGGGGTGGGGGGGGGGGGGGGGGGGGGGGTGGTGGGGAGGGGGGGTAGGGGGTGGGGGGTGGGGTTGGGTTTCTTCTTTCTATTTTTTGTTTTTTTTTTTTTAGCGACAGCACTAGTAATTAGGCAAAGTGAATCTAACGAGAATCTGAGCCGTGATTAAGTTTCCAACAGACTAGCAAATGGGTAGAATAGTATTTGGCCGTACCATGAGATCGGAGATGCCAAACAAGTATTTTAATTTAATTACTGTTATTTGCTTTTTCAAACTATTTTCAGACTAAGTCTCTCGCTGAATAAGCGGTTGCGGCTTCTATTTACTTTTCAGTATTTTAATTAGTTTAATAGGAAATCGTGACAACCCCACAACCGCTAGAATTACACGTATTACTATATTAGGTAAAGCAACGCGTCCCTGCGAACGATCCTGTAACTTATCACTTAACTATACTACATCCGATCGGGTTCTCTGCCCGTAAGGTGTGTGTTTTGGGATAATTACTTGTACAACAATTTATAAATTTAAAAGCAGAAATAAAAACCACCATCAGGAAACTGGTTCCCAAACCAGCTGATAAGACTATTATTGGCACAAGGTGGGTCTTTAGAAACAAGATGGATGAAAGGGGTATTGTGACAAGAAACAAGGCAAGATTGGTGGCTCAAGGTTACAGTCAACAAGATGGAATAGATTATGATGAGACCTTTGCTCCTGTTGCTAGGCTTGAAGCAATAAGAATGTTTCTAGCATACTCAGCTTACAAAGGATTCAAAGTGTATCAGATGGATGTGAAAAGTTCCTTTCTGAATGGCAAACTTGATGAAGAAGTTTTTGTACATTAACCTCTTGGTTTTGAAAGTTCCAAGTATACAAACCATGTCTACAAGCTGGACAAAGCTCTCTATGGATGAAGCAAGCTCCAAGAGCATGGTATGATACACTGTCCAAATTCTTACTTAAGAATAAGTTTGAAAGAGGTAATGTTGATAAAACTTTGTTTGTGAGAAAGATAGGAAAGGATATCTTATTAGTACAAATTTATGTGGATGACATTATTTTTGGTTCTACTAATGATAAATTATGCAAAAAGTTTTCTGAGCTGATGTCTAAAAATTATGAAATGAGTATGATGGGTGAATTAACCTATTTTCTTGGTCTTCAAATTAAACAATCCAATTCTGGAGTTTTTAAAGATTTATTCAAGAAATTTGGTTTTGACAATTGCTCTCCAATGAAAACACCTATGGGTGCTGCCACCAAGCTGAGTGAAGATATCAGTGGAAAACCAGTTGATATTACAGCTTATAGGGGCATGATAGGTTCTTTATTATATGTAACATCCCGTACTTTTTGTTCATTTTGTTCATTCCCGTTAAGTAGCTTTATAATTGTGTTCAAAAAGGGTTAGTTTTATAATTGATGGAGATAATTATTATTTTAATATATGTGTTATTATGTAGCAACTAAGTTATAATGTGTGTCATTTATGTGGATAAATCCGGGTATGTGTCTTGCGATTTGGTGAGACGTGTCGATAAGTGTTAATCTTTAAAGCTTGTTAATGTGGTGTGATATATGTTAGATGTCGTTAAATGAAGTTCGTTGAGGTTGTCATACGTTTAATAAGATTAGAGGGGTGTTAAATGTAGATTTAACGAAATTTAGTTAATTGTGGTTAGATTAACCAACCATAATTAAATATCAAAACCCTAATATAATATGTATAATCTAATTAGTAGATGCCGCAAAGGCGCAAAGTAAAAAGAAAAAGAAAAAGGAGAAGTTTGCTCTTGTGAGGGGGGAGGTCGTAGGCTGTCAGAAAGAAATCTAAACACATTGTTCTTGTGGCGTCCAAGCCGTAGTATCATCTGCAAAGAAGTAAGAAATTGATTTTTAGTTTTATTATTTATTATACTAGTGAATCATAGTTTATGTATATAAATTATAAATAAATAAAGTCCTTTATTCTTATAAAAGGTAGAGCCGAAAAAGAGGAATTAATTGTGGTCTTGGGTTACCGGCATTCGTCATTGTTTTTCAAGTATAGAGATTTCAACTAATAATTTAGCTAATGAGGTGATCATCTAATTAGCCAACCAATAAGAATTTGTTGATGAAGTGATAAGACGGTGGTGTTAATATATTTGAAATTCATGGCCATAATCAAATGGTAAAGCTATTTTTTTATTACATTTGTTTACAATTACAATTACAATACAATATTAGTTCTATTAATTATGTCCAGCATATAACTAGACATAAACTTAGTTATATAAACATCAAGTAGTAACTAGTCCTAAGAGTTGACCAGAAGGGTTTAAGGTGGATGGAGGTCATTCCTATATATTTATGTACGTTTGGTTGTTGTTATTAATAATAGTGTCATTATCTATATAATTATTTAGGTACTTGGACATTCAAGAAGTAACAAGTTGAGCTGTGTTATTACTATCCAACTGGAGGTAAGATAACTTACTTTTGACACATGAGGACACAACAAACATAGATTTGATAATTATTCCCCATTTTATGTTGTTTAAAATATCTCATGCATATGTTGGGTATGAGATATATGTGGGAGGTGATTGGGGTATTGTTTATGCATGCTTAGTAGTTGTGAGCTATATTGTGATAATGTGGACTAAAGTGGTTTGTGAATGTGATATTGTGGACTTGTACACATAGTACACTAGACATGATTTATGTTGCCATGCCACGTGCACGCTAAGGGCCCTAATGTGATAAAGTGGATTAAAGTAGACAAAGTGGATTAAAGTAGATAAAGTGGATTTGTGGACATTATTAAGTGTGTAAAGTCTCGAGCACTAAAGTGGAAAAGAGTTAAGCTTAACCCACACTAGTCTAATTGGCTATTGTGCAAAGTGGATCACTCGGGGGTACTGTACATGCTCTCGTGTGACACAACCTAAAGTGGTAGAGTATTTCCGGGTGGCGTGGTTGACCATTAGTGTGTAACGGATTACTCGTGGATATGGTTATGCCTATCCGTAACGACAACGATGGACCACCGTGAGGTCTACCCATCAAGTCGGGTGTGAGGTTTCCTGTGAGGTCTTGTGACCGCCTACACACAAAACCTTTAAAGTTGTAAATAATTGGCATAACTAAAGTGGATCAAAGTGGATAAATGTGAATTATTAAGTGGATTAAAGTGGAGTGTTGAGGTTGCTAGGCACTATATAGGATTGATGAAACTTTTTATGTGTGATTATGTGGATGTGTGTGTGTTGCGCCTATACATATGTGTGAGATGATTTCTTATGAAATATTTTAATTGGCAATCCTTGTTTTGTACTAACCTGTTATCTTACTCGCTTTTTAAGCTGACACTTGTGTTTTGTGGAAATGTGTTGTGCCCTCAGGTTAGGCGTTGATCAGTGACTTGGTAGCTTGCTTGTGAGATGGGTAGCTTTTACTGAGCTTATGGATGTTGGCTTTAGTTACCCGTAGTTGAATAATTTAAGTAGACATTTATTTAGCCAGTTGGCCTTTACTATGTTGGTTATTTATTAGTTGATTGTGGATTTCAGTTGGATTATTGTGATGATACTGTTGGTAACACCTTTTGAAACATTATTATGTTTTATTGATTTCCGTTAGGAATCAAATGAGATTTTTAAACGTCGCTTCCGCACTTTTAGTTAACGGAGTTATCTTTTATGTTGAAATTTTTTTGAAATCCACATTTTTAAAAAGCAGGGTGTTACATTATACTTAACTGCTAGTAGACCAGATATTATGTTTGCCACATGTATTTGTGCTAGATATCAAGCTTGTCCAAAAGAATCTCATCTTCAAGCTGTGAAAAGAATTTTTAGGTACCTTAAGGGTACACCCAATCTGGGTCTTTGGTATCCCAAAGACTCAGGGTTTGATCTAATTGGGTATTCAGATTCAGACTTTGCAGGTTGTAAGATTGACAGGAAAAGTACAACAGGAAGTTGTCAATTGCTAGGGAATAGGTTAGTCAGCTGGGATAGTAAGAAGCAGCATTCAGTTTCAACCTCTACTGCTGAAGCTGAATATGTTGCTGCTGGAAGTTGTTGTTCACAAATCCTATGGATGCAGCATCAGCTTGCTGACTATGATATTATTGTGTCCAAAACTCTTATTTTCTGTGACAACCCAAGTGCCATTGCAATTACCAACAATCCTGTTAACCATTCAAGGACTAAGCATATTGATGTCAGATATCATTTCATTAGAGACCATGTCATGAAGGAAGATATTGAACTTCATTTTATTTCAACAGACAATCAGCTTGCAGACTTGTTCACCAAGCCTCTTGATGAAGCAAGGTTTAATACCTTGCTGAGCAAGCTGGGAATGTTAAATATGGAATAATCTAGTAAGGAAGACTCAAGCTGATTGACCTTAGTTTTGACCTAAGGATGACCAAGCTGAGTCAGCTCAGCTTGGAGTCAGCTTGGATTTTACTTAGTAAGTTATTTTATATTTTTCATTTCTTGTTGTTGTAAATAAAATATTGTTTTACTCTGTTTGTCTCTCTTTCCTCTGTACAAACCACAACCGTTACTCCCTCCATGGTAAAAAGTAACCGTTGGGGTAAGTGTACTTTCTCTCTCCAATCACAAAACGACACACTTTTGGTGGGAAGGCCATATAAAAGCCAACCCGTTTGATCAAATCACTATTCCATTGCATTCTCATCTCTCTAATCTCATTCTCATCTAGTTTTCTCTCAAAATCATTCATACTCAATTTTCAGTTCTCGTATTTTATCATTCTTTAGTTAAATTTCTCAATCAGTTTAATATCAAATGGCTTCTCCTTCACAAGTTAATTATCCTGAACCAAAACAAGTCGAAAAGATCGGTACTTATTTGAAGGGAGATAGGGTTCCAGAAATAGAGGGTGCCAAATGGGTTTCTACTCAGATCAAGGTACGACCTCCACAATATGCCAATCTCCATCCACCTTCAAACAAGTCTGATTACTCTGACATGGAAAGGTATATCTTTTATCACTCAATGGGTAAGATTCTGTACCTTTCTCCTGGTTTCATTAATTATAATCAGCTTTGTGAGTTTTAGCTCACAAGCAGGGTAACAACCACCACCAAGGGCAAGCAATGCATTGTTGGCACTTTGGACAATGCATCTCGTCGACTTGTACTTACTCTTGATAGCTTTAAACGAATTTTTGAATTAGAGTACAAGTCTGACCTTGCCTATGAGTCAGCCCCACCCCTGGATGTGGCAAAAACTGTTTTAAATGATATTATTTATACAGGGAGGGGTTGGTGGTTCAGTTAAAATTTCTCATTTTCTGGTATATACAAATATTTGATCTCAACTATTGTGAGATCATTGCAGACCAAAGTTGGTGGTTTTGATACACCAAACAAGCTTGAAATGCAAATCTTTTACTGCATGGTCCACAATAGGCTAATTGATTTTGGTAAACTAATTTTTGATGAATTTGCAACCAAGGTGTCTGCAAAATCTGAACACATTTACTATGGTAGAATCTTGGGTTACATTATTGAAAAAAAATTTAAAACCAAAAGGCAACAGGGGATTTTATAAAAATTTCCGCCCTGTCCTCAAAATTTTTTGGACCCATTGAAGTCCACCAGAAACTAACCCCTGCAATCCAGGATTATTTGATTTTTGTGTGAACAGGGAAATGGAGAACCTTGAGGATCAATCTGATTCTCAAGAGGGAGCTGAGGCTGACTACCCTTCGACGCAAGCTGATCAGCCTGAAGCTGAATCAGACTTAGCCATTCAGGGTAGTGTTCAAGGTACAACTTCTAATATCCCTGAAACTCCTTCTCCATCTCATCGTTCTTCATTTTTCAAGGGTAGGGAAGTGGACCCACAAAATCCCTTCCTAGCCGATCCCTCACAAAAATCTCCAATTTTGCAAAATGAGTCAAACTCCCAAATCCCCAAAAAGAAAAGATCTCTAAAAAGGGTGCATGTAAGATAAAAGGGAAAACTGTTACTGCTGCATCCTCCCAAAAGGATGTACGCATTGAAAGATAGACCTCCGCCCAAGGTCAGACTGAGTCTCAAATTATATCGCCTTCATCACTCTCCAAACAGAGTGGTGAAATCATTAAAGGGACACCCCTGGACTCAACCCAAGTCCATAAAGAGTCGAGTCTATCACGGTTGCAAAATCTTGAGCATGTGTACCAAAGATCTCCAAGAAAAGGTACTCAAGCTGATTCTTATCTTTTACACTCTGGGTCTGCACAGGCTGCCAATGCTCCACCTAGATCACAAGGTGGAGTACATGCCTCAAAATTCTGTCCCGATGAGGCTGTGGTGCAACAAAACATCACAGAAGAGGGACCATCCAATTCTACCCTTAACATTACACCAACTGCAGTCGTCTCTGCACTTGTGGAAACACAAGGGACTGCCTTTGGTCAAGAGGGCTTGATTCGTCAAGACCTCAATCCGTCTCTTGCAGGTGAGACAGCTACCGATGGTCTTCACGATGTTGGTAGTCAAAGACTCATCACCACCACAAGGGGTGATTAGTCACTTGGTCAGTCTGGAGTTCACCCATCCCCAAGGGATGTTCTGGTGACTGCCAATGCTGAAGCTGATCAATCAATTCAGCTTCATGAAGCAGGCAATGTTCAGCTTGAATTTAATGTTAATTCTCCTCAAGCTGATTCCAGACTGACAACTTCTGCTCCACCTCTTGAGACTCACTCTCATGAGGCAAATCACCCAACAACTCCTACAGCTCCATAATCTCTAAATTCGCCTAATATACCGATCATTAGGGTCACCAGTGAGCCCTTTGAAAGGGTTTCGGCTGCAAAGCCAACTGATGGTCCTTCCATTACGACCAAATCCATATTAAAGGATGTGGTAGCTAAGCTCACTGAGATGACCGACACCCACAAGGCTGACATCACACAGCTTGGTGAACGTATGGATGTTTTCAAAGGTAAACAGGTATCTTTACAAGATCAGCTTCAAGATTTTGTGAGCACTCAGTGGATTCTGGCCACCCAACAAGAAGAAATAATGCATGAGATGACAGAAATGGCTAAAATGGGTGCCAGGTGAGTGGCACAATCAAGGGTTGGAGTTAAGGAATGGCAGAGTTGAATGAAGAAAATAGAAACTATCTAGCAGCACTTGCCACCTCCCAAAACAAGCTGAGGAAGTCTATGAGAATCAAATTCAAAGCCAACAGGCTCAGACTGAAGAAGAAAAACAAGAACGTTCTCAAGGACATCAAAGGCATCCAAACCTAGCTTAAAGAAGTCTGAAGCTGAGCTGAAAATCAAAGTTGCAGCAATCAGCTCAACAGTTGATGAACTGAAGGCTTCCAGCTCATCTAACACTACTAAGTTGACTGAGCTTGATAATTACTTGAAGAATGATCTCACTCAGCTCATAAAGTCAATCAGCTCCACCTCCACTGTCCCCATTGATGATGACAAAAAGGGGGAGAAGGAAGTAGAACGGGAGAAAGTAGTTGACGAAGATGCTGCTGCTACTATGGAAGAAGATACTAAGGTGAATGCAGAAGATGTTGAAGCTGTTGTGGCTATGATGAATATTGGAGCTGATCAGTCTGAACATCAAGCTGAAACTCAAATTCAGACTGAGCCAGCTTCAACGCAAGAAGAAGTTGTTGTGGTGGATTCTAATGATGAAGATGAAGAAGGAGCAGATGTGAAGGTTGTCTTAGCTCTTCAGGCTGATGCAGATCTCATAGAGTTTGAAGATGAATCCTTCTCAGATGTTAGTGACAGATTGCCCATTGGGACTTACTTTACAGAGAGGAGAGGATCTGGATTAGACCTAGCATTCATTCAGCCCATTGTAGAACAAGATGACCAAAACATTCAGAATGAAGGCACTTAGACTGAAGGAACTAAAATGAAGACAAGTAAAATGAAGACAAGTAAATACCCCAGGATCCACTTGAGAAGAGAAGGTGATTCCTCTATGTTAGGCCCAGATTTAGTCCAGATTTACTGGACTCGCTCCAGACTCGACTACTGGAGCCTTACTGAAGATCTGTCCAGAAACGTGTTCTACTGGACCTACTCCAGACTTGGAATCTGGAGTCCCTCTGAAGATTTGTCCAGAAATAATGGAAGACCAGTGAGCAATACTTGTATAGGAAATCTGGAGTATTCTCCAGATGAGCTCACTGGACTTCACCCCAGTCCAGATCAACTCTACTGAAGACATTCTGACTAAAGTCAAAGACTGAAGTCTGAAGAAAGAAGACTGACAAATGGCGGAGTCCACTGGAAAGTCTTACCAGATCTGTACACTGGAGGATTGTCAGTGTTCTAGACCCTACAAGTATGAACACTGATATCGAGGATTGACTTTTCCCTTTACACACTTTCCAAAGAACAATCCACTTGTTCTTTACCAAAGTTTGTGTGTGTGAAGGTGGTTGGATAAAAGGACACAAAGTCATTTGATGCGACTTTATCCTTATTCCTTATCCAATACATTTAATGTTCTTGTCGGATCATTAAATGTATGCAACCATATTTGTACGGCACAAAATTCACTGGTGAATTTTGTTGCCTATAAATACAAAGTCATTTCTTTGAGAAAATACTTTTAAGCATACATTTTTCATTTAAGTGAATTTGTCCAAATACTCTCGATCTTAAACAGGGATACTTCACAACTTTAAGTATCTCGATCCAAAGAGTTATTTGACAAATATAGATCATTTGTAACTCATAGGTTGTTAGGATACATACTTTTTGTATTATCTTGATTCCGCACAACCTTGTATTTTATTTAACATCATAAATAAAATACACAACTGAAAAATACATAATTTTCCACTTTACTTGTTTATTGCTTTAAGTCTTGTATTACTTTGTTTATATATTCTTGCATTTATTTACAAGTAATACTAGTCCATTCTAGTGCTTATTAGACTTGTTGTATTTACACTTTCCTGGTTAACCATCGAACTTAAGGGACTCACATTTGGTATCAAAGCAGAAGGCTAAACATTGCCTAGATCTATTTCTTGATGGCTAACCAAGAAAATACACAAGGTTTAGTCTTGGTCCCGATCCTAATGCAAATATTAATGATCAAAATGAACCACCTATTGTTAATAACACTAATCCACCTCCTCCTCCTACTCCTGCTTCTCCACACGTGCATGTGCACTACTCAAATAATCCTGTTCCTAAATTCAGTGGGAACAGTGATGAATTGGTACGTGGAAGGCTAGGATGGTTTTGCATGTCACTGGTATTGAGAGGAACATGATGAAAATTTTAAACGAAGGTCCTTATGTCCCTACATCACCTCTTCAATCCCCTTCTTGATCCTTCTGGATCTAGAAGAGGAAGGGAAAGAGGGAGGAACATTGGTCAGAAGAGGAGAGGAGATTGGTGAATCTAGACACCCTTCTCAAAAACATGATCCTCGGGGCCGTTCCAGAAACCCTAATTCCTACACTAGTTCTTTTTCCTAGTGCTAAAACCATGTGGGATGAACTTTTAAACCAACATGAAGGAGGAGATGACACCATTGTCACCAGAAAGGTCTCCTTAAACAAGAGGTATGAGTCATTTTTTGCTCCAGCCTAACGAGTCTCTCACTGGTACTTACACCAGATTTATGAGTATCATAAACCAGTTGAGAGGTCTTGGGGTTGAGAAGGACAAGGATATACTTCTGGAGAAATTATGTGACATTCTACCCACCAAATGGTCTCACATGATCCTGGTCTTACGACAAGGTAAAACTCTGCACACACACACTCTCTCAACTCTATATGGAGCTTTCAGGTACACTAAAGAAAATCAAGCTCAGAGAGTGGTGGCAGAACAAGATGCTTTTAACCATGCCTCCAGTAGTCCTAATGTGGTTAGTCATACTGAACCACATAGTACAGCACTGATATCTTCTGAGAATGTATTTTCTATGAAGAAGATGGTGTCTGAACTCATGGATTCTGGAGAGACCAGTCATATCTCTCCAGACTGTTGTGATGAAACTGAAGATGATGACCTTATTGCAATGATTGCTAAAACGTTTAACCGTTTCAAAGCAAGAGCAAATAGGCCATCTGGACAATTTGCATCCAGTTCTTCAACTGATAAGACCAATTTGACATGCTTTAAGTGTGGCAAAAAGGGTCATTTCATGAAAGAGTGCAGGTCCAACCAGTTTATATCCAAGCCTGGTCCATTCTCTTCAAATAATAAGCCTGATGATAGCTATAAACTGAAATATAAAAAGCTTAAGGCCCAGATTGCTCTCATGGCACAACAAATTGAAAACAATAATAAGTGCATGATTGCAACAACTGAAGAGAAGTGGGTTCCTTCTGATGAATCATCTGTTGATGAAGAAGAAGAAAGAGATTGCTGTTACATGGCTCTAGCAGACGATGAGCACCTGGTAAAGGAAGATGTCACATCTGGACGATGGGTAGACATTGTTATTAAGAAGGTTAGTGATTATGATTGTGCAATTGACCATGAACTAAAATTGGACATAGCTGAAGCTCTTAATTCTGATTTGATTTTTGTAGAAACTGTTAGATCTGATTGTGTAAATGGTCTAGAAACAGATTCTTCTAAAATAACTGCCTTAAAATCAAAGTTAAAAGAACTTCAAGACATTGAACTGGCATTTCAAGCCCAGGTTCTGGTAACTGAACAATTGATTCAAGAAAAACAAGATCTTGAAGTCATTTTAGAGGAAGAAAAACTGGTAATTAAATCATGGCTAGAAACCAAAAAGCCATATGATGCTGGAGTAAATCAATTTCCTGCTCAAAAACGTGCATACTTAGATGGAAATACTCATTTAGCATCATTAATACCAGTAATCGATCGATTACCAGAGGGGTTCAGGCCCACCACTGTTTATGATAAGCCTGTAACTCCCAAGACCAATATTTACCCAGTTCAATCCCCATAGGTCAAGACTGGAGCATTCCAGATGACTGCTCCAGTTAAAGAGGTTTATCGGAATAAACCTTTGCCTCAGACCAATCCCCTACCTAAGCCTAGGACTGGAAAGGCTAAGGTGTCATCTGAAGAAAATATTTTGTCCAGGTTAGAGAGCCAGATTCAAATTCTGACTCATCAATCTCAAAGTTTTAATGCAAGATTAAACTTTATTGAGGGTACTTCATCTGGCCCTAGACAAAATACAAAACTTTTGCTAAGAAAGTTAAATCTATTTCTCCAGTTGAGAAAAAGAAAAAGGTTTCAAAACTATCAACCCCAGTGGTCTTTTCAACTAAGACCACTGTTGAAGAAAGTAAACTAAACCAGATTGCCCTAGGGACCTATAAGGGAGGGTCCAGTGAACCCATCAGTCGATGGGTTCCCAAATCTAACTGATAATATTTGGTGGATGTGCAGGGCGATCGAAAGAAATATATCTGGTATCTTGACAGTGCTGCTGGCAGGACGATGACCGGATGTAAGACCCTGCTGGAGGAGTTCACCATTTCTGATGGACCCTCCATTACTTTTGGAAATGATGGTTGTGGAAAGACTTAGGGATACGGTGTTCTGAACAATGCACAAGTCAAGTTCAGACGTGTTGCATTTGTGAATGGTTTGAAATATAACTTGATCAGTGTAAGCCAACTGTGTGATGATGGCTATCAAGTCTTATTCAATATTGCTCAGGGTATCGTATTCAACAAGGACTGGAAGGTAGTGTTGATTGCTCTCAGAAAAGGGAATGTGTACGTGATGGATATGGAAAGCTCTCCTTCAGAGCAGTGTTTCTATACTCAAGCTGATGAAGACACAAACTGGTTATGGCATAAAAGGTTATCCATTTAAATTTCAAGAATATTAATAAGTTGTCCAGAAAACAACTTGCAGATGGGATACCTTCAGTTTCCTTCAAAAAGGAAAGGCCATGTCCAGGATGTGAGATGGGTAAGCAAAAACGTACCAGTTTCAAGACCAGACAGAATTTCAGCATATCTGAACCTCTTCATATGCTTCATATGGACCTCTTTGGTCCAGTGAATGTTCAGACTCGTGCTGGTAAAAGATACACCCTGGTGATCGTAGATGAATTCTCCAGATATTGTTGGGTGATCTTTCTTAGGTCTAAAAGTGAAGTTGCTGCTGAAATCATCAGTCTTATCAAGCAAATTGAGCTCAAGTACAGTCGAAAAGTGTGTCATTTAAGAAGTGACAATGGAACAGAATTCCAGAATGCAACTCTGGAGTCATTCTGTACTGACACTGGCATCTCCCAGAATTTCTCATCAGCCCGCTCTCCAGAACAAAATGGAGTGGTGGAAAGGAAGAATCGAACGCTGATAGAAGCTGCCAGGAGTACGCTTGCTGAATCTGGTCTGTCTACTAGTTTCTGGGCGGAAGCAATTGCAACTGCTTGCCACACCCAGAATCGATCAGTGTACATCAAAAGACACAAAAAGACAGCCTATGAAGTCTTAAGAAATAGAAAACCAAATATTGGTTATTTTCACGTTTTTGGATGTCCAGTTTACATCCTGAACAACTCCAGTCAGCTAGGCAAATTTGATGCCAAAGCTGATGAAGGGTATTTCTTAGGCTATTCAGCCATTCGCAAGGCCTTCATAGTCTACAACAAGAGACTGGAGAAGGTCCATGAGTCAATTCATGTCACATTTGATGAATCAAATGCTGCAATCAACAAGAAGCCAGCCTTGACACTCCCCCAGTAACTCCAATTGTCTTTTGTGAATCTGATCCTATAAACGACAAAACTTAAGATTCAAAAGACACAGTTTCCAGTCATCCTGATCTGGAACCTGTTCAGAAAAAGAAACTCTCCAGTAGTACTCCATTCTATCCTTCTATTATTTTCAAACTACCCTCTGAAATTAATATTGGATCAGATGTTCGTACTACTCCCCTAGTATCAGTGTCAGTTGAGAATAGACCAGAAATGTCTTCTTATGAATAATTCCAAACTGAACCAGTACTTCAGGAAATGCCTTCAAATGAAGAATTTCATGATGCAAATCGTGATTTAAATGACTCAGATGAAGATACTGAAGTAATCTGGCAAGATCCTCCTCCAGAAGCAATTCCAGAGGAGACTCAACTGAATTCTTGCACTGATATTGTTGTCAGTAACAATCCTGGTCAGTACTCCAGATGGACAAAATCTCATCCTATTGATCAGATCATAGGTGACTCCAGTAGAGGAGTTCAGACCAGAAGAGCCTCCAGTAATCAATGCTTATACGTTAGTTTTCTATCTTTGATGGAACCAAAGAAGATTGACGAGGCTATGGAAGATCCAAGCTGGGTGACTGCTATGCAAGAAGAGCTTCACCAGTTTGAAAGGAACAAGGTCTGGTATCTGGTTCCTTTCCCAGTTGGAAAGAAAGAACCAATTGGAACAAGATGGAGTCTTCAGAAACAAAGTAGATGAAGATGGCCACTTAATCAGAAACAAGGCCAGACTGGTAGCACAAGGCTACTGCCAGTCAGATGTCGACTTTGATGAATCATTTGCTCCATTGGCTAGACTTGAAGCGATCAGAATATTCTTAGCATTCGCTGCTTATCATTAGTTCAAGGTCTACCAGATGGATGTAAAGAGTGCTTTCTTGAATGGAAAGCTTGAAGAAGAAGTTTATGTCAGATAACCACCAGGTTTCGTTGATGAAAAGCATCCACATTGGGTATATCGTCTGGACAAAGCGCTATATGGCCTCAGACAAGCCCCACGTGCCTGGTATGACACTCTGACTAAACATTTGTTGAAAAATGGTTTCAAACGAGGTGCATTGACAATACCTTATTTATTCTTCATGAAAAAGGTAATCTGTTAATGGTACAAATTTATGTTGATGATATTATTTTTGGGTCTACTGATGAAAACATGTGAAACCATTTTTAAAGAAATTTATGTTAAAGAAATTTGATATGAACTCTTCACCATCTAAACCAACTCCAATTTCTGCACCACTAACACTGGACTCCGATCTAGATGGAAAACCAGTGAACACCACTGTCTATAGAGGCATGGTTGGTTCACTGATGTATTTAACTGCCATTAGACCAGATATTATGTTTTCAACATGTTTATGTGCCAGATATCAGTCTAATCCTAAGGAATCTCATATGCTTACTGTAAAGCACATACTGAAGTACCTTAAAGGTGTCCCCAGTCTAGGTCTTTGGTACCCCAAAGGCTCAGGCATGGATCTAATGGGTTATTCAGATTCAGATCATGCAAGTTGTAAGATAGATAGGAAATCCACAACTGGTGGATGTCATTTCCTAGGTGGCAAACTGGTCAGCTGGACCAGTAAGAAGCAAACTTCAGTTTCATTATCCACTGCTAAAGCTGAATACGTGTCTGCAGCCAGTTGTTGTGCTCAGATACTCTGGATGAAGAACCAGTTGCTTGATTATGGTATTAAATATTCAAAGACTCCAATCTTTTGTGATAATACCAGTGCCATTGCTATCTTAAACAATCCAGTCATGCACTCCAGAACGAAGCACATTGATCTCAGGTATCACTTCATTCGTGATCATATTATGAAAAAAACAACATTGAACTCCATTTTATTCCCACTGACAAACAACTCGCTGACATTTTTACCAAACCTCCGGATGTCAAAACTTTTGAATATCTTGTTGGTGAGTTGGGAATGTTAAATCCTTTGTGTACTATCTTTGCATTATTAGATTTCTGGAACATTCCAGGGAAAGACTTGAAAGATATTTTTTCTTAAAAAAATGTTTTAAGTTCAAAGGGAATTTATTAATTTATTTTCTCACTGGACAAACTCTTCAGAAAATATTACTGGTACTTTGTAAATGTGTCCCTCTCACTGGTAACTGGACAGATTGAAGTGCGTTACCAGTCTTTCAAAATGGTTTTCACTGGTACTTTACTGGAGTGTCCCTCCGTGTACCATCAGTACATGTTCACTGGACTAATCCACCAGTGATACTGGAGTGTCCAGTCAACCTCCAGATGCACTAAAATATGTCATAATATTTTCTAAATACTTGGTCATTGTGTGTGCCACGTAAGCAAATCTTTTTGAAGATATTTTAATCCTACGTGGCATGTAAATTTTTCAACGTAATGATGGTATTTTTACCTTGGGAAATCAAAAAGAGCAACTTGTTAACGTTTGTGGGCTGTAAACCGTCATGCATTTATGTATGATGTGATGTAATTAATGCGGATCTCAGAACCCGATCAAAAACTTTATTTGATAATTTCAAATAAACCGTTTGAGTTCCACATTGTCTCTCCTATAAATACCACTTTCAATTTCAATTGCATTTACTTCGAACATATTTACTCCCAAATCTTTCAAATTCCTTCATTTACTTCTTCATTCATTTTCCAATCATCATCATCTCTCTTATTTACTCCATTTACATTCAATTCCTTCATCAATTCTTCATCATAACCTATATATTCAATTTCATCTTCATTTATTCTGTATAAAATGGCACCTAGACAGTCAAAATCGCTCAAAAATCTCCTTGCCGCTGAATATGCTCCTTCGGAAAATGTTGGCAGAGCACCTCATATCAATCTTGAGGCAAGTGCCATAAGAATCAATATGAATAACTGGATGGCAAGACTCTCTCTGTCCAGTGTTCATGATGCCCAATCGATTATTGGGAGATTAAACTCATTCTTTCTCTCTTGCCCATTATATGGTGCGTTAACATTGAATCCAGGAAGGATGTACCATGAGTACATGTGTGAATTCTGGTACACTGCTCAATATGACGATGAAACTTCATCGATCAATTATACTCTAAAGAGAGGTACCAGATCCCTTGGTTTCACTGCAAGTCTACTCAGGTCTGTTCTACAGTTAAATTATTTTGAACAGAATGAGTTGCCTATTGAGCTTCCCACTGGTATAAATACAAGGGAAGTATGCAGACTCATGGGGCACACGGATATCTTGGATGAGCATGGCCAGCTATCCAGAAAAGGGACTATCTACATGAGCAAGCTGTCAGACTCATGGAGATATTTCTTCACCCATATTGTTGAATGTCTGGGAGGCAGTTCTGGAGGGTTAGACCAGATAAATCAAACCCACTCCAGATTGCCTACTGCTTATGGTTTGGGCTTAGGGTGGACTTTGCCTAGATCCTTTTTGATGACCTGGTTGAGCGCCTAAGAGTGAAAGGAAGAAAACCATTTGTTCCTTATATTCGTTTTCCTTTCTCTTATGTTTAAGAATGCTCTTGGCGACCAGTATGATTTTGATACTACTCACTTTTCTGTGAGTGAGTATATGAGGGACCTGGTCAACCTCAGGTCTCCACTGGATGAGGTAGATATTCCTCAGTCCATGCTTTCCTTCCAAAAGGAAGAAACTGAAATGGGTCCAGATAGAGGTCAAGCTGTTGAAGGACCATCTGGTGATGATGTACAGATCATTGAGGTTGTACAACCCATTAGACAAGTTGCTCCAGAAGGTCAAGGTACAAAAAGTTTGAACCTTCCAGACGACCTAGAACTAATAGGCGTCTGATGCGAGCTGGACTTCAGGTGAATCCTGAAAGACATCCTGGTGATGTTATGAATCTAGATGGATCACCAATTTTTGAACAAGAGGTTGTTGAGCAGGTAGTTGAGGAAGTTGAAGAAGATGTTCAGATTGATGAACATGTTTCTGGTGAGCAAGAGGCTCCAATTGACTTAAATGTAGAGGTTGGTGAACAAGTGAATGTAGAGACTGGTGAACAGTCTGGTGAACAGACAGTTGGGATGGCTCCAGAATGGGATGACGTAGATTCCCCAATGTCTGAAGGTTTTGATGCAAACTTGAATTTTCTGGGTGAAGATGTACAAGAAGAAGAAAATCTACCAGAAATGCCAACACCTCCACCAGAAATGCCACCACCACCACCACCTTCAATTCCAGAACACACTCAATACTTCACTCCATCAACCACTCAACCTTCACAATCTCAACTTCCACCTCGTGCGCCGGAGTCACCAGTTGCAACATCTGAAGCTGCAACTGAAGAGGACTGGGCACAAGTTCCTCTTATGACCAGATTGCCTTCAAATCTTGAACCTCCCAGTGGTCTCTCCACTTCATCTTCTGCCGAGGTCCAAGGCCTTTTAAGTAAGGTGGCGGACCTGGAGAGATCACTCCAGACTTCATCTCAGGTTATTTCAGACTTCAAATCTTTATTATCAAATAACCTTGCTTCTGAGATGAATGTCTTTGCTGGGAATGAGAAGCTGGTTTATGAGAAGCTTAATGAACTGGTACTGGCCACAAACAACAACACTGAAAAGATCAAAATGGCAGTCCAGGGATTAGAGACTAGGTTGGTTAGTTCTGTTCAGACTGCAGTCACTGGTGAACTGGCAGGTCTGAAAGAAGATGTTCAGAATTTGGTTTACAGGGTCAGTTCTCTGGAGAGTAGACCTACACTAGACCAGGGTGCAGTTGTTAGTATTATAAGTGATGAATGTACAAGGAAGTTCAGAAACAATATGTTGAAAGAATTATGTGAAGAAGTTTCTGGGACTGTTCTTCGTAGCATTCATGATGGGGTGTTACCCCAAGTAGAGAAGTTACTGGATGAAAAGTTGCCAAAACACTTGCCTAAAGCTGTTGCAAATGTTCAGAAGGAAGTGCAGGCACTTAAGAAAGTTGTGACTGAAACAACTCCAGTAGCAGGTACAACATTTGGTGCACTGGACAGACTTATGCTTGAAGATTTATGGAATGATCTCAAGTCAAGGACTGGTGATCATTCCAAGGTGGAAAAGTCGTCTGGTGACCAAACACTGAAGCACATGGCACAAAGAGCATATGGCACTGAAGTCGGGCTAACTGAAGGAGCTACTGGTACTGAAGCCAGTGAGCCCCAGTTTGAGACCTTCCCAGATATTCCAACTACACTTAAGGCTGTTAAAGGAAAAGAAAAAGTGGTATCTGGTGAAGAGGAAGAGCAAACTGAAGATGCTGATGATGAAACTTCCAAGAAGTTTGAACAAGAATGCATCATGATAGAGATTTTCAAAAGAAATCAAAAAGATGAACTGCTGGCCCATCAAAGGGAGATGGCAACTATGGGTACTTTGGATTCTTACAATGCTGGCAGGTTAGGCATTAATATTGAAGTATATAAAAAGATGAAAGATGACCCCAGAGTTCATCAATGCCTAAATGCATTAGATGATGTTCATGTACGCTCATTCTACGCTGAAGAAGAGCAAGTCTATGATTCAATTATTTATGGCGTGAGTGTACCAGAACTCATCAGACAAAGGAAGGATGAACTGGTAAGTCTCCAGAAAAAGATCAGAAAGAATGCTGGTGCTCTGGAGATAGAGTACAGGAAGAGACTTACTGGTTTACCAAAGTTGACTGCCAGATAAATCAAAGCAATCAAAGATGCTGATGTAAGCAATTTCATTCCCCTGGACACTTCTCGAAAAATCAATCGTCAAGAACTCCAATCTGCTGTAGAGTGTCCAAGGAAACTGAATCATTGATCCAGCAAGCCAAGCTGAAAGAAAAATACAATGAGATGTTGAACTTCAGGGCTGATGCCAGAAGGATCACTGGTGCTGAAATCAAATTGGCTGAAAATAATGAAGGCATGTCTAAGTTTGAAGTAAAGTTGACCAGGGAGGGTAACTTTACTGACGAAAGGAAAAGTACTTCAGTCCAAGCTTTTGGATGGAGTGAACTGAAGGAAATCGCTTTAACATTCAGGGGGAAGACAGATGTGTCGACTGATGTTAAAGCATTTCTGAAAAGGATTGAAAGGTATGGAGAAGAAAGCAACAGATGGAAGTTGCAATGGGCATAAGAAAGCCAGAATCAATACCATCTTCTCCATCACCAAAGAGAAAGGCTACTGAAGATGCTCCAGGATAGACATCAAAAAGAAGGGCCTGACTCTTATCATTTACTTATTGTAAATTATTGTCTTATGAAAATTGTATACTATTTATCAGTTGATGTATGTAATAATAGTTGCAATTTTTTATTCTTATAAGTAAATGATCAGATTTAGTCTAAGTTAGAACTTAAAAGATGAAACTGAAAACACTCATGATCTATAAAGTGTTTTACAGTAACTTAGATTTTTTAGACAAATCGAAACTTGTGTTTTTCAAGCATACAAAATGTATAGATTCAAGCTTGAAAACACTTGCATTATTTCTAAACAAATAGGGGGAATTTGTTAGGTCTAGATTTAGTCCAGATTTACTGGACTCGCTCCAGACTTGACTACTGGAGCCTTACTGAAGATCTGTCCAGAAACGTGTTCTACTGGACCTACTCCAGACTTGGAATCTGGAGTCCCTCTGAAGATTTGTCCAGAAATAATGGAAGACCAGTGAGCAAATACTTGTATAGGAAATCTGGAGTATTCTCCAGATGAGCTCACTGGACTTCACCCCAGTCCAGCTCAACTCTACTGAAGACATTCTGACTGAAGTCAAAGACTGAAGTCTGAAGAAAGAAGACTGACAAATGGCGGAGTCCACTGGAAGTCTTACTAGATCTGTACACTGGAGGATTGTCAGTGTTCTAGACCCTACAAGTCTGAACACTGATATCGAGGATTGACTTTTCCCTTTACACACTTTCCAAAGAACAATCCACTTGTTTTTTACCAAAGTTTGTGTGTGTAAAGGTGGTTGGATAAAAGGACACAAAGTCATTTGATGTGACTTTATCCTTATTCCTTATCCAATACATTTAATGTTCTTGTCGGATCATTAAATGTATGCAACCATATTGGTACCGCACAAAATTCACTGGTGAATTTTGTTGCCTATAAATACAAAGTCATTTCCTTGACATAAATACTTTTAAGCATACATTTTGCATTTAAGTGAATTTGTCCAAATACTCTCGATCTTAAACAGGGATACTTTACAACTTTAAGTATCTCGATCCAAAAGAGTTATTTGACAAATATAGATCATTTGTAACTCATAGGTTGTTAGGATACATACTTATTTGTATTATCTTGATTCCGCACAACCTTGTATTTTATTTAACATCATAAATAAAATACACAATTGAAAAATACATAATGGTCCACTTTACTTGTTTATTGCTTTAAGTCTTGTATTACTTTGTTTATATATTCTTGCATTTATTTACAAGTAATACTAGTCCATTCTAGTTCTTATTAGACTTGTTGTATTATACACTTTCCTGGTTAACCATCGAACTTAAGGGACTCACACTCTGCAAGTGAAGTATTGGAGCTGTCTGAGCTATTTACTCTTGGATATGCAAGAGTGTGTGGAACTGCATAACCTTCTGGTTCTGAACAAGCCAAGCAATTATGGAGTGGTGGTTGGTGACTTGTCCAAAAGATTTGCTAAAATGAGAAGTTATAATATTGATACATTTGGACTGCCACAACCACTCACTTCTGAAGATGATAATTCAGAAGCTGAAGAAGATGAGACTGTGCCTGGTCTCAAGAGAAGAAAGAAGAAGAAGGTAACCATTGAAGACTTCCTAAAAGAAGAGATTTACATGTTAAAATCAAGAATTCTGGATATGGTTAGAAGATGGATAAGCTTACTTTCAGTCTGCCTCCTGAAATTACCAATCCACTGGAAGGCCAAATCAATGAAGCCCATAAACTTGGTCTGATCATAAGAACTCACAAAGAAGAAATTGGGCTTCAAAGAGCTTCTGAGCTGAACATTGTGCCAAATGTACTCCTATATGCTCTCAAGCAGATTTCATGAAGCCTTAATGATAGAAGCATCAAGAAGGGGATATGATTTGAACAAGCCTGCTCCAGTTGACATAAAGGAAGAGTACTATGACAGCTTTTTGTAAAATACTCTAACTTTGTCCTTTATGAAAATTCTGTAAATACTCTATGTTATGCTTTCTTGTAAAAATTTATCAAGTAAATAGAGTTTATGATATCTTTTTCATTCAGCTTTGTAAGTATATATTGTATTAGATGAAAAAGATCAAAAGAACCCAAAGAAAAGATTGAAAGGGTCAAATGTATAATGTTATCAACTTGATAACCCTTTCAATCTGTTTAAGTATTTCCAGTCTGATCAGAAGAAGCTGCAAAGATTTTGTCATCATCAAATAGGGGGAGATTGTTGGAGTCAAGTTACTCATATTACAAGATTTGAAGATGACAAACAATTCAAGAAATACTTAAGTCTTTGGTTCTGGAACTGAGTCAGCTTGGAATGATCCAAGCTAAGTCAGCCTGAACATCTTTATCAGAAGATAGTATCCTTCAAGCTGCCTCAAAAGAAGAACAAGCACTTGGTCTAAATCGAAGATGAAGAACAAGGATAGAAGACCAAGCTGATGGGTGGAAATCAGCTTGGTTCTTGCAGTCAGCTTGGAAGGTACAAGTTCAGCCTGGAGTATTGCAAGTGCTCCAGTGTTGTATTTAACTTTGTATATTCATCAATCAACTGGATAAGCATCAGAAAAGACATTCTAGAAGTGCCAGTTGTTGCTATGAGTTGTCCATTTTATTGTTGCTGCACAATCAACCTTGGTAAGCAAGTAGGGAACAAAAAGAACAATGTCACTATCACCAGGTACTGATCAAGAAGAGACCATTAGATCAAGATGCATGGAAAAAATGGACGGCATCCAAGGCAGTGTTGATGCCTATATAAACCAGCCTTTGTGTCTCAAGAATGTGTGCATCAATAACATTAACTCTCACAATGATTAAAGCTATCAGCTTGGATCCGTGTTGTACTCAGCTTAGGCTAGTAGAGTTAATATACAAAGTTGTAACTTGCTATTCAGCCAAGTAGTTAGATTTGTAGCTAATCTGTTCCACAACTACTTGTAATTCTTTTTATTCATCAATAAAAGAATTAGTTGAAAATCAGCTTACACTTTGTTCTTGGACTGCACTTTACTTTATTGTCTTTATATTCTGTTATTTATTTTATTGTTTCTTTAGCACAATTATCTCAAGCTGAATATGGACAAACACTTTAAGATAATTTACATTCCGCATTAAAATTTTCAAGCTGATTAAGTAAAAGTTGTATTCACCCCCCCCCCTCTACAACTCTTTGAGACATCTTAAACCATCATGTTTATCTCTTTGGACCTATCAAAGTAGATGAAAACATGGATACTAAAGGAGCTGCAAACAATTAGACAAGTATTTTTCTTTATTATACATGTTTAGAAATAAATAAATTTTAGATGTTGATGGTACGTTTTGTTTAGTGTTTAAATTTATAAAAATGTTGTACAAGTAATTATCTCAAAACATCACACACCTTAACGGACAGGGGACCCGATCAGATGTAGTATAGTTAAGTGATAAGTACAGGATCGTTCGCAGGGACGCGTTGCTTTACCTAATCTAGTAATATGTGTAATTTTAGCGGTTGTGGGGTTGTCACGATTTCCTATTAAACTAATTAAAATACTGAAAAGTAAATAGAAGCCGCAACCGCTTATTCAGCGAGAGGCTTAGTCTGAAAATAGTTTGAAAAAGCAAATAACAGTAATTAAATTAAAATACTTGTTTGGCATCTCCGATCTCATGGTACGACCAAATACTATTCTACCTACTTGCTAGACTGTTGGAAACTTAATCACGGCTCAGATTCTCGTTAGATTCACTTTGCCTAATTAACTAGTGATGTCCCTAGACTCACACTACTTCTTTAAACAAATTCTCGTTAGATTCATTGTTTAAGCATTAATGACCTAAAGTTTGTGTTACTAATTCATCATTAAGTTACCCGGCTCTTAAGCCATGACCAGATAATAATTCTCTCCGGTGACCACAGTGCACGTTTCCATGTCACTGGATCGCGTCTGACATTGTTAAGCATCATGTTCTATTCATCCTAATTACTATGGTTCTGGATCCCTCAGTTATAAGTGAATCACCTTTTACATCTAGTTATAGACCGACTAGTGTTTTCCATCTTAGCATATTAGTCCTAGTGTAAGATCATAGACAACCATCAGAATTAAACTAATATATTCGATATAGAACCGATAATAATATGAAGAATTAGTAAAACATGGATCTACGATAAATAGTAAAACACACTCCAACAGATCTAACAAATAAAGTAAAATAGATAAACGTCTACATGATCACATCGATCCAAACAAGTATTCAGCCTACTAGCCTACCATTATTAAAGGAATAACAAAGTCTGAAAAGATGAAAGACATGGTTTATGGACTGAATGTAAAATAAAAGAGTAGATCTAAGTTGAGGATGAAGATCGAAAGGTGTAGAAGCTCCAAAACGTCCTTGGAATCTGCAAAGTCGACCTAGGGTTTGATGTGGGTGGCTAGGGCTGCTGAATCGGCTCTCTCTTAGGGTTTTGAGGGCTGCTTCGGCTTAAATAGTGTTAAGTCAGTTTGCTGAACTGGGCTTCCCAGCGGCGCTGGATGGGCTCCAGCGGCGCTGGGCTTGGGCCAGCAGCGCTGGCAGCTCCTGCTGCTTCTCGTTTCGCTTCGTTCGGCTCCCGAATCACCTCCTTGTGTCTTGTAACTTCATAGGCCTTAATCTTGAGTCACTTGATGCCATTTACCCTCACTCGCATCTTCCGTGAACCTGCGTAAACATAGGAATTCATTTAGACATTGAAATGAAGCCTTTCGATAGGGGTTTTTATCACAAAATGAACGCTCATAGCTAGAGGCAAGATAATCATTCAATCAAAACTAAAAGTTAACCTTATATTTGTGTTAGTACCTCTAAAACCGTTCTATAATTCCACATGTCCTACAGCTCAATCTTACTTCCTTCTGCTGCCTAGTTAAGCACTTAATTAAAGTTTGTATAGCAATCAGATCTACTAGCTACTAGCAAGGCATTTATATTTCATTCATTTGTGTACTTGTGAGTCACTACTTAGACATACTCTCACACTAAAGTCATGCTTGCAAGCTTAACACTAAAGCAGTTATACGATATTATCATCTGTAATAGTTAAGACAGCGGTGACAGTTCTGTGGTTCCCCACGCGCAGAGCGACATAATTCAACTAATGGTTAGAGTTTATACCTTACATCAAGACAGCGGTGACAGGTCGGTGGTTCCCCACGCGCAAAGCGACATATCAGCATATAGATTTTACTCGTTATTAGTTCTTTGAACTCTTTTTAAATAATCTACTGATTGCCTTTCTTAAGATTACTACATTATTCATGCAATAGACATTATCAGAGACCCCGGATGACTCATACACTTACTCCGCATGCAACTAGTTCACAATCAATAGTGTAAGAATTAAGGTGAACCATACGTCTAAACTAGTTCCTACACAAGCACGTATAATTAAGTCCAATTAATACACCTATGCTAATGACTAGATAGCTCTAATTGCTAGGCATATTAAAGTCCGGTTAAGTGTGCTATGGCAAACATAATCGCATACAGGTTCGGTCTAAGCTCTAATCCATTTGGAAAAATGAACAGCCACAAATCTATAGTTAAACTAACAGTCCTAACTAACCGTTCATCTACCAAAGATAATGTTGCTTAGTTATCGTAATCTTTTGTCTACTTGCAAAGCTTATATTCTCAAAATGTTCTTCAGACACGAGAAAAACTTTAATTTTACATGAATTAAGTAGTAGAAAACTTAAGATTATTCAAACAATTAAACACCGGGTTTTTCCTATTCCATCCCCCCACACTTAAATTGTACAACGTCCCCGTTGTACTAAACATGACATAATAGAAAGGGTAATAGGAAAAACACAAAAAATAAAGGATTAACGAAACTTCCCGGGCTTACATTGCATGAATTGTTGTTGAAGATGGCATTTGTGGAGCGACTTGAATGATGTTGAACTTCAAAGACTTGAGTTGACTCCATTGATGTTTCTCCATCTCCTTTTCTTTTTGGTATTTTCTGATTTTTTTGATTTTTTTGGATTTTTAGGTTTTTCTGATTTTTTTGGATTTTTCGCGATCTGGTGTGCGGGCAGACTCCGGGAGCGGCGCTGGCTAGGCTGAGAGCGGCGCTGGATACACAGGAGCGGCGCTGGATCTGCACATGTGTAGTCCAGCGACGCTGGTCTTCAGTGAGCGCTAGAAGTCTTCTAGCGGCGCTTGCGATTCCTGTACTTGCTTAGACGTCTGATTTTCCTTCACGATTTGATTTCGGGATTCCCCCACACATAGTTTTGACCAAGTGCATGATTTTCTTCAGAATACAAAGCTAAATACTCCTGCACACTTCTATCAAAATGGAAATAACAAGCTAAAACAATAAAATAAAATAAAAACGAAATATGATTGCAATACTTGTTTCCTTGATCCTTGAAATCTTGCATCTTTGATTCTAAAGATATTACTCATATAAAATAGGTCACAAATGATAAAATTTAAAACAATTCACTTAATTGCAATTAGTCACATATTCCTAAAAATAAAAAAAAATAAAAAAAAATAAAAAAAAAAGAAAAATAAAATACGGCTTGGGTTGCCTCCCAAGAAGCGCAAGTTTAATGAGTCTTCAACCGGACTCGGTCTAGAACTAGGTTTAGGAAGAATACGGGGTCGGCCGGGGGCCGGTTCCCGTTGGAAATCGAATGTAAAGGTTGGATGTGTCTTTCAAGTGCAATTCGATTCTCCTTTTCATAATCTCCCATGCAAAACTCCTAGCTTTACATCTATTCCCGAAGGAGTTTCTCTTACTAATGTACTCCTTTTTTTCAAACTACTTGGTTGAATCCCATGGTCAAGGTTATCTTCTTTGCTTTCACATTAACCGATGAACCTACCGAAAGCAAGAATGGCTGACCTAAAATCACGTGATCTCTAGTAATTGAATCATCTTCAACTATAAAGAAATCAGTGGGGATGTCCAATCCCTCTATCCTAATGACCAAGTTTCTTATGAAGCCTTTAGTTAAAACCTTGGCTTTTCCTACTAACCTAATCTCTAAATCTTCCCATTTTACCCTATTTCTATATTTCCTCAAATTATTCTTGTAAATTCCTATGGGCAAGATATTAGATGTGGCTCTAAGGTCTATGTAGGTATCCTCAAAAAAGTTAGAGCTAATGTAGCAAAGGAATCTGAAAAATGCTAAGGTCACCATAAAACTTACCATTTGGTTCTCTAGATATTATCTCATTCATCTTATCTCTTTCTAGGTCGGCTACACGCTCTTCCCACTTAATGTTTCCTGGGATCCTCCTAACCCTATTGGCTACTTCTCTACCATTTCTTAGTTGTTCCTCTACTTTCTCCTTCAATTTCCTTAATTCCATGAAACTTTCATAACAGATTTTCCTTTTAGGTTTAGTTTCTATGGTTTCCTCTCTTAGTGACATGTCTAATTGTCCATTAGGGTTTTGGTCAACACCTATCACTTCCATCCTAAGACATTCTCCCTTAATCAAGTCACTATCTTCTTCTAATTCAGACACTCTAACCCTATTTTTACCATTTGACAAAGATATTTCACGTTTAAGAACCTAAGACATTCTCCCTTAATCGAAAGGCCTCATTTCAATGTCTTAAATGAGTTAATATTCCAGAACTATCGGTACTTAATGGATTCTATGTTTACGCAGGTTCACGGAAGATGCGAGTGAGGGTAAATGGCATCAAGTGACTCAAGATGAAGGCCTATGAAGTTACAAGACACAAAGAGGTGATTTGGGAGCCGAACGAAGCGAAACGAGAAGCAGCAGGAGCTGCCAGCGCCGCTGGCCCAAGCCCAGCGCCGCTGGAGCCCATCCAGCGCCGCTGGGAAGCCCAGTTCAGCAAACCAACTCAAATCACTATTTAAGCTGAAGCAGCCCTCAAAACCCTAGGAGAGAGCCGATTCAGTAGCCCTAGCCACCCACATCAAACCCTAGGTCGACTTTGCAGATTCCAAGGAGGTTTTGGAGCTTCTAACACCTTCCGATCTTCATCCTCAACCTAGATCTACTCTTTTATTTTACTTTCAGTTGGTAAACAATGTCTTTCATCTTTTCAGACTTTGTTATTCCTTTAATAATGGTAGGCTAGTAGGCCGAATACTTGTTTGGATCGATGTGATCATGTAGACGTTTATCTATTTTACTTTATTTGTTAGATCTGTTAGAGTGTGTTTTACTGTTTATCGTAGATCCATGTTTTACTAGTTCTACATATTATTATCGGTTCTATATCCGAATATATTAGTTTATTTCTGATGGTTTTCTATGATCATACACTAGGACTAATATGCTAGGATGGAAAACACTAGTCGGTCTATAACTAGATATAAAAGGTGATTCACTTGTAGCCGAGGGATCCAGAACCATAGTAATTAGGATGAATAGAAAATGATGCTTAACAATGTCAGCCGCGATCCAGTGACTTGGAAACGAGCACTGTGGTCACCCGAGAGAATTACTATCTGACCATGGCTTAAGAGCCGGGTAACTTAAAGATGAATTAGTAACACAAACTTTAGGTCGTTAATGCTTAAACAATGAATCTAGCGAGAATTTGTTTATAGGGTAGTGTGAGTCGAGAGACAACACTAGTTACTTAGGTAAAGTGACTCTAGCGAGAATCTGAGCCGTGATGAAGTTTCCAACAGTCTAGCAAGTAGGTAGAATGATATTTGGTCGTGTCATGAGATCTGAGATGCCAAACAAGTATTTTAATTTAATTACTGTTATTTGCTTTTTCAAACTTATTTTCAGACTAAGCCTCTCGCTGAATAAGCGGTTGCGGCTTCCATTTACTTTTCATTATTTTAATTAGTTTAATAGGAAATCGTGACAACCCCCAACCGCTAGAATTACACATTTTACTAGATTAGGTAGTGCAAGCGTCCCTGCGAACGATCTTGTACTTATCACTTACTATACTACATCTGATCGGGTTCTCTGCCCGTAATTGTGTGGTTAGTTTGAGATATTTACTTGTACAACATTTTTATAAATTTAAAAGCAGATTTAAAATAAAATAAAACACACATCAATAGCTTTTTGGCGCCGCTGCCGGGGACGCGACGCATTCTTAGTTTAGTAGTGTAGTTCGATCCTACTTTGTGTTTCGGCACGAAGTAGTTACTTTTCAGTTTTTAGGTTTAGGTCAAATTAGGGTTTAGTAGTATTTTCATTTTATTTTTAGTTTAAGTAGTCAGTTTTTCATTTCATTTTTATATTGGTGCATTTGATCTTTTTTTGAGTTTTGCAGGATTATTTAGGTAGTTGATGCGTTTGAGATCGGGAACGATTGTAAAGCGTCTGTCTTCAAGCCTATGTAAACACAAACGTAACAAACCAATTCCACCACCTGTATTCAACCTAGCAAACCTTTTCAACATAGATACCCCTTTAGGATCATCTGACACCTCATCCGACACACCGTCACAACCAAACTCACCTAGATCCGAAATGGACGCCTTTGACCGACCGATAATGGAAAGGACGGGAGCAATAGCAGCTACACCGGGATCGGCTATTGTCCCACCAAACTTAGGAGATTCGTTTTCAGTCAAAGGCCACCACCTTAAGTTGATCCAAGACAACCAATATGACGGCCGAGCCAAATCCGACCCCCATAAGCATGTAAGCAGGTTCACAAGTTTGTGCAAAATGTTCAAATACGGAGGAGACGTCACCGATGACGATGTGAAGCTTAGCTTATTTCCGTCGTCTCTCATGGGAGAGGCACGTGCTTGGTTCGATGAGCTCGATGAAGGTACCATCACTACATGGAATCAACTTCGCGAACAGTTCGTCTCGCGATTCTTTCCCTTGAGTTTAGCAAGGAAAATGCTTCGAGACATCAAGGCTTTCAAGCAAGACGAGGGTGAATCACTAGTTGATGCATGGAAAAGGCTTAGGGAAATGATCAGAAACCGTCACGGGAATGGACTAGACAAGGACGAGATCATGGGATTTTCTTCTATGGTTTAACCAAGAGTTCCCAAAAGGATTTAGACCTAGCCGGCGGTGGTAACTTTTGTACAAGTCTACCAATGACGCGTACAAAATGATGGAGGATATGGTGCAAGCTAGCTTAGCTCGAGATATGGATGATAAAGATCGAGATAGGAGGACGAGAATGACCGTGGCTAGCATCGAGAGCAGCTCCGACAATGAGGTAATTCATGAACTTAAGGCTTTCTCTAACCGTTTTTCTACTTTTGAAGATAGGTTGGACATTATGGACAAAGACCTCAAGGTGATTGCACACGGGTGCAACAATTGCGGAGGAATGCACTATATCGAGGATTGTGAAGAGGAGGCTACCAAGCAAGTCAATTTTGTCCAGAACCAATACCGAGGAGGCTATCAACGAGGACTATTCCAAAGAAACCCCGGTAATTCTAACTTTAATTCTAGTTATGCTAAAATAACTTTGGTTCTTTTCAAAATAGGTGGCAAAGGAGTAATGGTTAACCCGAGCAACCAAAAGTGGAGAATGAAGTCAAGGAGGATCCGATTGTCAAGCTCACCAACATGATGGAGAAGTACATGGATATGAATGACAAGAGGCATGACTCCTTAGCAAGCTATACAAAGTCGCTCAATGAGAAGATAAGTAATCTCAATCAAAAGGTTGACGATGGAGCCAGAAATCAACAAGCCACAATCAAGGACCTGGAAAGGATGATAGAATGATGGATTGAGCAGAATGCAAAGAAGGAGAGCAGCTCGAGTCCAAGGCAAACCATCCAAAGCGGCTCTAGTTCACGTCAAGGAACGAGTCAAAAGTACCAACCACCTATCCGACGTAACGAGAATGTGAACGTCGTGTTCGTAGAAGGTAATGACTCTACTGAGCTTTCTAATCATTTTTGTGAAGTGTCCAATTAGGTACAGGTCATTTGGGAGCAAAACGGAGAAGAAACAAGCAAAAACGCAAAACTGGAATCTGTCCAGGTACCACCAGCGCCGCTGGCTGTACAATCCAGCACTGCTCAGATGAAGCCACCGCCGCGGGAGAGCCCCAGCGCCGCCCCTGGCCCAGGCCCAGCACCGCGGGCAGCCCCGTCAACCCAGATTCGCGCGAAACTTCGTTTTCAGCTGTTTTTCAAGGAGATGTCGAGACCCAATTCGCTTCAAAATGCAAAATCAAAGATGGGGACGACTCGGACAGTAGGGATGAAGTTCAAGATCCCGAGGCACCGGATGACGGGACACAGCTACCGTAAGTATCTGAGGATCCAATAAGTTTTCTCATTCCTTGCACTGTTAATAATGAATACTTTTCGAGTGCATTAGCTGATTTAGGGTCAAGTATTAATGTTATGCCTACTGTGATTATGAGAAACTTACCCTTTGTTTGCTAAAACCCGTTAACATGAGCATTCGGTTAGCCGATCAGACTTACCGACAACCCAAGGGGATTGTCGAAACGAGTCCATGTCAGGGTTAAGGAATTAGAATTTTGGACTGAATTTGTTGTGCTTGATCGGTAAGTAAAGTAGTGCCACCCCTAATTTTAGGCCGACCATTTCTGCATGCTGCGGATGTTGTCATCCATGTTCTGAAACGTGAAATATCTCTGTCAAATGGTCAAAATAGGATTAGAGTGTCTAAACTGGATGAAGATAATGAAATAGTTAAGGGAGAATGTCTTAGAATGGAAGTACTAGATAGTGACCCAAACCATAACGATCAATCGGACATGTCACTAGGAGAAGAGACCATAGAAACTAAACCTAAAAGAAATGATTAGAAAATTCGACCAATATGACGGCCGAGCCAAATTCGACCCCCATAAGCATGTAAGCAAGTTCACAAGTTTGTGCAAAATGTTCAAATACGGAGGAGACGTCACCGATGATGATGTGAAGCTTAGCTTATTTCCGTCATCTCTCACGGGAGAGGCACGTGCTTGGTTCGATGAGCTCGATGAAGGTACCATCACTATATGGAATCAACTTCACGAACAGCTTGTCTCGCGATTCTTTCGCCCGAGTTTAGCTAGGAAAATGCTATGAGACATCAAGGCTTTCAAGCAAGACGAGGGTGAATCACTAATTGATGCATGGAAAAGGCTTAGGGAAATGATTAGAAACTGTCACGGGAATGGAATAGACAAGGACGAGATCATGGAGATTTTCTTCTATGGTTTAACCAAGAGTTCCCAAAAGGATTTAGACCTAGCCGGCGGTGGTAACTTTTTGTACAAGTCTACCAATGACGCGTACAAAATGATGGAGGATATGGTGCAAGCTAGCTTAGCTCAATATATGGATGATAGAGATCAAGAAAGGATGACGAGAAGGACCGTGGCTAGCATTGAGAGCAGCTCCGACAATGAGGTAATTCATGAACTTAAAGCTTTATCTAACCGTTTTTCTACTTTTGAAGATAGGTTGGACATTATGGACAAAGACCTCAAGGTGATTGCACACGGGTGCAAAAATTGTGGATGAATGCACTATACCGAGGATTGTGAAGAGGAGGCTAGCGAGCAAGTCAATTTTGTCCAGAACCAATACCGAGGAGGCTATCAACGAGGACTTTTCCAAAGAAACCCCGGTAATTCTAACTTTAATTCTAGTTCTGCTAGAAATAACTTTGTTTCATTTCAAAATAGGTGGCAAAGGAATAATGGTCAACCCGAGCAACCAAAAGTGGAGAATGAAGTCAAGGAGGATCCGATTGTCAAGCTTACCAACATGATGGAGAGGTATATTGAGATTAATGACAAGAGACACGACTCCTTGGACAAGTATACAAGGTTCTTGAATGAGAAGATTGCTAACCTTGACCACAAAGTGGATGCCGTGGTGAGAGATCAACAATCTACCATAAAGGGTTTAGAAAGAAAGCTGGAGAAATGGATGGAGCAGGGTGCTAAGAAGGAAAATGGTCTTCTTGCAAGCAATGCACAAGCCAATCCAAAACCGAACCCTCAAGGAAGCCCGAGCACGAGTCAAAAGTACCAACCACCTATGGGACGTAACGAGAATGTGAACGCCGTGTTCACCAAAGGTAATGACTCTACTGAGCTTTCTAATGATTTTTGTGAAGTGTCCGATTAGGTACAGGTCATACGGGAGCCAAACGAAGAAGAAAACGCAAAACTGGAATCTGTCCAGGCACCACCAGCGCCGCTGGCTGCAAATGCTAGCACCGTTGGAAGCCACCAGCGCCGCTCAGAGCAAGCCAGCTCCGCTGGACAGCCCCAGCGCCGCTCCTGGCCCAGGCCCAGCGCCTCTGACAGCTCCGTCAGCCCAAATTCACGCGAAACTTATTTTTCAGCAGTTTTTCAAGGAGACGTCGAGACCCAATTCGCTTCAAAATGCAAAATCAAAGATGGGGACGACTCAGACAGTAGGGATGAAGTTCAAGATCCCGAGGCACCGGATGACGGGATACAGCTACCGCAAGCATCTGAAGATCCAGGAAGTTTTCTAATTCCTTGCACTATTAATAATGAATATTTTTCGATTGCATTAGCTAATTTAGGGTCAAGTATTAATGTTATGCCTACTGTGATTTATGAGAAACTTACCCTTTGTTTGCTAAAACCCGTTAACATGAGCATTCGGTTAGTCGATCAGACTTACCGACAACCCAAGGGGATTGTCGAACGAGTCCATGTCAGGGTTAAGAAATTAGAATTTTGGACTGAATTTGTTGTGCTTGATTCTGTGAGTGAAGCAATGACACCCATAATTATAGGCCGACCATTTCTTCATGCTGCGGATGCTATCATCCATGTTCTTAAACGTGAAATAACTCTCTCAAATGGTCAAAATAGGATTAGAGTGTCTAAACTGGATGAAGATAATGAAATAGTTAAGGGAGAATGTCTTAGAATGGAAGTACTAGATAGTGACCCAAACCATAACGATCAATCGGACATGTCACTAGGAGAAGAGACCATAGAAACTAAACCTAAAAGAAAAATCTGTTATGAAAGTTTCATGGAATTAAAGGAATTAAATGAGAAAATAGAAGAACAATTAAGGAAAGGTAGAGAAGTGGCAAGTAGGGTTAGGAGAATCTTAGGAAATATTAAGTGGGAGGAGCGTGTAGCAGACGTAGAAAGAGATAAGATTAATGAGATAATAGCTAGAGAACCAAATGGTAAGTTTTATGGTGACCCTAGCATCTTTCAGATCCCTTGCTACATTAGCTCTAATTGTTTTGAGGATACTTACATAGACCTGAGAGCCACATCTAATATCTTGCCCATAGGAATTTACAAGAATAATTTAAGGAAACATAGAAATGCAGTAAAATGGGAAGATTTAGAAATTAGGTTAGTAGGAGGAGCCAAGGTTCTAACTAAAGGCTTCATAAGAAACTTGGTCATTAGGATAGAGGGATTGGACATCCCCACTGATTTCTTTATAGTTGAAGATGATTCAATTACTAGAGATCACGTGATTTTAGGTCAACCATTCTTGCTTTCGGTAGGTTCATCGGTTAATGTGAAAGCAAAGAAAATAACCTTAACTATGGGATACAATCAAGTGGTTTTGACTAAGGAGGACATTAGTAAGACCAACCCCTTCGGGACTAGATGCAAAGCTAGGAGTTTTGCATGGGAAATTAAGAAGAGGAGAATCGAATCGCACCTAAAAGATACATCCGACCTTTACATTCGATTTCCAACGGGAACCGGCCCCCGGCCGACCCCGTATTCTTCCTCAACCTAGTTCCTAGGCCGAGTCCGGCTGAAGACTCGTTAAACTTAGCGCTTCTTGGAAGGCAACCCAAGCCGTATTTTTACTTTTATTTTTATTTTCATTTTTAAGAATATGTGACTAATTGCAATTAAGTGAATTGGTTTGAATTTCATCATTTGTGACCTATTTTATGAGTTATATCTTTAGAATCACAGATGCAAGCTTTCAATGGATCGAAGAAACAAGTAACTTATTGCAATCGTATTTCGTTTTTATTTTTATTTTATATTGTTTTTATTTTATTTTCATTTTTAAGAATATGTGACTAATTGCAATTAAGTGAATTGGTTTGAATTTCATCATTTGTGACCTATTTTATGAGTTATATCTTTAGAATCACAGATGCAAGCTTTCAATGGATCGAAGAAACAAGTAACTTATTGCAATCGTATTTCATTTTTATTTTTATGTTTTAGATTGTTATTTCATTTTGATATTTTGATTGAAGTGTGCAGGAGTATTTAGCTTTGCATTCTGAGGAAAACCATGCACTTGGTCAAAAGCTAAGTGTGGGGGAATGCCGGAAGCAAATTGTGAAGGAAAATCAGACATTGAAGCATGTACAGGACTCGTAAGCGCCGCTAGAAGACGTCCAGCGCCGCTCCCACTGATCCAGCGCCGCTTACAGGTCCAGTCTGCACACCAGATCGCAAAAAATCCAAAAAAAATCAGAAAAACCCAAAAATCCAAAAAAATCAAAAAATCAGAAAATACCAAAAAGAAAAGAAGGTGGAGAAGCATCAATGGATCGCCATCAAACGGAGCCCACTCAAGTTTTTGAAGTTCAAGATCATTCAAGCCGCTCCACACATGCCATCCTCAACAACATTCATGCAATATAAACCCGAGTAGTTTCGTTAATCCTTGAGCTTATCGTGTTTTTCCCATTATCCTTTTTGTTATGCTATGTCTAGTACAACGAGGACGTTGTATAATTTAAGTGTGGGGGGATGGAATAGGAAATCATAAGTTTTCTACTTCAATTCATGCAAAAATTAAAATTTTTCTTGTGTCTGAAAACATTTTGAGAATATAAGCTTTGCAAGTAGACAAAAGATGATGATAACTAAGCAATATTTGCTTTGGTAGATGAACGGTTAGTTAGAACTGTTAGTTAACTATAGATTTGTGGCTGTTCATTCTTCCAACTGGATTAGAGCTTAGACTGAAACTGTATGCGATTATGTTTGCCATAGCACACTTAACTGGACTTTAATATGCCTAGCAATTAGAGCTATCTAGTCATTAGTATAGGTGTATTAATTGAACTTAAATATATGTGCTTGTGTAAGAACTAGTTTAGACGTATGGTTCACCTTAATTCTTGCACTATTGATTGTAAACTAGTTGCATGCGGAGTAAGTGTATGAGTCATCTGGGGTCTCTGATAATGTCTATTGCATGAATAATATAGTATCATAAGAAAGGTAATCAGTAGATTAATAAAAAGAGTTCAAAGAACTAATAACGAGTAAAATCTATACGCATCAAGTTATGTCGCTTTGCGCGTGGGGAACCACCGACCTTTCACCGCTGTCTTGATATAAGGTATAAACTCTAACCATTAGTTGAGTTATGTCGCTCTGCGAGTGGGGAACCACCGACCTGTCACCGCTGTCTCAACTATTAAAGATGATAATATCGTATAACTGCTTTAGTGTTTAGCTAGTAAGCATGACGGTAGTGTGAGTGTATGTCTAAGTAGTGACTCACAAGTACACAAATGATGAAATGTGAATGCCTTGCTAGTAGCTAGTAGATCTGATTGCTATACAAACTTTAATTAAGTGCTTAACTAGTCAGCAGAAGGAAGTAAGATTGAGCTGTAAGACATGTGGAATTTTAGAACGGTTTTAGAGTTATTAACACAAATAAAAAGTTAGCTTTTAGTTTTGATTGACCGATTATCTTGCCTCTAGCTATAGCTTACTGATTTTGTCTAAAGCTTTCTCAAATCATTTTGCATGATTAACCTTTCAAATGTTTTTAATAAAGTAGAATAACTTGAACACTTAAGTTGTCCGCTCATCATTGTTTTATTTTCTTGGACTATTTGCTTGAAAACAAGAAAAGACTTAAGTGTGGGGGTATACGATGAACGTTCATTTTGTGATAAAAAGCCCTATCGAAAGGCCTCATTTCAATGTCTTAAATGAGTTAATATTCCGGAACTATCGGTACTTAATGGATTCTATGTTTACGCATGTTCACGTAAGATGCGAGTGAGGGTAAATGGCATCAAGTGACTCAAGATGAAGGCCTATGAAGTTACAAGACACAAGGAGTTGATTCGGGAGCCGAACGAAGCGAAACGAGAAACCGCAGGAGCTGCCAGCGCCGCTGGCACCTTGCCAGCGCCGTTGGCCCATCCAGCGCCGCTGGAGCCCATCCAGCGCCGCTGGGAAGCCCAGTTCAGCAAACCGACTCAAATCACTATTTAAGCCGAAGCAGCCCTCAAAACCCTAAGAGAGAGCCGATTCAGCAGCCCTAGCCGCCCATATCAAACCCTAGGTCGACTTTGCATATTCCAAGGAGGTTTTGGAGCTTCTAACACCTTCCGATCTTCATCTTCATCCTCAACCTAGATCTACTCTTTTATTTTACTTTTAGTTGGTAAACAATGTCTTTCATCTTTTCAGACTTTGCTATTCCTTTAATAATGGTAGGCTAGTAGGCTGAATACTTGTTTGGATCGATGTGATCATGTAGTCGTTTATCTATTTTACTTTATTTGTTAGATCTGTTGGAGTGTGTTTTACTGTTTATCGTAGATCCATGTTTTACTAGTTCTTCATATTATTATCGGTTCTATATCCGAATATATTAGTTTAATTCTGATGGTTGTCTATGATCATACACTAGGACTAATATGCTAGGATGGAAAACACTAGTCGGTCTATAACTAGATGTAAAAGGTGATTCACTTGTAGCCGAGGGATCCAGAACCATAGTAATTAGGATGAATAGAACATGATGCTTAACAATGTCAGACGCGATCCAGTGACTTGGAAACGAGCACTGTGGTCACCGGAGAGAATTACTATTTGGCCATGGCTTAAGAGCCGGGTAACTTAAAGATGAATTAGTAACACAAACTTTAGGTCATTAATGCTTAAACAATGAATCTAGCGAGAATTTGTTTATAGGGTAGTGTGAGTCGAGAGACAGCACTAGTTACTTAGGTAAAGTGACTCTAGCGAGAATCTGAGCCGTGATGAAGTTTCCAACAGTCTAGCAAGTAGGTAGAATGATATTTGGTCGTATCATGAGATCTGAGATGCCAAACAAGTATTTTAATTTAATTACTTTTATTTGCTTTTTCAACTTATTTCCAGACTAAGCCTCTCGCTGAATAAGCGGTTACGACTTCTATTTACTTTTAAGTTTTTTAAATTAGTTTAATAGGAAATCGTGACAACCCCCAACCGCTAGAATTACACATACTACTAGATTAGGTAAAGCAACGCGTCCTGCGAACGATCCTGTACTTATCACTTAACTATACTACATCTAATCGGGTCCCCTGTCCGTTAAGGTGTGTGTGTTTTGAGATAATTACTTCTACAACATTTTTATAAATTTAAACACTAAACAAAACGTACCATCAAGTGTTTTGGCGCCGCTGCCGGGGACGCGACGCATTCTTAGTTTAGTAGTGTAGTTCGATCCTTTCTTGTGTTTCGACACGAGAAAGTTACTTTTTAGTTTTTTAGGTTAAGTCATTTTAGGGTTTAGAAGTCAAATTAGGTTTAGCTCAAAATTAGGGTTTAGTAGTATTTTCATTTCATTTTTAGTTTAAGTAGTGTTGTTTAGTTTTTCATTTCATTTTTATATTGGTGCGTTTGACGTTTTTCTATGAGTTTTGAAGTTTTACTTAGGTAATCAAGCTGGAGGACGAATTTAAGAACAAGGACACTAGGGCATCATCACCCGATAGGTTTCGGATACAACAGTTAGAAGCAACGTCATCCAACCCACCAAAAATACCAACTGAACCAAACTCACCTAGATCCGAAATGGACGCCTTTGACCGACCGATGATGGAAAGGACGAGAGTCGTAGCACCTACACCAGGATCGGCTATAGTCCCACCAAACATAGGAGATATGTTTTCAGTCAAAGGCCACTACCTTAAGTTAATCCAAGACAACCAATATGACGGCCGAGCCAACATATTGACCCCTATCGGCTAACCCTCGCCCTTCAAACCCTAAACCCTAGAGCGGGATGTAGTAGGGGAGGGACGTGCAAAATCAAATTTGATTCAGAGGGGAATCATGACAACGGGGCCTTCGGCCACCGCTCTAGGGTTTAGGGTTTGAATCCCGAAGGTTAGCCTAACGTCTAGCTAACCCTCGACCTTCAAACCCTAAACCCTAAAGCTTGTTATCGTTAGTGATTAATCATGTTTTTGGGTGATTAAATATCACCATAATGTTTGAAATCAAGTCACGAATCAATTGATGTTTTCACAACACTAAATAGGCTTGAAATAGGTCAATTTTATGTTAATTGGTCGTTCATGGGGTGTGGATTGGTTTGGAATTCGTTTAGGATTGAAAACCAATGGTTCTTGCCTGACGAACAGTAGGTGCGGCGCACCCTTTTGGGTGGTGCGGCGCACTATGAAGTGCCGAGGTGAAATGTGGTAATATGGTGCGACACACCTAGTGGTGGTCTTTGAGGGTGTTGCGCACTCCTCACCTAGGTGCGGCGCACCTAGTGTATTTTATGCTCATTTGTCATTCGATGCTTAGTTCATTCGTGCTTCGTTATAGGTTTGCCGGGAGTACGTTACAAGCACGGTAAAGTGGTATATAAGCTATTGTGAGCCGTTCTAAGGTAAGATAACTTATTTTGTCACGCTGGGGAACACAATAAACATGGGATTTAATAATTAATCATTGTGACGAAAATGTAGACATCTCACACATAACCATGTGGGAGATTATATGGGTGCTCGTTGGGTTATCCATAATATGCTTAATATGTGGGACGGGAATGGGATTTTAAATGATGTATAAACTCATAGCAAGAAGTATTCCATTTCTTGACTTTTGTTATAATGATGTTATGTATGAATGTTGAATTTGCGATGATTGTGATGCTCAATAACAAATGCCTTGTAGCAAATAGTATTCCTTATCATAGGGATAGAATGTAACGTTGCTTTGTATAAGTGTTGATCATGTCGATGATTGATTGAATGTTATGTTGCTTTGTACACATGTTGATTGCGTCGTTGATGATGTTGTTTGTTGTCGAATGGCTTATTACATCTAGTTCACTAAAATTAAATAGGAATGATATGTCACGATGCACGATAGGGCGTTAATGGAAGATGATGTTAATGACGAATTAATGATATGCGTTGAAATAGCGATATAAATCAGATAAAGTTAATGATGATACAATGACATGAGATGCAATGAATATTAATGTGTTGTGTCGATTTGAGATGACATGTGTTGATATGTGAGGATATGTGTCGTTATGTGATGATATGTGATAATATGTGACGATATGTGATGATTGTGACGAACTGAGACGAACTCGAGTATAAACTGAGACGAAAAGTGTTAAGCTTAACCCATGCTAGTCGTTGGGGCTAGTGTGCTGAGTCGATCACGAGGGGGTAGTCATGATATCTCCCGAGTGACCCATATTTGTCGATTGAGTATTCCATCTGGTGTGATCAACCAATTTGTGACGAATGGGTACTCAACCCTATTCTTGTGATGATTAAGTAGCATAAACTACTTAACTTATTGCGGCGATCAAGTAGTGTAAACTGCTTGACTTTATGTGTTGGCATGATATGACGATGATATGATAAAGTCGATGTGTGATGATTAAGTAGCGTAAGTTGCTTAACCTTATGTGACGATCAGGTAACGTAAGTTACTCGACTAAATGTGTAGATAAGATGTGATGTTAATGATGATAAAAATGATATGTGACGACTAAGTAGCTAAAACTGCTTAGCTATATGTAATGATTAAATTGTCTAACATGTGTGTCTAAATGATATGTATATAGATGATGTAACGAGGTTAATGTCGATGACTTAGATGATGATAATAATTGATGATGAATGAGACAATTATGACGATTGCAGGTTATAGGCACAATATAGGATTTGACATCCTTTTTAACGATGCTTGAGACGATAATGATGACTTAGCTTGCTATGTACATCATAGGATTTGATATCCCTTATGTCGATTATTATATAGATGTATGTGATTCCGATATGCCTTACATATGATGAGATGAATTTGATGAAATGTTTTAAATGGTAAACTTTTAGGCGAACTAACATGTTATCTTACTCAGCTTTAATTAGCTGACACTTGTTTCGTTGAAATGTGTTGTGTTTCCCAGGTTAGTGGTTGAAGATCGGTGAGATACATGTGAGGCGGGGTAGACGATTAAAGATGCTTAGCTACCTATGTAAGTCCCAACTTGTTAGATGGTACTACTGAAGACACCTCTATGTCGATGGTGGAGTTACTTTGCAATATACTTGCTGAACTGGAGACGACCAATTGCAGAGGTATATACCAAGTTCTAGATAGATTACTTATATAAAAGACAATAAGTAAAGAACAATGCAATAATACAAATAACTTGTAAACAATCTTGATGAGACAATATGTAGTTTTCAAGTGTAATTTATTTATTGATATTAAACAAATTACAAGGTTGATGCGGAACCAAGATAATACACGAATGTAAATATCCTAACAACCCATGAAATACAATTGATCTATACTCGGAATTTCTCTTCAACAATCGAAACACTTAAAGTAGTGAAATGTTCCTTTTAGCGATTGAGAGAATATTGCACAAGTTCACCAAGAATATTGCAGGTTTGCAAAGTGTGAAGTATTTAACTTGAGAGCACGAATACTTTGTATTCTGAATACTTGATATTCTTGGTTGTGCAATGACTTGTATTTATAGACAAAGTTAACATTGGGATGTTAACTTTAGCCGTACAAATGTGGTTGGGAGCATTTAAGGAATAGCATTTAATTCCTTAAAAAGCATTGTAAAGTCGCATGTTAAAGTGACTTTAAATAACCACCTTTATGTACCTTTTAATACTTAAATAATAAGATAAGGCTTATTATCCGGGTAAAGGTACATAAAGCATACAAGTCAATTCCTCGTAATCAGTGTAAAGCTTTGTAAGGGCTTTCCACTGATGGTCTCCAGTTTGTAACCGACTAGAATGCCAACTGGGCTTCGCTGCCATTGCCATTCTCTATCTTCCATTTGTTGTCTTCGACTTCAACTGGAATGCTTCTTCAAATTGGTCAGTTCTCAACTGGAGGAAGTCTTCAGTTGCGTTGACTGTACGGTGCAACTGGACTTCAATATATTTCTGGACAAATCTTCTTGGTCACCAGTTTACTGGGTCACCAGATGCAACTGGTGACTGGCCAGTGTGAACTGGTGACTGGCCAGTTCCAGGTGAACTGGTCCTAACAACCTACTAGTGACCTCACCTATTTTGACGACATTTATGAACCTTTATTTTAAATATCGTAATGTTTTGGGTTTTACAAGACAAAACCATATGTTAACTCATTTGTCATTTATGTAGTTGATGACATTTGTGGATTTCCTTTATTGTTGCTATGATATGGATTCGTAACACCAGTTTTATTAAATAACAATTCCAGTAGGAATTGTAAACGTTTTGTTAAATGCTTCCGCTTGTTTTGACGCCGTTAGGCAAAAATTTTTGGAAATCCATATTTTATAAACGACGGGTGTTACAAGTGGTATCAGAGCAATGGTTTAAGTGAACCAATGACTATAGATATGCCATAGGAATTGGACTTAAACCGATAGGGGACAAGTTAGACTTAAGTAAGTATACTTAGCCTTTGAGATGAAATGGAGTAGGACGGGTTGGGTCGAGTGAGAGTATAGGATTAAGGTATTACAAGTTACTTGTGGTTGATGCATATAGTAGGTTGATTTGCCTTAATTCCTTTATCTCTTGTTGAACCGTTGCTAACATTTTGATGCTTAATGGTAGACGATATGTTATTAGCGATATATGTGGAATATGCTAGTAGTAATATTAAATGTTGAAACTTGATGATATCTTATGTGGCAAAGAGCCCGAGATACACAGATGTGGTTACGAGCACACGTGTGAAAAGATATATTTACAATTATGGTCGCGAACGTAATTGCAAATATATCAAGACGCGAGTGTGCTTATGTGACCGTTCCTGTGTGGACCGGATGGATTGTCATGGAATAAGTGATATGTTTTGTGGTAGCATATTTATATGAGCTATACGTGACCTCTTGATTGTGATGTGGAATGTTAATATGATATTAATCATTTATGGACTATATATATATATAGTCCCATACGTGTACTTGGCATCGGGTTACCCTGAGATTGTCGATTATGAATTACTAAAATATTGGTTGCTATGTAAGATGAAAAGGGGATTTTAGAGGAATTATGATTAGTTGAATGTTGTGGTTCCATTTCATAACGATAATTAGAAATGTGAAAATAGATGTGGGTATGAGATGTGGGATTATTTGGGATATATGAGTAGCGGAAAGTCGAAATGTGTAAATGTTTTAATGATGAAAAGAATAATCGTACGTGTAAAGATAATAAATCGTTTTATTATATGAGTAACGTGTAAATGTGTTAATGTCAAAAAGAAGGATTATATGTGTTAATATAGGAAGTATCACATGTGTTACGTGTAAATGTTGTAATGTGGAAAGGATGAGCTAAATGTGTTGCAATAGGTTGTCGTCTAAACACATAAAATATGTAGACTCAACTCGGACATAATATTGATGTATAAATGAGTTAAAAGTAACTTACCCTAGTAGTGATAGGGTGTTAATGCTTAAGTCGAGGTTGTCCGCGGTGGGATAAAGTACGTAAGTGGCATTAACCGCATGGCCTATGTCAAAGAAGTCCAAGACGGGACACTATACGTAAAAAGTGGATATGGTCGAAGTTGGGACATTATATTTGTAAGTAAAGTTAGCCCAAGTCGGGATGCAATGTAGTTATGATGAGGTAGTGTTTAATGTGATGATAATATGTGGTAAGCTGACAAAATGTATGATCTTGTCAATAGTTGAGAAAATGTTAACATGAGGTTATAGAACTGACGTTTGTGGTATAGTTATTATGAGTGAGGATATCGTTGATGTTTCCGACATAGTTGAAGTGTGACTATGCCCATGATACGCCTGGTGACTTGTAAGGATGTTTAATGAGCTTGATAATGATTTTGTGATAATGTGGCGTGATGTCGGGTTCACTCGATCTTAGGAATGTGTTGAAGAGAGGGATGCATATTATTTAAAGTATGTCGTGAGAAGATTCTGAGGACAGAATCCTTTTAAGGGGGAAAGAATTGTAACATCCCAAATCTTTTTGAATTGACCGTTGACGTAGCCGTTAGTCAAATGACAACTTCTGTTAGTCTTCTTGTATATCGTGATTGCAGTTGTCTAGGTGTCCTTAATTTGATGTTATAAGTCGTCATATGTGCGTTAAATTTTGATCTTAAATGTGTCATTAACATAGGTGTGTTTAATGTGTGATAATGGTGATCATTAGGCTTGTTAAAGTCGTAAGTATTTCCATTAGTCTCAAAATTAGTTAGATATCGTTAAGTGGACCCTTTATGTCATTAGCAAGAGTTGGAGGGTCTAAATGTCAAGATTAGAAACTTGTTCCAGCAGATATTAGGGCTAAATTACGTGCCTTTAGCCCTCATAATCAGTTTGATCACAAATAAACTCACTTTCACAAACCCTAGGTGCCTCTCTTGTGTTCTTGTCGATTTTGGGACGATCGGGTGGTGATTTCTTTTAGATTTCGATCCATTAACCCTTCCTACAGGTAAAGCATGATTCTTTGTTTGATCAATGATTTGTTTTATTAGGTTTTGTCCATTGATAACTGGTCATAGGGTTCGGGGTTGATTCGATTGAGTTTTGTTAGTGATAAATCATGTTTTCGGGTGATTAAATATCACCATAATGTTTGAAATCAAGTCATGAATCAATTGATGTTTTCACAACACTGAATAGGCTTGAAATAGGTCAATTTTATGTTTATTGGTCGTTCATGGGTGTGGATTGGTTTGGAATTCGTTTAGGATTGAAAACCAATGGTTCTTGCCTGACCAAAAGTAGGTACGACGCACCCTTTTGCGTGGTGCGGCGTACTATGGAGTGCCGAGGTGAAGTGTGGTAATCTGGTGCGACACACCTAGTGGTGGTCTTTGAGGGTGCGGCGCACTCCTCACCTAGGTGCGGCGCACCTAGTGTATTTTAAGCTCATTTGTCATTCGATGCTTAGTTCATTCGTGCTTCGTTATAGGTTTGCCGGGAGTACGTTACAAGCACGGTAAAGTGCTATATAAGCTATTGTGAGCCGTTCTAAGGTAAGATAACTTATTTTGTCACGTTGGGGAACAGAATAAACGTGGGATTTAATAATAATCAATGTGACGAAAATGTAGACATCTAATACATAAGTAGGGGTATGGGAACCATGTGGGAGATTATATGGGTGCTCGTTGGGTTATCCATAATATGCTTAATATGTGGGACGGGAATGGGATTTTAAATGATGTATAAACTCATAGCAAGAAGTATTCCATTTCTTGACTTTTGTTATAATGATGTTATGTATGAATGTTGAATTTGCGATGATTTTGATGCTCGATAACAAATGCCTTGTAGCAAATAGTATTCCTTATCATAGGGATAGAATGTAACGTTGCTTTGTATAAGTGTTGATCATGTCGATGATTGATTGAATGTTATGTTGCTTTGTACACATGTTGATTGCGTCGTTGATGATGTTGTTTGTTGTCGAATGGCTTATTACATCTAGTTCACAAGAATTAAATAGGAATGATATGTCACGATGCACGATAGGGCGTTAATGGAAGATGATGTTAATGACGAATTAATGATATGCGTTGAAATAGCGATAATGTCAAATCAACGATGTATATAAATGAGATAAAGTTAATGACGATATAATGACATGAGATGCAATGAATATTAATGTGTTCTGTCGATTTGAGATGACATGTGTTGATATGTGAGGATATGTGTCGTTATGTGATGATATGTGATAATATGTGACGATATGTGATGATTGTGATGAACTGAGACGAACTCGAGTATAAACTAAGACGAAAAGTGTTAAGCTTAACCCATGCTAGTCCTTGGGGCTAGTGTGCTGAGTCGATCATGAGGGGGTAGTCATGATATCTCCCGAGTAACCCATATTTGTCGATTGAGTATTCCATCTGGTGTGATCAACCAATTTGTGACGAATGGATACTCAACCCTATTCTTGTGACGATTAAGTAGCGTAAGCTACTTAACTTATTGCGGCGATCAAGTAGTGTAAACTGCTTGACTTTATGTGTTGGCATGATATGACGATGATATGATAAAGTCGATGTGTGATGATTAAGTAGCGTAAGTTGCTTAACCTTATGTGACGATCAGGTAATGTAAGTTACTCGACTAAATGTGTGTAAGTGCACATCTATGTTAATAGCAGTCTAGATTGTTTGGGCTTATATTGTTATATGTCTTTGTAATGTGATTGTCATTAATGAACTTAGTATTATGCATAGAATACTAGATTAAGTTTAAGTATTGAATGTGTAATAAATCTGCTAAGTGTGAAATGCGACCTCGCATTTCACTATAGGAATACGACTCCGTATTTGCAGGGATAAATACGAGGCTAGAGCATAAATACGACCTCGTAAATAGGTCGAGTTGGGCCTGAAATACGAGGCCAGTATGCTGAAGCCCAGTCGTGTTGATCCCTATATATATCGAACCCTAACAGGGATTAGGGTTGAACATTTGTTGAAATTTCGAGCATATTTGTGCAGGTTAAGTCGTCAAAGCTTGTTCCGCTAGCCTAGAGAAGATCTGCGAGGCAGCAGATGATCTGAAGGCTTATTGTTGATCACCAAGTTATAGTGAGGGATTCCACACCTCAAGATAACTGGAGCAAGCTATTAACGATCCGTACCAGGGGACTTACAATTGGTATCAGAGCCTCTTGGTTTAATACCGGAAGGTTATAGCTTGTTGGTGATAGACAATATCGATTTAGGGTCGTTTAGACGTGATTCTTTCACGAGTTTATGACCGGAAATCTTGTTTGTGACCTCTATTTGTATTTGCAGCAGTCGAAGGTGTTGTTGTTGGCTTTTAGGGTTTCGAATTCAAGAGATCTAAGGATTTCAGCATCGTTTGCGACCTCGTGGGCTCGTATTACCTCATCCAACTCGTATTGCGACCTGGGTAGCTAATTACGACCTCGCCAGTTCAATTGCGACCTCGTATTTTGTTTGCGACCTCGTGAGCTCTTTAAGACCTCGCCAGTTCAATTACGACCTCGAGTGTTTAATTGCGACTTCGCATTTCTTTACGACCTCGTGAACTTTTACGACCTCGTTTATTTTTGTAAAGAGTTCGTGAATTTTGCTTGCTCGGAGAAAATGACGTCTCAATTACCCGCATATTATCAATCTTTGCTGAATCAATTAATTCTGATGGATCACGAAACCGGAAAGGCCAATTCACCGCCCAAGTTGATAAGCCTTGATAGATATTTCAGTTGGAAGGGCAGATTCGAGTCATATTGCAGGTTAATGGATGTGAGGATGTGGATATGTATTGTTAATGGTTATGTTCATCCCACTGTGCAAGGTGACAAAGAACCTACTGGTTCTGGTGGTGGAAAAGCGGCTTCGTATGAGCAAATGACTGTCGATCAAAAGAAAGACTACGAAGCAGAAAGTAAAGCTTTAGGATCACTCCGAATGGCTCTCCAAGGGGAATTCTTGCACTTGTTTGAAATGTATGACAGTGCAAAAGGCTTATGGGATGCACTCAAAGAGCATTGTGAAGGTGATGATGATCTCAAGAAGAGAAGAAAGGATTTGCTAAAGAAGCAGTATTATGTTTTTCTAGCTTCAAAGATGAATCTCTTGATGAGACCTTGATTCATTACAGTCATCTGCTGGTTGAGCTTGCATACTTTGGGTACAAACCTGATCCAGAGGATGTCATCGAGAAGTTGTTGGAAGCTCTTCCAGTTAAGTGGGAAGGGTTTGTGACTTCAATCCAACAAAATCCCGAATTTAGCATATGAAACGAAAGTCTAAGGAAGCAGGTAGCCGTGATTTTGTTCAGCGTCCTGAACTTTATCATAGCAAATCAAGCGTTCCTTCTGCAAAATCTTCAAGTGGAGGGATTACTGCCTTCTATAGTGGAGATGATGACAAGATGAAGATGTCAACGGATTCTGATAGCAACTTGATGTATGTAACTTCTCCAGAATCGGCCATGGTAGTGCATAATGGGATTCAGAATGGTAGTTCTCCAAGCTCGGGTTACACAGGGATGCCGATGAGCATAAGATCTGCTGAGGGACATTTGGGCATGCTCGCTTCATTTGTGTCTGCTCATGAGAAGTTAATTGGAGGAAAACTGACTGATCCTGATTTGGTTAGGGAGGATTACAAGCAAGTTGATCCAGATGACTTGGAAGAAATGGATCTGAACTGGCAATTAGCTATGTTAACATTGAGAGTTCAGCGTTTCACAGATAGAACCGGAAGGAAGGTTGTGAATGGCAAAGTAGGGTTTGACAAGACCAAGGTGAAGTGTTATAACTGTGATGGTTTTGGACATTTTGCAAGAGAGTGTCAGAGGCCAAGACGGGATAACAATTCAGCTACAGGCCGTCAGAACTTCAATCAAAGTGGTTCTATAGTGAGTTAGAACTCCGGGCATCAATATGCTAATACTGGGAACCGAAGCTCAGGAGAAACGGACAACTCAAGAGCTTTAGTTGTTCAATCTGATGGTACTTATAATTGGGTTCGACTAGTACCGATGATCAGAATCATGCATTCTTGGCAGAAATTCAAGACATTGATGGAGGAATGAACGATTTGTTGATAATTCATTCGACTATACATTGTATGCCAGCACAGATGATCATGATAGTTTTCATCAGAAAGTAGAAGAGGAACCTGAACCATCAGAACCAGTAAGAGCTGAGAATGAAGAAGCTTCCACTGAAGCTAATGAAACTGTGAAAATTGAGAAAAAGGATAAGGGTGTAAAGATCGAAATACCTGATGATCTGAGTATAGAAGGGCTTGTGAATTTTGTGGCCAATCTTGAGGCACCAGAACAACAGGTAAGTCTTTCTCTACAATCACTTATTTCTGTTTGTAAAAGTAGCATAGGTTTGTCTAGCGAAGTAACTGTCCTTAGAAAGGAACTTGACTCTGCTAAGACCCTTTTAAATGATGCCACTAGTGATAGAAGTAAGTTATCTACTGATGTCATGGTATTTAAAGGTCATGCCAAAGAATATCTTAATCGGATTAAATCTGAGGAAGATAGGTTTGAGTCACTTAGGGTAGAATATGCACAGTTACTAGGCAGAAAATAAATGCTAGATGAGGATTTTGAAAGGGTAGTAAAAGAAAGTGCTAAAAAGGACAAAGAATTAGCAGATTCTAGGGTACAGATTGTTGAACTAAGTGGCAAATTAAATAAAATGAGAGACATAGGAACTATGATGGGTCACCTTAGAGATGCAAAAGTTAAAGGTGAACAACCTAATTTTGTCCAGAAATATAATGTCGTTCCGCCACCTTTTAGTCACAATTATGACAGTTTTCAGAAGCTTACTTTAGAAGAATCTGAAAAATCAAGTCCTGAAAATGTACCCAAGACTACCCCTCCAGAGACCAAAACTAGTGATGTTCCTATCCCTGAGATGTCTAAGTCAGAGGGATCTGGGAACAAGACTAGTGAATCTAGGGCTCACTCAGAACCAAGTGGAGCCAAAAGGACAGTGGATAACAAATTAAAAGAAGTTGAAATGGAAACAATTGTTTATTTTACTTTAAAAGGTAATAACAAAGTGTTTTCAGCAAAGGAGTCAGATTTAAACGGTGAATATCCTGAAAATATTGATCAGATCTGGAGTCTTGATGAACCCGTAAAATCTGAACATTTGCCAAAACCTGTTAAAAGCAAGAACTTTAAAGATACAGTTTTCAAGAAAGGCTTTGTTCAAACTTCTATAATTAATGCAGAAGGTTTGAGTGTTCAATCTGAAACACCTGAACAATTTGCTGAAAGGAAAACTAAAGAAATGTTATTCATTGATCCAAAGATTCAAACTGTGAAACGGTATGCACCTCCCATACAAGCACCGACTACTTGGGAAGGGGCTTATGCAGCTCTTGAATATATAGATTAATTAAGAGGTCATGGGGTTCCAGTGCCTGAGATTATTCATGGTGATATATCAAAGAAGGCTTCTAAAAGGTCATGTTTTAAGTGTCGTGAGATAGGTCACGTATCAAGTTGTTGTCCTTATAAGAAGAATAAATCTAGGATGTCACCTGATAAGTCTAAGGGTGCCTACTGGTGGATATTGGGCGGATATGGTTTCTGATGAGGAGGATAATCGACCCAAAGCCAATAAGGCTAGGGGTCTTTTGAAAAACTAATTGTTTATGAATGTGCAGGAGCTGCTAAGGAAGACCGCAGGTTTATGGTTTGTCAATAGCGGAAGCTCTAAGCACATTATGGAAGACAAGGGACTATTGACGGAGTTTACTCCTGTTAAAAAGGATCAGAACCTTTTGCCAGGCGTATCAATGTCTAAGAAGGACTTAGAAAAGGAAAAAGTCTATCTTACTCATTATACATTAAAGGGTAGTGATCGAGTTTTTACCGAGATGGAATTTTCAAGATTTTGTTTTCCTCGGGTTTTGATTGATAAAGTATGGAGTGTAGAAGTTAACAAGGAGGATCGCAGCTATGATCGTCCGAAAGTTGTGCCTTCTTGTGTTAACTCCTGAACAAGAAGAGATTTGTAGGTCTCATGAGCAAGCTGTCAAGGACTTTGAAGATGTGTTAGATGGACGAAAGAGAAAGATCCATGAAACTCATGATCAATGTTCTAAGAAGACTTGTTCTAATTAGTTTATGTTTACTATTGTTCATGTGATAGACAAAGTACTATAGAAGATCATGACTAGATGATGATCTATAGTACATGTTCTAATTTTTATATGTTTGATTTTTGTTGTTGGTTATGTTATATGTCAGTTCCAGAAGTGCACTAGTTTAATCACAGGGATGAGGAAATTGGTGTTCTTGAGGAAGTAGACATCAGTGGATGTCTATCTTAGGGAAGAGATTGGAATACATGATAGCAAGTGAATACTTGTTCACAGGCTCAGATGATTACGGTTAGATTTTCCTTTATACTTCCATAAAGATAGACAATGAATCCACCATATCCATTACCAATAATCCTGTTAAGCACAGTAGGACTAAGCACATAGACATAAGGTTTCATTTTATACGTGATTGTGCTGAAAAGAAATTAATAGTCCTAGAAAAGGTGTCGAGTGACTTTAATTTAGCTAACTGTTCACTAAGGCTTTCGACCGAACTCGTTTCGAGTTGTTAGTCCAATTGATTGGAATGAGAAATCTATAGTGACAGTGTCTCTCAAAAGGAACTTTGTAAAATGAGTCAATGTTTGTGTCGTAATGTATGTGTGTCATATAGTGTCAGAAAAACAAAATAAAAATCAGAAAAATCAGAAAAGAAAAAGAAATATAATAAAAAGGAGTAAGGTCACTGCATCAAGACGATTAGACGTGACGATACTTTAGCTTTTAAGCCTACTTAATTGTACTTTAAAATGCTCAGTTCAGTGATACCATTATATGATGTATCGATAGGCACAAAGTACCAAGGTTTCCTTATAATCTGAACTTAAATGTATACAATGTTCTTATGGGAAACGTATTCAGATATATGGATGAGAATGCTTGTTCTTAAAATAGACAAGTCCTTTAAATCTTTTGAAAGATCTTGCATTGTAATTATGTATATTTGGTCTTTATATAGAAGGTCTTGGGTACATATATGTGTATGTATTGCTTTTTCGGATGTATATTTGTGACAAGATATGCAAATATCTAAATTAAATCTGTTGAAAATATGAAGCTAATGTGGCCTTTGAGATGAACAAGTAAGTCCTTGGGGTGTCTTGTATACCTAGCCTACCTAAAGCTTCCAACTTGGGATAGGTTGTCAGAAAGTTCGCTACACGGGTCTCATCGAAAGTCACGGGTTTTCATAAGTGCTTAAAAATAATGTCACAAATATGAAAGTACTTGGCATTATGCAATGTTGAGTATATTTCCGTACGTGAGTCAAGTTAAGTCGCTTTGCGCGTGAGGAATCACCGACTTGATTCTTAAAGACTTTCTCACTT
>CM067173.1:44239163-44276830 GCA_034093135.1 Erigeron breviscapus | reverse complement strand
ATGGCCTTGGTTTATTTTCTGTTATGGACGTACTAGTAATAAGCTCTCCTAGCATTGTGTGACTTGAACTCGTGTATTAGTAACACCCGTCATTTTAAAAACCTGGATTTCAAAAACTTTTGCCAAACGGCGTTTAAAACGTAGCGGAAATAGGATCACTTAAAAAAACTGCTTCATCCGTAACGGATGGTACCTTTCATTAAAGTTTGGTGTTACTAATAGCATCATCGTAATAGTCAAAGTAAAATCCAAGTTATGGCACTAACATAATTGCCATCAACACTACAAGAGACATAAATCATAAATAAAGTAGCCGAACATATGGCTATTGTAACACCCGTTTTGTAAAAATATGGATTTCCAAAAAATTTCGCCTAACGGCGTTAAATCATGCGGAAACGATTTAGGAAAATACTCAACTAAGGAAAACAGTTGAGAAAACATTGATGGTGTTACTAATAGCATCAAATGAGTCACAAGCAAAATCTGAGTCTATTTCAAGTAACACCAAGTCTGACTCTGACAAGTTGATTTTAAAATATGTTGAGTCCAAAACTGATAAGGTGTCAATGAAAACCAATTTTCTTGAGAAGGTGTCTGATCCAAAAATTGTTGATCAAAGAAAATTGAGAGCTGAATAGGCAAAAGTTTTGTTAAGAAGGAAACCTTGAATGTTGCTAGAAAGAACTTTGAATCTGGTAAAGGACAGACCAAGCAACAATGGGTTTCAAAATGTGATAAGAGTCTGTGTTTAGTTCCCCAATCTGAGTCAGACCAGAAGGTCAGCTCTGGTGAACCCATCCTTGGATGGGTTCCCAAAATGAACTAATCTCTTATCATAATTGCAGGGCGGTCATAACGATAATACCTGGCACTTGGACAGTGGATGTTCCAAGCATATGACCAGATGTAAGTCCCTGCTATGTAGCTTTAGGATTCGCGTTGGTCCTAATGTTACTTTTGGAGATGATTCTCAAGGAAAGACTGAAGGTTTTGGTGTTCTTTCGAATGGTCCTCTTACTTTCAGAAGAGTCTCATATGTAAATGGTTTGAAGCACAATCTGATCAGTGTGAGTCAGTTGTGTGATGCTGGTTATGAAGTGAGATTCAGGTCTGATAAGGGAATTGTTCTTGATTTGGAAGGCAATGTGGTTCTTATTGTAAAGAGGGATGAGTCTTTGTATTCTTTTGACATGAGAAATCCAACTATCACAAAAGAAGTCAGCTTCATGTCAAAGTCTCAAGATGAGCTGAATTGGTTGTGGCATAAAAGGCCGTCTCATATGAATTTCAAAGACATCAACAAGCTGTGTAAGAAAGATTTGGTGTCTGGGCTTCCAGTGATAAATTATGAGAAGGACAAGCTGTGTGGTGCTTGTGAGAAAGGCAAGCAACATAAAGCTACTTTTAAGTCTAAGACATGCTCAACCATTGAAAATTGTTTGGATCTGCTTCATATGGACTTATTTGGACCAATCAGTACTCCATCATTCACTGGAATGAGGTACTCTTTGGTAATTGTTGATGAGTATTCAAGATACACCTGGGTTTTCTTTCTAAGACACAAGAGTGAAGCTGCTGACAGCATTATTCATTTCATCAAGCAAGCTGAAATTCTCTACAAAAGGCCTGTTAGGCAAATAAGAAGTGATAAGGGCACTGAATTCAAGAACATCACTCTTAATTCATTCTGCAGTGAAAGGGAATTTCACAAGTCTACTCAGCTGCCAGAACTCCTCAACAGAATGGTGTTGCAGAAAGAAGAAACAGAACTCTTATTGAAGCTGCCAGATCCATGATGGCTCAAAACAATGTCAAGTCTCATTTCTGGCTGAAGCAGTACACACAGCTTGCTTTACCCAGAACAGATCCCTCATTGTAAAAAGACACCAGAAGACTGCATATGAACTTCTTAGGGGGAGAAAACCTGAAATTGGTTTCCTAAGAATGTTTGGAAGTCTTTGCTATATTCTGAATCAGAAAGACCATCTTGGAAAGTTTGATGAGAAATCAGATGAAGGTATCCTACTTGGATATGCAACAATGATGAAGGCCTACAGAGTGTACAACAAGAAAACTAAAACAATTGAGAACTCTGTAAATGTAAGCATTGATGAAGGTTGTTCTAAGCCAGACTGCTCTCCTCCTGAAGATGAAGACTTCAATTTTGAAGAACTGGCTGTACCTGAGAATGAGCCTCCAACTAATCCTCCAATTGGAGCTAATAATGCTCAAACTCAGGGGGAGCAACTCATTGAAGAAGAAGAAGAAGTTCCAATCTTTGAAGATGCACAAGCTGATCCTACTCCTACTGAAGTTATTATTCAGAATCCATTAAATGGCTCTCCAACTGGTTCAGACTCTTCCATTCCTATCCAAGCTGATCAGCCTATTCCTCAAGCTGATCATGCTGAACCATCAAATCTGAATCAGTCCATTGTCCCAGTCCCTAGATGGACAAAGAGTCATCCAATTAACCAAATCATTGGTGATCCACTCTCTGGTGTGAAAACAAGAAGAAAGGCAACAGGCAACTTCTGCATGTTTGTCAATTTTATGAGCAAGATGGAACCAACTAAGGTTGATGAAGCTCTGGAAGATCCCTCTTGGGTTAATGCAATGCAAGATGAGCTAACACAGTTTGAAAGAAACAAGGTTTGGGAACTTGTTCCAAGACCTCATCACAAGATTGTGATTGGAACCAAGTGGGTCTACAGAAACAAAATGGATGAAAGGGGAGTTGTGACCAGAAACAAAGCAAGATTAGTAGCTCTTGGTTACAGACAAGAGGATGGAATTGATTATGATGAGACTTTTGCACCAGTGGCAAGATTAGAGGCAATCAGAATGTTCTTGGCCTTCTCTGCTCACTAGGGTTTCAAAGTCTATCAAATGGATGTGAAGAGTGCATTTCTTAATGGAAAATTGGAAGAAGAAGTCTATGTTGAACAGCCTCCAGGTTTTGAAAACTCAAAGTTTCCTGACCATGTGTTCAAGCTTGACAAGGCTCTCTATGGGTTGAAGCAAGCTCCAAGGGCATGGTATGATACTTTGTCTAAATTCTTATTGGCTAATAACTTCAAAAGAGGTAATGTTGACAAGACTTTGTTTGTGAGAAAGTATAATGGTGATATTCTGCTTGTACAAATCTATGTAGATGATATAATATTTGGGACTAACAGTGAAAGACTTTGCAAAAAGTTTTCTGAATTAATGTCTAAAAAATATGAAATGAGCATGATGGGAGAACTAAACTATTTTCTGGGTTTACAAGTTAAATAGACTAAAAATGGAATTTTCATAAACCAAGGAAAGTATGTTAAAGATCTCTTAAACAAATTTGGTTTTACTGGTTGCTCACCTATGAAAACTCCTATGGGAACTGGTGATAAGCTGGATGAAGATAAAAATGGGAAATCTGTTGACATCACAGCTTATAGGGGTATGATAGGATCATTACTTTACTTAACTGCTAGTAGACCAAATATTATGTTTGCTACATGCCTTTGTGCAAGATATCAAGCTAGTCCTAAGGAATCTCATATTAAAGCTGTGAAGAGAATCTTTAGATACCTTAAAGGTAGTCCCAATCTGGGTCTTTGGTATCCCAAAGACTCAGGATTTGATCTAATTGGCTATTCAGATTCTGACTTTGCGGGCTGTAAGATTGACAGAAAAAGTACTTCAGGAGCTTGTCAATTGCTTGGCAATAGACTTGTAAGCTGGTCCAGCAAGAAGCAACATTCAGTTTCTATTTCCACTGCAGAAGCTGAATATGTTGCTGCAGGAAGTTGTTGCTCTCAAATTCTTTGGATGCAATATCAGCTTCAAGACTATGGTGTCACTACAACAAAAACTCCAATCTTTTGTGACAGCACCAGTGCCATAGCAATTTCAAACAATCCTGTGCTTCATTCAAGGACTAAGCACATTGATATAAGATATCATTTCATCAGGGATCATGTAATGAAAGAAGATGTTGAGCTCCACTTCATTCCAACAGACAATCAGCTTGCTGACTTGTTCACAAAGCCATTGGATGAATCAAGGTTCAACTACCTCATAAGTAAGCTAGGTATGCTTAATTTGTAGAATGTAGTGAGCTAAGTAATAGCAAATCTGACCCCTTAGAGTTATTCTAAAATTTTGAGGGTAAGCTGTGTCAGACCCAGACTACCCTTTTGCACTTGGTGCATTTCGAGTGAAAGAGGGTAAGCTGAGTCTGACCCAGCTTCGTGGTTATTTTTGTTATTAAATATCTCAGTGCGTTTTATTACTTTCATTATTTATTAAGTGTACTTGTTTGATCCTATTGGAGTGTGACACGTGTAGTGGTCACTACCGGTTACTGAAAAAGTACCACCACTACTTGTTAATCCTCCAATCAAAATCTTTCTCTCTCCAACTTTTTCAAATAAGATATTTTGGGTTTTGTATATAACTTTCATTTAACCTAAATCCCAAATCACTTGTTCATATTTTCTTAAAATCAATTTTTTTCTCTCAAATCTGATTACTGTTTTATTAAATTTAATTTCTTCTAAAATTTATTTTCAAAATGGCATCATCATCTGTTTCTATCCATTCTAATGACTCTCAATCTAGTTCTGAATCTGAAAGTCGATACCCAGCTCCAATAAGCGTAAACAAGTTGTCTCCTTATGTGGTGGGAGATAAGGTAGTAGTGGTTCCGGCTGATCTTGATACTGGTAAAATCAAGATTGGCAGTCTGGTTTATGCCAATATCTATCCTCCTTCTTGGGCAAAAGGATACGATGAGATCGTGGCTTTCTTATGGCATCATCCTTTCGGCAAGGTGATGATTGAGAAGCCAGCCTGGGTGTTTCAAGATCTCCTGTGTGAATTTTGGGCGAGCTGTGTTGTAAAACAGAATAAGAAAGGAGATACTGCAATCTATGGCTCAATCCTCAACGGTAAGAAAAAGGTATATATTTCTTACGAGAGGCTTAGGTCTGCTTTTGAGCTGTCATATATGCCTGATGATGAATATGATGTTGTTGTGTCTCATACTGAAGCCAAAAATGTTTTACAAGAAGTTGGATATACTGGTCCATTGGCTTCAGTAGTTAAAATGAAACATTTAACTGGCATTTGGAACTACTTATTGAGCACAATTTCAAAAACCTTACAAGTAAAGGCAGGCAGCTTTGATCAGCCTAATGTCCTAGAATTGCAGATTTTTCATGCAATGGTCACCATGACCAGAATAGATTTTGCTGCGTTAATCTTTAAGGACCTTGTTGATCGCGTTAATAAGAAGAGTCTTACCATACCTTATGGTAGGATTCTTGCTCTTATTATTGAGGCGATTCTTGACAATGATTTCAGTCTGGCAACTGGTCAGACTGTGGAATGCAAGTCTATAAATAACAACATCTTCAATAGTCCTAAGGTATCTGTGCAGGGTCTGACCCGAGCAATGCAGATCTACCTTGATTTTTGCAGGAAAAGAGAAGAGGAACAAGAAGCACTTAGGGAAGCTGTCCCTTCTTCGACGCGATCTGGGTCTGACACTCAATCTGCTAATCAGGGGGACCCAGGTACACATGCTTCTGAACCCTCAAACTCTTCTGAATCTATTCAAAATTCTACTCCTACAAAAGAGGGTGAAGGGTTGGCCAAAACATCAGCCTCCCTAGCCACACCTTCGTCCACTCGCTCAAAATCCGACTCTAAAAGACCCCTTGTTGAGGACTTAGTACCTCTCAAGGCCAAAAAGAAAAGATCTAATAAGAAATCTGTGTCAGCTTCTGGGTTGATATTGCTTCATCCATTCTTGAGATCCCCCAAGGTGCAGGGAAAGCTAAGGAACGTTCCGAAGCTGTCCCTGCCACCCAAGCTGACAAGCCGAATACACCACGCCCATCTGCACTCTCCAAAAGAGTGTAGACGAGTTAAAGGGAACACCCATTGCTACCCAACCCTCCAAACAGGGTGAAGGTATTGAAAAAAAGACCTCCTCCCAAGGTCATACTGTGTCAAAACCGAATTCACCATCATCAGCCTCCCAAAAGATTGATGATATCATTAAAGGGGTAACAGAGGATCTAGCGCAGATCCAAAGTGAGTCAGGGTCAATGCACATCATTTCTGAGGATGGTCAGCCTAAGGAGAGAAGTATCGAACGCATAGGTGACACTGCTTCTCCTCCCCAAGCTGATCAGACTCCTTCTATCTTACACTCTGAGTCTGCACAGGCTACCAATGCCCCTTCTATGTCACAAGGAGGGGTACAGGCCTCAATTCTCCCTAAGGATACTTTGGTGCAACAACACACCTCTATTGAAGGGCAATCAAATGCACAAAACATTACACCTGCAGAGTCTGTGTCTGCATCTGTCCTCGGACAGAGGGATTCTGCAGGTTACTTGGCTGTCTTTAAGGCAGTCATGTCAGCCCCTTGTGCAGCAAAGGGAACCATTGATGGTCCTCACGATGTCAATGAGAATCTGATCACTATCTCCAGAAGTGATTCTTCATTCGATGATGAGTTTGCCCATCCATCCTCAAGGGATGCTCTGATGGAAGATGCCAGTGGAGGAGATCAAAATCAAGATCAACACATTCCCACTGGCCCTCAGCCTGAATTAAACGTTAATCTTTCTCAGGCTGACCAACTCATCATCAAATCTGACAGATCCACTCATGAGACTCACTCTCATGAGCAAATGTTCCAAAACTCCTTAAACCTCCACCCCCTTCTAAATATGCCTAATGACCCTGAAATTAAGGATTGCAGGCTGCTCTTTCCAGAGTCAGTGGCTTTTAAGCCAACTGCAAGTTCTTCCCAAGCTGCCACAATCTCATTTTCAGATGTGGTGGGTCAGCTCACTGAGTTCATTTCAACCTCTAAGGTTGAGAGCTCAAAGCTGACCGAATGCTTGGAAAAGATCCAAAAGGATCAGGATTTGACGGATAAGAAGGTGGACAAGCTGAGTCATGATCAGACTGCATTAGAAGAATATGTTAAGAAAGCAGTTGATGTGATGCAGCAGAACCAGAGCAAGCTGACAGAGTCTCTTGACAGTCTTACAAAAGCAGTAAATGTAGAGAATGAATGGAACAAGAGTACTCTGGGTCAGATTGAAAATGCTGCAACCAAGTTTAAAAGGGAAGTCACCATAGAACTTCGATCTTCAAATAAGTCACAAGCTGACTTCAAAAATGATCTGATTGAAGCTTCTAAGGGTGTTAAATCCAAGATCAAACTCCTCCATGAGGATTATGTTGAACTGAGAAGAGCCTGCTGTCTTACAAATATCAAAGTCGACTTGATCAACCAAGAACTCAAAGGCCTCTTTGCAACTCCAGTGAGCTCTTTCCCTGCTGATGATGACAAAAAGGGGGAGAAGAATGCTAGTAAAAGAAAAAGGAGTGCAATGAGTAAAGCTGAAATAGGGCTGGAAAGAGAAAGACAACAAGCTCAGGTTGACAAGGAGATTGAAGAATACCTTGAAAGATTGAAAGTGAGACAGGAAAAGGCCAGAGCTGAGGAAGCACAAAAAGATAGAAGATTGGTTGTGCATGGTTCAAGGGTGGAAAGTGAGAAGGAAGATGTGGAAGAGATAAAAAGACCAGAATCTGAGTCTGGTGGTGAAACTACTGGAAAATTGAATGAAGAAACTAAGAAGGAGAGTGATACAACCAAGGGGGAGACTGTTAATGATGTAATGGGAGATATAAGGAAGGAAGTTGGTGTTGAAAAAGATAAGAAAGTTGAAAAGAAAAGAAAGTCCTCCCAAGCTGTTCCTGTGCAAGCTGTGCCAACTCAAGCTGACCCAGCTCCCAAAGTGCAAATTGATGAATTTTCATCTAGTGAAGACACAGCCACTCTGTCCCAGTTCATGATCAAGAAAAGAACAACAGAAGCTGGGTCAAGTGGTGTGAAGATCTTAACTGAGAAAGAAAAGGATTGGGAGCTTGCAACTCAAACTGCTCCACAGCTTGGGGTAACAGTTGAGGTGGCATATAAGATGATTAAGGAGGACAGACTAGAAAGAGAAAGAATTGCTGCAACTAAGTCTGATTCTGAAATTGCCAAGGCTGTTCAAGAACAATTGAATAAAGAAGATGAAGAAGATCTTGCAGCCATTGGTTCTAAGAAGAAAGTTGTGAGCAAAGGAAAAGGAAAGAAGAAAATGGTGGTTCATTCTACACCATCACAGAAAGTAAAAGATGTGAAAGAAAGTGTGAAAGCCCATAATTGGTTGGATGCTTTGGAGAAAAGACAAGTCACTGAAAAGATCCATTATAGAAGTCATCCAGAACCAATCCACCAGGTTCTACTGAAAAGGCGAAAAGGAAAAAGCATTCCCAGCATAAGGCTTACAAGGAGAGGTTATGAAACCAACTGGGAAACCCGTGATCTTGACAAACTGCTTGATCTAGGTTACACAGAGTGGGTTGAATTGCATGATATCATCACTAGTATGCCTGGAATTCATAGAGAGACTGTCTTGGAAGCCATTGAGAAAAAGTTTGCTGCAATTGTAAAATACAAGATTGATATCACTAGCCTTCCAAGACCAAAAGCATATGATTTGGATGATGAAGATGAGTCAGAAGAGCCACTCAAGAAGAAGAGGAAAAGAAATGTTAGTCTCATAGCTCCTGAAGGTGATCACACAGACTTCCTCAGAAACTTGAACCCTTCAGAGTTTCTTGGGCTATTATCTCCTGATGCTCTAGACAGAATTCTAAGTCATCTCAATCTGTCTCTTCCTGCTGGTGTGGAAAATGCAAGAAGTGGAATGCACATTACTGAACCTGAACATGGTATGTATTTTGTGGATGCAAGAGGGCAACTTGTATTCCAAAGGACTGCTGAGCTGATAGAGGTACCAACTATGCACCTTTTTACCTTGTACAGATTTTGTGTTACCTTTAGTGAACAAGGTAATGGGTATGAGCAGTTCCTTATAGATGAAGGGTTAGATAGGCAAGTTAAGCAAGAAACTGTAGAGTTGATTGGGGAATAAAGTCTCATTGTAATACTTTGTATTTCTCAATATATACAAGTATTTGTACAAATTCAGTTGTCTTGTTAAAATTTCATATCAGATTGAAAAGAACCCAAAAGATTCAAAGGTCACAAGCTGTTAGTCATATTTTCATTTGATTCTTTGTAAGCTGATAGTTAAAAGTGTAGTTGGGTTTTGTCATCATCAAATAGGGGGAGATTGTTGAGTCCCAATGTTAATTGTAAATTTAATGATGACAAATCTGACCTATAAATACTTAGTAATCTTTTGGTTCTTATACTCCTGATCTGGGTCAGACTAAGCTGATACAGCTTACGATCTGTCTCTGACCCAGATCACGCTTCATACTTGTAATTGTAATATCTTATGGAAGCAAGTGTTATTCAAGCTGCATCAAATTGTATTAGCATTCAGTCCAAGTCGAAGAGGAGGATTGAAGATAGAAGACCAAGTTGCTAGTGGAAGACAGCTTGGGATTAGCAGTCAGCTTGGAAACACTTAGGCAGATTGGTGCCTTGACAAACGGCCCAATCTGTGTCTGACAATCAAGTGAAGATAACAACCTGGATTGAAGATAAGGACAAATGACGTGACTAGGAAGAATCCTAGGATCCAGGTTGGTGGTTGTTTTACATATGCGTGTCCATACTCCTATTGGTAGATGAAGAATGTGCGTCAGTACGTGGGGGACCACAAGTACCATGAAAGGCACGATTGATTATTCCTTCATCAACCACTGATTGAAGAACACGTAGCTGCAACGGACACCTAATGTTAATACCTTTATAACGGCCGTTAGGCACTGAAGGTCCATACTTCCACTCGCTAATGGGGTTAGGCTAACTTTTAACGGCCGTTAGGCACTGAAGGTCCATACTTCCACTCGCTAATGGGGTTAGGCTAACTTTTAACGGCCGTTAGGCACTGAAGGTCCATACTTCCACTCGCTAATGGGGTTAGGCTAACTTTTAACGGCCGTTAGGCACTGAAGGTCCATACTTCCACTCGCTAATGGGGTTAGGCTAACTTTTAACGGCCGTTAGGCACTGAAGGTCCATACTTCCACTCGCTAATGGGGTTAGGCTAACTTTTAACGGCCGTTAGGCACTGAAGGTCCATACTTCCACTCGCTAATGGGGTTAGGCTAACTTTTAACGGCCGTTAGGCACTGAAGGTCCATACTTCCACTCGCTAATGGGGTTAGGCTAACTTTTAACGGCCGTTAGGCACTGAAGGTCCATACTTCCACTCGCTAATGGGGTTAGGCTAACTTTTAACGGCCGTTAGGCACTGAAGGTCCATACTTCCACTCGCTAATGGGGTTAGGCTAACTTTTAACGGCCGTTAGGCACTGAAGGTCCATACTTCCACTCGCTAATGGGGTTAGGCTAACTTTTAACGGCCGTTAGGCACTGAAGGTCCATACTTCCACTCGCTAATGGGGTTAGGCTAACTTTTAACGGCCGTTAGGCACTGAAGGTCCATACTTCCACTCGCTAATGGGGTTAGGCTAACTTTTAACGGCCGTTAGGCACTGAAGGTCCATACTTCCACTCGCTAATGGGGTTAGGCTAACTTTTAACGGCCGTTAGGCACTGAAGGTCCATACTTCCACTCGCTAATGGGGTTAGGCTAACTTTTAACGGCCGTTAGGCACTGAAGGTCCATACTTCCACTCGCTAATGGGTTAGGCAACTTTATAACGGCCGTTAGGCACTGAAGGTCCATACTTCCACTCGCTAATGGGGTTAGGCTAACTTTTAACGGCCGTTAGGCACTGAAGGTCCATACTTCCACTCGCTAATGGGTTAGGCAACTTTATAACGGCCGTTAGGCACTGAAGGTCCATACTTCCACTCGCTAATGGGGTTAGGCTAACTTTTAACGGCCGTTAGGCACTGAAGGTCCATACTTCCACTCGCTAATGGGGTTAGGCTAACTTTTAACGGCCGTTAGGCACTGAAGGTCCATACTTCCACTCGCTAATGGGGTTAGGCAACTTTATAACGGCCGTTAGGCACTGAAGGTCCATACTTCCACTCGCTAATGGGGTTAGGCTAACTTTTAACGGCCGTTAGGCACTGAAGGTCCATACTTCCACTCGCTAATGGGGTTAGGCTAACTTTTAACGGCCGTTAGGCACTGAAGGTCCATACTTCCACTCGCTAATGGGGTTAGGCTAACTTTTAACGGCCGTTAGGCACTGAAGGTCCATACTTCCACTCGCTAATGGGGTTAGGCTAACTTTTAACGGCCGTTAGGCACTGAAGGTCCATACTTCCACTCGCTAATGGGGTTAGGCTAACTTTTAACGGCCGTTAGGCACTGAAGGTCCATACTTCCACTCGCTAATGGGGTTAGGCTAACTTTTAACGGCCGTTAGGCACTGAAGGTCCATACTTCCACTCGCTAATGGGGTTAGGCTAACTTTTAACGGCCGTTAGGCACTGAAGGTCCATACTTCCACTCGCTAATGGGGTTAGGCTAACTTTTAACGGCCGTTAGGCACTGAAGGTCCATACTTCCACTCGCTAATGGGGTTAGGCTAACTTTTAACGGCCGTTAGGCACTGAAGGTCCATACTTCCACTCGCTAATGGGGTTAGGCTAACTTTTAACGGCCGTTAGGCACTGAAGGTCCATACTTCCACTCGCTAATGGGGTTAGGCTAACTTTTAACGGCCGTTAGGCACTGAAGGTCCATACTTCCACTCGCTAATGGGGTTAGGCTAACTTTTAACGGCCGTTAGGCACTGAAGGTCCATACTTCCACTCGCTAATGGGGTTAGGCTAACTTTTAACGGCCGTTAGGCACTGAAGGTCCATACTTCCACTCGCTAATGGGGTTAGGCTAACTTTTAACGGCCGTTAGGCACTGAAGGTCCATACTTCCACTCGCTAATGGGTTAGGCAACTTTATAACGGCCGTTAGGCACTGAAGGTCCATACTTCCACTCGCTAATGGGGTTAGGCTAACTTTTAACGGCCGTTAGGCACTGAAGGTCCATACTTCCACTCGCTAATGGGTTAGGCAACTTTATAACGGCCGTTAGGCACTGAAGGTCCATACTTCCACTCGCTAATGGGGTTAGGCTAACTTTTAACGGCCGTTAGGCACTGAAGGTCCATACTTCCACTCGCTAATGGGGTTAGGCTAACTTTTAACGGCCGTTAGGCACTGAAGGTCCATACTTCCACTCGCTAATGGGGTTAGGCAACTTTATAACGGCCGTTAGGCACTGAAGGTCCATACTTCCACTCGCTAATGGGGTTAGGCTAACTTTTAACGGCCGTTAGGCACTGAAGGTCCATACTTCCACTCGCTAATGGGGTTAGGCTAACTTTTAACGGCCGTTAGGCACTGAAGGTCCATACTTCCACTCGCTAATGGGGTTAGGCTAACTTTTAACGGCCGTTAGGCACTGAAGGTCCATACTTCCACTCGCTAATGGGGTTAGGCTAACTTTTAACGGCCGTTAGGCACTGAAGGTCCATACTTCCACTCGCTAATGGGGTTAGGCTAACTTTTAACGGCCGTTAGGCACTGAAGGTCCATACTTCCACTCGCTAATGGGGTTAGGCTAACTTTTAACGGCCGTTAGGCACTGAAGGTCCATACTTCCACTCGCTAATGGGGTTAGGCTAACTTTTAACGGCCGTTAGGCACTGAAGGTCCATACTTCCACTCGCTAATGGGGTTAGGCTAACTTTTAACGGCCGTTAGGCACTGAAGGTCCATACTTCCACTCGCTAATGGGGTTAGGCTAACTTTTAACGGCCGTTAGGCACTGAAGGTCCATACTTCCACTCGCTAATGGGGTTAGGCTAACTTTTAACGGCCGTTAGGCACTGAAGGTCCATACTTCCACTCGCTAATGGGGTTAGGCTAACTTTTAACGGCCGTTAGGCACTGAAGGTCCATACTTCCACTCGCTAATGGGGTTAGGCTAACTTTTAACGGCCGTTAGGCACTGAAGGTCCATACTTCCACTCGCTAATGGGGTTAGGCTAACTTTTAACGGCCGTTAGGCACTGAAGGTCCATACTTCCACTCGCTAATGGGGTTAGGCTAACTTTTAACGGCCGTTAGGCACTGAAGGTCCATACTTCCACTCGCTAATGGGTTAGGCAACTTTATAACGGCCGTTAGGCACTGAAGGTCCATACTTCCACTCGCTAATGGGGTTAGGCTAACTTTTAACGGCCGTTAGGCACTGAAGGTCCATACTTCCACTCGCTAATGGGTTAGGCAACTTTTAACGGCCGTTAGGCACTGAAGGTCCATACTTCCACTCGCTAATGGGGTTAGGCTAACTTTTAACGGCCGTTAGGACTTATTTTGCAAAAAAAAAAAAAAAAAAAAAAAAAAAAAAAAAAAAAAAAAAAAAAAAACTTTTTCTAAAAATGGAATAAAAAACAAGTAATGGTGCAATATCCAAAATAACTAGTTGTAGAAAGCAAAAAATAAAACGTAGTAATTATTTGTACAAAGCGGAAAATTAAACATAGGTAAAATTATGAACAAAGAAAAGAAAGGTAAAAAATAATTTTTATCTTTGATGCATCAGTTTATATATTTATTTATACATCTGTCTTATCTAAATTTTCATGTATCAGTTTTATATATTTATCATTTATGAATCTTCATGCATCAGTTTTTTTCATCTTAAATATTATTTTATTTCTATATTCTAACTCTAAATAAAGCCCATTTATTTGAAATCCCACTATAGTAATGTCAATAAAAAGAGCCCTGCCGATGTTTAGTATTATGACGGTGCGGAAGCCGATACACTGAACACCAACCCAATCGAGATGAAAAAAAGAATTGTTTCCTGTATCAGTCTCCCTCAATCGATCAGGGTATCCTCGTACTGGCGTTCCCTCGCGTCAAGAGCTACTTTTGCATTGGCTCTCTCTCGTTCTCGTTAGGGAATTACAAAACTAACTTTTATATATAAATATTTATTATATCTATATCTATATCTATATCTATCTATACTACCTTATAAAGCATTTACCTCTCTCATTTTCTCAAAAAAGAACTTGATCTACCCAAATTACCCCTCTCTTTTATCCATTAGTTTGAATATCATCACCTAATATACCTATAATACCCTATAATCTCAACCACTCATTTTTTTCTCCCTCCTCCATAAATCATTTTATTCCTCTAATTCATTCAAAAAATTTTATCTCAAAAACCGTACATCGATAAATTATAAAAATTATATGGGTATTCTTAAAATTTTATGCTCTTTCATTAGAGAGGTCATTCGATATACTTTCGACGAATTTTTAAATCCGAGAGCGGAGCCCGTACGACTAAGGGCGGAGCCCGTCAGGTAGATCACCCATCACCGATCACCCCTATGACATATCACCCCCTATGATCGATCACCTCCTATGACCTATCACACTCTATGACTTATCACCCCCACCATCTCACCGCCGCATTGCGCGGGAATTTGACTAGTATAATATAAGGTATATAGCTAGATGTGGTAAATCTTATTTTATTTCTATATTCTAAACTCTAATTCTATACCTTTTAGCTATTTTACAACAACCAACTTTTATATATAAGATATTATATTATATAGAGGTTGGGTATTGTAAAACAAGTATTAAAGTAAAACAAATAAGACAAGATCTTGACCCTTGGATCATGGTTAAATTGATGCACGAAGATTCACGAAGCAATTGATGCACGATGATTTTTATGATGCACGGTGATGTTCGGTGAAGAGAAACCTATTATTTTATTTGTTTTACTTTAATACTTGTTTTATTTTACCTAAAACCATATTATATATAATGTAAGGTATTTACCCTAGCAGTAAATGTTCATTTGAATCCTTAATTTTTCATGAAACCCAAGGACCAAATCCTAGCCATTTGATCATCTCAATCAATGGCTAAGATTTAAACTTATGCCTTAATTAAAAAAAAAACACGGAGGGCATTTATGTAAATTTGCTTAATAAAAAAAAAACTCTCTTTCCCCTTTCCTCCTCCTGATGGAAACACAGACAAACACAAACACACACACACACTCTCTCTCTCTCTCCCTCTCCCTCTCTCATCAACTCTGGCGACGGTAACCACCACCACCACCACACTGCCACCATCATCTCGCGCTCCCCCTCCTGTCTGGATCTCCACCTCAAATCACTAACAACAACAACAAATGGATGATGATGTTTTAGATATTATTATAGTGAGATTTTATGTAGTTAATGTTTTTTATATAAAAAGTAGATAATCAAACCATTTTTATCCATGATTTGTAGTTATTTTCAATTATTTTTGTTTTTTCATATGATAAGAAGTTGTATCCTTGGTTGTTGTTGTTTAAAGAATTTTGCCCACAAAGTGTTTGATGAAATGTCTAAACCAAAGTGTATGTACTAAATCAAATTTGATTATATACGTATTTGCTAATTATACATCCAATGATAGTTGATTATGCATAGCATAACCTTTTTTGTAGTTATTTGAGTCTCGTGGAACATCAAATTTGATTTTATGCATACGGTGTCAAAAACCTATACAAAATCAAATTTGATTTTGTGCACACATTGAGACAAAACAAATGAGTTCCATACAAAGAAAACCATTTAAAATCAAAAATGATTTTAAGAATAGAGTGTGAAAAAGCTATACAAAATCATATATGATTTTATTCATACATCTAGACAAAAAAAAGTGAGTTCGGTATCATTAAACCCATTCAAAATCATATATGATTTTGTATAGGCTTCCATACAAATAAACTTATTCAAAATCAAAATTGATTTTAAGAATACACTGTGAAAAATTTATTCAAAATCATATATGATTTTACGTATAAAATTGAGATAAGGCAAATGAGTTCTATACAAATAAACCTATTTAAAATCAATTTTGATTTTACGCATACAGTGTGAAAAACTTATAGAAAATCATATATGATTTTACGCATACATTGTCAAGAAAATGTACAAAATCATTTATGATTTTGTGTAGCACATTAAGTCAAACCAAATGGCTTCCATAAAAAGAAATTTATTCAAAATCATTTTTGATTTTACTCATAAAGTATGAAAACCTATTCAAAATCAACTATTCAAAATCAAAAATGATTTTACGCATACATTGGGGAAAATCTATACAAAATCATATATAAAATCATATATGATTTTGTATAGCACATTGAGACAAAACAAAATGAGTTACATACCAAGAAACCATTTAAAATCAAAAATGATTTTAAGCATACATTGTGAAATACCCATACGAAATCAAATTTGATTTTACCCATATTTGATACGTACTGTGTCAAAAAGCTATACAAAATCAAATTTGATTTTATGCATACATTTAGAAAACCAAATGGAGTCCATATCAAAAAACCTATACACAATCAAATTTGACAATAGGCTAAGCCGTTAGGATAACCCTACGACTTCAAACCCTAAACTAAAGCGCGGGCCGCAGGCCCCCGTAATCACACTTCCCCCTCGGATTAGCTTTTAGCCCCCAACGGTTTAGATTTTAGGGTTTTAGAATGCAACTTTTCTAAAATGTATGCATAAAATCAAAAAGATTTTGCATTGATTTTTAACATTATACATGTGAAATCAATTTTGATTAGCAATTAAGCTTTAGTTTAGGGTTTGAAGTCGTAGGGTTAGCCTCTAAACTAAAGCGCGGGCCGCAGGCCCCCGTAATCACACTTCCCCCTCGGATTAGCTTTTAGCCCCCAAGGGTTTAGATTTTAGGGTTTTAGAATGCAACTTTTCTAAAATGTATGCATAAAATCAAAAATGATTTTGCATTGATTTTTAACATTATACATGTGAAATCAATTTTGATTAGCAATTAAGCTTTAGTTTAGGGTTTGAAGTCGTAGGGTTAGCCGTTAGGCTAACCCTACGACTTCAAACCCTAAACTAAAGCGCGGGCCGCAGGCCCCCGTAATCACACTTCCCCCTCGGATTAGCTTTTAGCCCCCAAGGGTTTAGATTTTAGGGTTTTAGAATGCAACTTTTCTAAAATGTATGCATAAAATCAAAAATGATTTTGCATTGATTTTTAACATTATACATGTGAAATCAATTTTGATTAGCAATTAAGCTTTAGTTTAGGGTTTGAAGGCCCCCGTGATAAAGCTTTAGTTTAGGGTTTGAAGTTGTAGGGTTAGCCGTGAAATACCCATACTTTTATGTTCATAATCATATTTGATTATGTATAGAGATTATAGAGATTTCTGTTTTTGTAACTGTATGTGTAAAATCATATTTGATTTTGTATATAGATTCTATAGATTTGTGTTTTGTAACTTTGTTTTGTTACAATCAAATTTGATTTTGTATTGAGGTTTTAGTTACCTGTGTTCTTATGCCTAGAATCATATTTGATTTTACTCATACAGTGTGAAAATCCTATACATAATGAACTATTCAAAATCAAAAATGATTTTACGCATACATTGTGAAAAATATACAAAATCAACTATTCAAAATCAAAAATGATTTTACGCATACATTGGGGAAAAGCTATACAAAATCATATATGATTTTGTATAGCACATTGAGACAAAACAAAATGAGTTACATACCAAGAAACCCATTTAAAATCAAAAATGATTTTACGCATACATTGTGAAATACCCATACGAAATCATATATGATTTTGTATAGTCCTACAAAAAACTTATTCAAAATCAAAAATGATTTTACGCATACATTAAACCCATTCAAAATCATATATGATTTTGTATAGGCTTCCATACAAATAAACTTATTCAAAATCAAAATTGATTTTAAGAATACACTGTGAAAAATTTATTCAAAATCATATATGATTTTACGTATAAAATTGAGACAAGGCAAATGAGTTCTATACAAATAAACATATTTAAAATCAATTTTGATTTTACGCATACAGTGTGAAAAACTTATAGAAAATCATATATGATTTTACGCATACATTGTCAAGAAATGTACAAAATCATTTATGATTTTGTGTAGCACATTGAGTCAAACCAAATGGCTTCCATAAAAAGAAATTTATTCAAAATCATTTTTGATATTACTCATACAATATGAAAACCTATTCAAAATCAACTATTCAAAATCAAAAATGATTTTACGCATACATTGGGGAAAAGCTATACAAAATCATATATGATTTTGTATAGCACATTGAGACAAAACAAAATGAGTTACATACCAAGAAACCCATTTAAAATCAAAAATGATTTTAAGCATATATTGTGAAATACCCATACGAAATCATATTTGATTTTACCCATATTTGATACGTACTGTGTCAAAAAGCTATAAAAAATCAAATTTGATTTTATGCATACATTTAGAAAACCAAATGGAGTCCATATCAAAAAACCTATACACAATCAAATTTGATTGTATACATACAACTTCAAAAAACTATACAAAATCAAATTTGATTTTATTCATACATTTATACAAGCAAATGGGGTTTATATCAATAAACCTATACACAATCAAATTTGATTTAGAATCATAAAGGTATTATCAAACTTTGGTTTAGACATTTCATCAAACACCTTATATGCAATACTCAATCAGATGTGATTTGATACTAAATCATATATAAGATACTTTGGTTTAGACATTTCATCAACACCTTGTAGGCAATATTATACTAAATAACAAAGTCAATTAAATAACTAATAAAATTTAACAAATTCAAATGTTGGAAAGATCTAATCACATGTTATCTAATTACATTTGAATATTTCGAATTTACATAACAAAAAGTCATCTTCAATATTAATTGATGATGAATGATGGAGATGATGACGAAAGAGACAACGATGGCTGTACCATATCGATTGAAAGCGATGGTGACCTGAGCACGGTGGTGGTGGTGGTGGTGGTGGTGGTGCTACTGGTGGTGAGAGAGAGAGAGAGAGAGAGGTGTGTGTGTGTGTGGTGGTGGTGGTGGTGGTGGTGGTGGTGGTGGTGGTGGTGGTGGTGGTGGTGGTGGTGGTGGTGGTGGTGGTGGTGGTGGTGGTGGTGGTGGTGGTGGTGGTGGTGGTGGTGGTGGTGGTGGTGGTGGTGGTGGTGGTGGTGGTGGTGGTGGTGGTGGTGGTGGTGGTGGTGGTGGTGGTGGTGGTGGTGGTGGTGGTGGTGGTGGTGGTGGTGGTGGTGGTGGTGGTGGTGGTGGTGGTGGTGGTGGTGGTGGTGGTGGTGGTGGTGGTGGTGGTGGTGGTGGTGGTGGTGGTGGTGGTGGTGGTGGTGGTGGTGGTGGTGGTGGTGGTGGTGGTGGTGGTGGTGGTGGTGGTGGTGGTGGTGGTGGTGGTGGTGGTGGTGGTGGTGGTGGTGGTGGTGGTGGTGGTGGTGGTGGTGGTGGTGGTGGTGGTGGTGGTGGTGGTGGTGGTGGTGGTGGTGGTGGTGGTGGTGGTGGTGGTGGTGGTGGTGGTGGTGGTGGTGGTGGTGGTGGTGGTGGTGGTGGTGGTGGTGGTGGTGGTGGTGGTGGTGGTGGTGGTGGTGGTGGTGGTGGTGGTGGTGGTGGTGGTGGTGGTGGTGGTGGTGGTGGTGGTGGTGGTGGTGGTGGTGGTGGTGGTGGTGGTGGTGGTGGTGGTGGTGGTGGTGGTGGTGGTGGTGGTGGTGGTGGTGGTGGTGGTGGTGGTGGTGGTGGTGGTGGTGGTGGTGGTGGTGGTGGTGGTGGTGGTGGTGGTGGTGGTGGTGGTGGTGGTGGTGGTGGTGGTGGTGGTGGTGGTGGTGGTGGTGGTGGTGGTGGTGGTGGTGGTGGTGGTGGTGGTGGTGGTGGTGGTGGTGGTGGTGGTGGTGGTGGTGGTGGTGGTGGCGGTAGGTGGTGGTGGTGGATTGAAACGCGATGGTGGTGACGCGATGGTGGTGGTAGTGGTGGTGGTGGTGGTGGTGGTGGTTATGGTGCTGCTACTAGTGGGGAGAGAGAGAGAGAGAGAGAGATCTTTGTGTGTTTGTGTGTATGTGTGTTTGAAACTGAAAAGAAATAATTGGGGTGTGAGATAATGTGCAAAATTACCAAAGTACCCCTCTGCGTGTTTTTTTGTTTTTTTAATGGAACCGTCGATCTGTTTTGATCCAAGGGCTGAGATTTAGCCCTTGGATCTCACCAAATTTGTAGGTTTTGCATGAATACAACTCATATAGCTAGATGTGTACACAAGAGGGAAAATGATATTTCAACAACATTATTTTACCATCTATAATTTTATACAGATTTTACATTGTACTATAAATCACGTAAAAAGTGTCGTGAGAAGAAATTATCACCACCCATATATAAGTGGTCTTTGAGCGGTGTATTTGTGTTTTGTGAATAAAATATTACTCTATCTGTAATACTTGTAACACTGAGGGCGCGTTTGGTTCACAGAATGTTTTTAGAAGGAATGGAATCTGTCAACGGAATTAGATTCCGAATGAATGGAATTTGATGGAATGTTTTTTGTTTTCTTAAAATTCAAGAGAATGAAGGAATCAAATTCCATCCAATAACCCTAAGGAATGGAGATTCCATCATTTGATGGAATGTTTACATTCCAATGGAATGAAATTCCATCATCTTTTGACAACCAAACGTACCACGGAATGGAATTCAATTCCAATTCCATCAGATTCCATCAGAATCTGTGAACCAAACGCGCCCTGATAGTGCATGCTCACAAATTATGTATATATAGATCGTTTTTGTACATCACAAAGTATATAGGCATATAGCAGCCTCAACTTTTTGAAAAAATTTATCAACTTTCCACCTAATCCATTCAGGATTCAATCAAGATAAAAGTCCACTTCTAATATAAAAAACTCCAGTTTTCAAGTGTCAAATGGCTGGGTAACATGCATTATTTCTATTGATGATGTAGGATTAGGTCGAATGGTTAGTAATCATATTTATTCGTATTTAATGTTTAGTTTTGAATCATATACCGATTTTCATCTATAAAGAAGAATAAAAAGTAACACCTTAAGTAACAGATTTTTAATCCAAAACTCTTTTGTCCATTTTGTGAAAAACAAATAAAACGAGTCAATGTCATCAAATGTGAAAATTGATCTGCAAACCGTGTTAATCTATTCTAGCTACACATACGATGAAACGAGTGATATAAGTGTTATGCCATTGTAACACCGAAGTACGTACTATTATGTCAAATTGCTTTTGGTGTATTTGTATTCGAGTAACTTTACAATAAAAAGGTTTGTATCTTATATAACGCTTTTATGTAAAATTTTAACCTTTTTTATATATCACGATCACTGACGATCAGGTTAAAGTAGTATACCAACAACCATTCTGATAATAAAATCTTAGCTATTTGAAAAGGAAAAAGAAAGAGCAAAAGGAAGGTCATACATCCAAAATGATCAATCCTTTTCAAAAAAATAACCTAAAATCATCTAAATATGAGCGAGATTAAAATAACAAATTTAAAGAATTATACTTATCATATGATTAAAACTTTAGGAAAATTATTAAGAGGATAATTTCAATTAATAACGTTACATTTCAACCTATAGATCAAAAAGAGGCCGGATTGAAATACTTTAAAGTTGAAAACAACTTCATATGTAAAGTTGTGAAATTTTGACCTTTGGATTAAATTCAGTCAATATTCAAAAATTATCTTTAAATCCTAACTTTTGATTTTAATCCAAGATTCAACATAATACAACTTCACCTAAAATTGCTTTCAACTTTAGAGAATCTCTATCCGCAAAAAGAAAATTTGGGTAAATTGTGGGTAATTTGGGGGAAATGATTTTCCACGGATTATACTTTTCATAGGTAATCTATGGAAAATATATTATAAAAGGGAAGTGATCTGTACACCACCGGTTTCTGGTGATACACCACCAAATAAGCTTTATGGTGTTGTACAGTACAACATTGTAAAGCACAGTTAGTGGTGTATCGCAAAAAATTGGTGGTGTACAGATCGATTCCCATTATAAAAAGGTTTGTGGTAATCCGTGGTATAGTAATCCATGGGAAATTATGTTCCACGAATCTTTTATCAAATATATTTTTCCGTGGGTAAATCATTGGGAAATATTTTATAAAAAACTAGTGTTATACCCGTCCGTTGAATATTAACATGTCAACTGTTACCATTAGAAAAAAACCACATCCTTAAACAATACGTAAATCTTAAAACATAAAGCTTTGATGGCGAAATAAAAAATTGTAAACTATCTTGAATGATAAAAATTAGAAGCTTTGGTGAAAATAAAAAAGATTAAAGCGAAGTACCATGAATTATCAAACATAAAACTTTAATGGTTAAATTTAAAAGTCTTAAAGGATTTAGTAGTTAAAGTGTGAAACACTAAAACGTTATCACCCTAAAAATAATGATATAATTCAAAATAAAATATAAAAACCCAAAAAGGCAAATTGATATCTACACAACACGTTAACAAAAAAAAAACCTAAGCAGGCAGGCAGTGCTGCCAGCTAACTTCACTATTCACAAAACATTTAAAAGTCTTAAAGGATTTAGTAGTTAAAGTGTGAAACACTAAAACGTTATCACCCTAAAAATAATGATATAATTCAAAATAAAATATAGAAAACCCAGGAAAGCAAGTTGATATCTACACAATAAGTTAACTATAAAAAAAAAGCTAAGCAGGTAGGCAGGCTGCTGAGCCAGCTGCCTGCTAGCTAACTTCACTATTTACATGAAAACTTTTTATATAGGTTATAATATAATATAATTTATGGTAATCCATGGTAAATGATTTTCCTCGAATTTCCTATGGATTTTTATTTTCCCGTGGGGTAATTTGTGCGAAATTTGTGTCAAACGTTTTATAAAAAAGTTTGAAGTTAGCCGTGGATAATCCGTGAGAATAATATCTTAAGCCTAGGATATTAGCATGTAATTGTAGTACTGATCGAGTTGAAAATGTTCTCACTTCTATACTTCAAATTGATTAGACATAATTTCTTACCCTTAAGAATTAGGATGGATGTCAATGTGATTTATTTACTTCTATATCTATAATCCCTTATAAAACATACTGGCTCTCTATTTTAGGAAATTCAACACTTTTTTCAATATCCCCAAACTACCCCTAAGTAACCCTAACAAATATATTTAGAATGGTTATGTTACGACCAGTTTACTGATAAACTGGCGAGTCTCCAGTTGCATCTGGAGACCAGTTGATTTGTCCAGAAATATACGAAGTCCAGTTGCAAGTGTACAGTTAATGCAACTGAAGACTTCCTGCAGTTGAGATCTGACCAAGACCTGAAGCATTCCAATTGAAGTCGAAGACAACAAGTGTAAGATAGAGAATGACAATAGCAGCGAAGCCCAGTTGGCATTCTAATCAGATCGAAACTGGAGATTGTCAGTTTAAAGCCTTTACAACGCTTTACACTGATTACGAGGAAGACCTTTTTGCTTTATGTACCTTTATCCGGATAATAGCATTTATCTATGTATAAAGTACAAAAGTACATAAAGCAGGTTGAATAAAGTGACTTTATGTCATACTTTATCAAGCATTTCAAAGGAAGTCAAATTGCTTCCTTAGATGCTCTCAACCATATTTGTACGACAAAGTTGGAATCTCAATACCAACTTTGTCTATTAATAGAGGTCTTTCCACAACCAAGAAACAACTTTGCATATTCAGACATTTGCATATTCTTGGTGACTTGTGCAATATTCTCTCAATCGCAAAAAGGAACATTTCACAACTTTAAGTGTTTCGATTGTTGAAGAGAATTTCCAAGTTTAGATCGATTGTATTTCATAGGTTGTTAGGATATTTACATTATTGTATTATCTTGGTTCCGCAACAACCTTGTAATTTATTTAAAGTTAATAAATAAATTACACTTGAAAAATTACATATCGTCTCACCAGATTTACTTTACAAGTACTTTATTTATTGTATTGTCTTTACTTGTTACTTATTGTCACCTTTATAAGTAATCTAACCAATAACCTGTTATACACACACTGCAACTGGTCGTTTCCAGATCAGTCTGTATATTGCAAAGTAATCTCACTATCGACATAGAGGTGTCTTCAGTGGTACCATCTATTGAGTTGAGACTTACAAGTGGTATCAGAGCAGAAGGCTAATATACTTGCCTAGATCTGCTTAGATGACTACTACTGAAAGTGAGAATGGTTCTGGTCCAGATGAAAATGTTAATAATGCACAACCTAATCAAAATGCTAATAACAACCCTCCTCCTCCTCCTAATGCCCCTAGCCATGTCCATGTACATTATTCTAACACTCATGTTCCCAAATTCGATGGAAACAGTGAGGCCTTTGGTACATGGAAGGCCAGAATGCTTTTGCATTTTGGTGGGATAGAGAGGTATATGTTGAAAATCCTAAAGGATGGACCACATATACCCATGTCTCATGGGGTTAGTCCTTTTCTTGATCCAACTGGATCTAGAAGGGGTACTAGAGCAAAGCCAGAAGAACATTGGTCTGATGAGGATCGTAGACTGGTTGATCTGGACACCAGACTCAAGAATATGATCCTTGGGGCTGTTCCTGAAGACCTTATTCCAACACTTGTGTTGTTCCCCAGTGCAAAGGCAATGTGGGATGAATTGGTCCTTCAGTTTGAAGGAGGTGATGACACCATTGTCACCAGAAAAGTTGCCTTAAACAAGAAGTATGAATCCTTCTTTGCTTTACCCAATGAAAGCCTGACTGGTACTTATACCAGATTCACCAGTGTGATTAATCAATTAAGAAGCTTGGGTGTAGAGAAGGAGAAAGATATTCTTCTTGAGAAGTTTTGTGATATTCTTCCTTCCAAATGGGCAAACATGGTTCTTGTCCTAAGACAAGGTAAGACTCTGCACAGCCACACTCTTGCATCTCTGTATGGAGCCTTCAGATTCACTGAAGATAATAATGCACATAGACTGGTGGCTGAGCAGGATGCCTTAAACCATGCTCAGAGTTCCAAGGTTGCTAGTATAACTGAGAAACCTTGTGCTGCTTTAATGTCTGCAGAGAGTGTCCAGCCACACTCAATGAAGGAGATGTTAAATGGCTTATTGAACGCTGGCCTGACCACTGAAATTAGTGATGATTGTCATGAAACTGACGATGATGATCTGGTTGCCATGATTGCTAAAACCTTTAACAGGTTTAAGCATAAATCTAATAGATTTAATGGCCCCAACAATGCTTCCAGCTCCAACTCTCTGGATAAGACCAATCTTACATGCTATAAGTGTGGTAAGAAAGGTCATTTCATGAAGGAATGCAGATCTAGTCAGTTGAACAATCAAACTGGTCCCCCTGTCCCAAGTTTTAATAGGCCTGATGATAGCTACAAAGCAAAATACAAAAAGCTTAAGGCCCAGATTGCCCTCCTGTCACTTGAAAGAGAGAAAGAAAAGAACAAGTGCATGATGGCTAAAACTGAAGAGAAGTGGGAATTCTCTGATGACTCATCTGATGATGATGAAGAGATTAGGGACATGTGTTTCATGGCCTTGGAAGATCAGCAACATGTGGTGAAGGATGATGTTGTTTCTGGAAGATGGGTTGACATCATATTGAAAAAGGTTTGTGATTATGATAATCAAATGGACCCAGAACTGAAACTGGACCTTGCTGAATCACTTAACAGTGATTTGATCTTTGTTGAAACTGTTAGAACTGACAGTGAAAGATATTTGGAAACAGTTCTAACAGAGTTAAATAATTTAAAACCTCAACTTTCAAATCAGCAAAGTGTCCAGTTGGCTCTCAAAGAGTCAGTTTTAAAAATTGAGGCTTTGGAACTTGAAAATGAAAAGTTAAAAACGGATATGGAAAAAGAACAAAAGGTGATCAAATCTTGGATTAGGTCATCTGGTCTAAATTATGATGATTTTTCTAAAACCATTGATGCACAACAAACTGCCTATAAATCTGGAGATATGCACATGGCAGACATCATTCCAGATATCCACAATTTGCCTCCAGCTCTTAGGCCAGAAACTGTTTATGACCAGCCTAAGACTGTTAAGACTGAACCTAGTGAGACCACCCCTTCTGAGGTCAAAACTGGAGCCAATCAGGCTAATGCTCCAGTTAAAAAGGTTGCTGGTGATAAACCTTTGCCTCAAAAGTCTAAAGAGCCCAAGACTCAAAAGACCAAAATCCCTGCTGAACCTAAGTCCAAGGTTCAGCTGCCTACTGAAAATGATGTTTTGTCAAAACTGGAAAGTCAACTCCAACTTTTGTCTAGGCAGGTTCAGAGTTGCACTGCCAGAATCAAAAATCTGGAAGGAGCTTCGTCTTCTCCAATTGAAAAACAAAATGTTGAGTCCCAATGTTAATTGTAAATTTAATGATGACAAATCTGACCTATAAACACTTAGTAATCTTTTGGTTCTTATAATCTGATATGGGTTAGACTAAGCTGACACAGCTTACGATCTGTCTCTGACCCAGATCATACTTCATACTTGTAATTGTAATATCTTATGGAAGCAAGTGTTATTCAAGCTGCATCAAATTGTATTAGCATTCAGTCCAAGTTGAAGAGGAGGATTGAAGATAGAAGACCAAGATGTTAGTGGAAGACAGCTTGGGATTAGCAGTCAGCTTGGAAACACTTAGGCAGATTGGTGCCTTGACAAACGGTCCAATCTGTGTCTGACAATCAAGTGAAGATAACAACCTGGATTGAAGATAAGGACAAATGACGTGACTAGGAAGAATCCTAGGATCCAGGTTGGTGGTTGGTTTTACATATGCGTGTCCATACTCCTATTGGTAGATGAAGAATGTGCGTTAGTACGTGGGGGACCACAAGTACCATGAAAGGCACGATTGATTATTCCTTCATCATCCACTGAGTGAAGAACACGTAGCTACAACGGACACCTAATGAAGGAGCGCTTTCGCCTATAAAAGCCTCATTCATGGATTGCATATGTGTGGCATTTTTCCTGAGAATCATTCTTCACACTAGTTTCTCTGCTCTTACACACAACTTAGTCTGTACGAGATCAGCTTGGGTTGATTCTCTTGAGCTGAAACTTATTGATTGTTGTTTGTCATTTCATAGGGTTGTTTAGATATCTATAGGCTATCTTTATTCCGCAACAGCCCTGTAATTCTTTGTATAGATTATTTCTTAATAAAGGATTACATTTGAAAATAACAATCTGTGTTCAAGAATGTTTTTATTTCTTTACTGCTTTACTGTTTTAATGATTCCTGGTCTTTACTTACTTGCTTAATATTCATAAACCGAATCTTAAAACGTTTTGTGTTAAAAGTTTGTTAAAGATTGAAGAAAGTTGTATTCACCCTCCCCCCCTCTACAACTGTTCTGTGTTCAATATACTTTGGTATATTGATACACCGTGGGACGTATCAATTGGTATCAGAGCGGTGGTTGAGAATTAACTTGACTTGATCCTTGCATATTTTCATTTATAGTAAAGCATTATGTCATCATATATTGATAATGTTCTTCAACCCGACCACCCATGTTTGACAAAGATGATTTCAGTGGGTGGAAAGGTAGAATGTCTTTGTTCCTTGAATCCATCGATAACAATATGCCTGACATCCTTGCGGATGGTCCTTATGTTCCTACGCAAACCATTGTGGTAGAAGCTGTGGTCAGGGAAGGTCAACCAACCATTCCTGCCACAGTCAAATCTATTGTAAAGGACAAGGCAGATTGGGGGGATGAGGATAGGAGGTTGGCAAACTTGGATGTGAAGGCTAGAAATTTCATTGTCCAAGCTATGCCCAAAGACCTTTACCATTCTATTAAAATGTGTTCAACAACAAAGAAAATGTGGGGTACATTGACTGTCATGTTTGAGGGTTGCTCTACCTCCATGGAATCCACAATTACTACATTGACCAGGAGGTATGAGAGATTTTTCTCTTTGAGAAATGAATCCTTGACTGACACTCATACCCGCTTTAATGCTTTGGTAAATGATTTAGCTGCTGTTGGAATTAATAAGAAAAATGAGGTTTTAAAGAGTAAATTTCTTGATTCATTACCACCTAAATGGAACAACTATATTTCTTTTGTTAAATTAAGTTCTGTTTATCATGATCTTGATCTCCCTGGACTGTTTGGTTTGCTTCATAACCAAGAATATTCAGAGGCTGAAAAGTTAATTGCTATAGGTGATTCTTATAGTCAGCCTGCTGCTGCACTTGTTGCTTCTATGACTGAATACCCTAGTTCAATTAGTAATGAGATCATTCCTTGTGTTAATGATGATACCTGTGATGTCTAATCCTAACTTTGTTTGTGCTGAATCTGAATGTGATGAATCTGATGGTGATGAACTAGCTAATGAAGTAGCTATGCTGGCTGAAAGGATCAGAAGGAAACTCTAAATGTTGCTAGAAAGAACTTTGAATCTGGTAAAGGACAGACCAAGCAACAATGGGTTTCAAAATGTGATAAGAGTCTGTGTTTAGTTTCCAAATCTGAGTCTGTTTCAAGTAACACCAAATCTGATTCTGAAAAGATGATCTTAAAATATGTTGAGTCCAGAATTGATAAGGTGTCAATGAAAACCAATTTTCTTAAGAAGGTGTCTGATCCAAAAACTGTTGATCAAAGAAAATTGAGAGCTGAATGTAAGAAAGCTGGAATAGGCAAAGGTTTGTTCAGAAGGAAACTCTAAATGTTGCTAGAAAGAACTTTGAATCTGGTAAAGGACAGACCAAGCAACAATGGGTTTCAAAATGTGATAAGAGTCTGTGTTTAGTTTCCAAATCTGAGTCTGTTTCAAGTAACACCAAATCTGATTCTGAAAAGATGATCTTAAAATATGTTGAGTCCAGAATTGATAAGGTGTCAATGAAAACCAATTTTCTTAAGAAGGTGTCTGATCCAAAAACTGTTGATCAAAGAAAATTGAGAGCTGAATGTAAGAAAGCTGGAATAGGCAAAGGTTTGTTCAGAAGGAAACTCTAAATGTTGCTAGAAAGAACTTTGAATCTGGTAAAGGACAGACCAAGCAACAATGGGTTTCAAAATGTGATAAGAGTCTGTGTTTAGTTTCCAAATCTGAGTCTGTTTCAAGTAACACCAAATCTGATTCTGAAAAGATGATCTTAAAATATGTTGAGTCCAGAATTGATAAGGTGTCAATGAAAACCAATTTTCTTAAGAAGGTGTCTGATCCAAAAACTGTTGATCAAAGAAAATTGAGAGCTGAATGTAAGAAAGCTGGAATAGGCAAAGGTTTGTTCAGAAGGAAACTCTAAATGTTGCTAGAAAGAACTTTGAATCTGGTAAAGGACAGACCAAGCAACAATGGGTTTCAAAATGTGATAAGAGTCTGTGTTTAGTTTCCAAATCTGAGTCTGTTTCAAGTAACACCAAATCTGATTCTGAAAAGATGATCTTAAAATATGTTGAGTCCAGAATTGATAAGGTGTCAATGAAAACCAATTTTCTTAAGAAGGTGTCTGATCCAAAAACTGTTGATCAAAGAAAATTGAGAGCTGAATGTAAGAAAGCTGGAATAGGCAAAGGTTTGTTCAGAAGGAAACTCTAAATGTTGCTAGAAAGAACTTTGAATCTGGTAAAGGACAGACCAAGCAACAATGGGTTTCAAAATGTGATAAGAGTCTGTGTTTAGTTTCCAAATCTGAGTCTGTTTCAAGTAACACCAAATCTGATTCTGAAAAGATGATCTTAAAATATGTTGAGTCCAGAATTGATAAGGTGTCAATGAAAACCAATTTTCTTAAGAAGGTGTCTGATCCAAAAACTGTTGATCAAAGAAAATTGAGAGCTGAATGTAAGAAAGCTGGAATAGGCAAAGGTTTGTTCAGAAGGAAACTCTAAATGTTGCTAGAAAGAACTTTGAATCTGGTAAAGGACAGACCAAGCAACAATGGGTTTCAAAATGTGATAAGAGTCTGTGTTTAGTTTCCAAATCTGAGTCAGACCAGAAGGTCAGCTCTGGTGAACCCATCTTTGGATGAGTTCCCAAAAAGAACTAATATATTATCATAATTGCAGGGCAGTCATGACGATAACACCTGGCACTTGGACAGTGGATGTTCCAAGCATATGACCGGATGTAAGTCCCTGCTATGTAGCTTTAGGATTCGTGCTGGTCCTAATGTTACTTTTGGAGATGATTCTCAAGGAAAGACTGAAGGTTTTGGTATACTTTCAAATGGTCCTCTTACTTTCAGAAGAGTCTCATATGTTAATGGTTTGAAGCACAATCTGATAAGTGTGAGTCAGTTGTGTGATGCTGGTTATGAAGTGAGATTCAGGTCTGATAAGGGAATTGTTCTTGATTTAGAAGGCAATGTGGTTCTCATTGCAAAGAGGGATGAGTCTTTGTATTCTTTTGACATGAGAAATCCAACTGTCACTAGAGAAGTCTGTTTTATGTCAAAGTCTCAAGATGAGCTGAATTGGTTGTGGCATAAAAGGCTGTCTCATATGAATTTCAAAGACATCAACAAGCTTTGTAAGAAAGAGTTGGTGTCTGGTCTTCCAGTGATCAATTATGAGAAGGACAAGCTGTGTGGTGCTTGTGAGAAAGGCAAGCAACATAAAGCTACTTTTAAGTCTAAAACATGCTCAACCATTGATAATTGTTTGGATCTGCTTCATATGGACTTATTTGGACCAATCAGTACTCCATCATTCACTGGAATGAGGTACTCCTTGGTAATTGTTGATGAGTATTCAAGATACACCTTGGTTTTCTTTCTAAGACACAAGAGTGAAGCTGCTGACAGCATTATTCATTTCATCAAGCAAGCTGAGGTTCTCTACAAAAGGCCTGTTAGGCAATTAAGAAGTGATAATGGTACTGAATTTAAGGATATCACTCTTAATTCATTCTGCAGTGAAAAGGGAATTTCTCAAGTCTACTCAGCTGCCAGAACTCCTAAACAAAATGGTGTTGCAGAAAGAAGAAACAGAACTCTTATTGAAGCTGCCAGATCCATGATGGCTCAAAACAATGTCAAGTCTCATTTCTGGGCTGAAGTAGTACACACAGCTTGCTTTACCCAGAACAGATCCCTCATTGTGAAAAGACACCAGAAGACTGCATATGAACTTCTTAGGGGGAGAAAACCTGAGATTGGTTTCCTAAGAATGTTGGAAGTCCTTGCTATATTCTGAATCAGAAAGACCATCTTGGAAAGTTTGATGAGAAATCAGATGAAGGTATCCTACTTGGATATGCAACAATGATGAAGGCCTACAGAGTTTACAACAAGAGAACTAAAACAATTGAGAACTCTGTTAATGTAAGCATTGATGAAGGTTGTTCTAAGCCAGATTGCTCTCCTCCTGAAGATGAAGACTTCATTTTTGAAGAACTGGTTGTACCTGAGAATGAGCCTCCAACTAACCCTCCAGTTGGAGCTGATAATGCTCAAACTCAGGGGGAGCAACTTATAAAAGAAGAAGAAGATGTTCCAAACTTTGAAAATGCACAAGCTGATCCTACTCCTACTGAAGTTATTGTACATAATCCATTAAATGACTCTCCAACTGGTTCAGACTCCTCCATTCCTGTCCAAGCTGATCAACCTCTTCCTCAAGCTGATCATGCTGAACCATCTAATCTGAATCAGTCCATTGTCCCAGTTACTAGATGGACAAAGAGTCATCCAATTAACCAAATCATTGGTGATCCACTCTCTGGTGTGAAAACAAGAAGAAAGGCAACAGGCAATTTCTGCATGTTTGTCAATTTTGTAAGCAAGATGGAACCAACTGAGGTTAATGAAGCTCTTGAAGATCCTTCTTGGGTAAATGCAATGCAAGATGAGTTAACACAGTTTGAAAGAAACAAGGTTTGGGAACTTGTTCCAAGACCTCATCACAAGACTGTAATTGGAACCAAGTGGGTCTACAGAAACAAAATGGATGAAAGGGGAGTTGTGACCAGAAACAAAGCAAGATTGGTAGCTCTTGGTTACAGACAAGAGGATAGAATTGATTATGATGAGACTTTTGCACCAGTGGCAAGATTAGAGGCAATCAGAATGTTCTTGGCCTTCTTTGCTCACAAGGGTTTCAAAGTCTATCAAATGGATGTGAAGAGTGCTTTTCTCAATGGAAAACTGGAAGAAGAAGTCTATGTTGAACAGCCTCCTGGTTTTGAAAACTCAAAGTTTCCTGACCATGTGTTCAAGCTTGACAAGGCTCTCTATGGGTTGAAACAAGCTCCAATGGTATGGTATGATACTTTGTCTAAATTCTTATTGGCTAATAACTTCAAAAGAGGTAATGTTGACAAGACTTTGTTTGTGAGAAAGTATAATGGTGATATTCTGCTTGTACAAATTTATGTAGATGATATAATATTTGGGTCTAGCTGTGAAAGACTTTGCAAAAAGTTTTCTGAATTAATGTCTAAAAAGTATGAAATGAGCATGATGGGAGAACTAAACTATTTTCTGGGTTTACAAGTTAAACAGACTAAAAATGAAATTTTCATAAACCAAGGAAAGTATGTTAAAGATCTCTTAAACAAATTTGGTTTTAGTGATTGCTCACCTATGAAAACTCCTATGGGAACTGGTGATAAGCTGGATGAAGATAAAAATGGCAAATCTGTTGACATCACAGCTTATAGGGGTATGATCGGATCATTACTTTACTTGACTGCTAGTAGACCAGATATTATGTTTGCTACATGTCTTTGTGCAAGATATCAAGCTAGTACTAAGGAATCTCATCTTAAGGCTGTAAAAAGAATCTTTAGATACCTTAAAGGTAATCCCAATCTGGATCTTTGGTATCCCAAAGACTTAGGATTTGATCTAATTGGCTATTCAGATTCTGACTTTGCAGGATGTAAGATTGACAGGAAAAGTACTTCAGGAGCTTGTCAATTGCTTGGCAATAGACTTGTAAGCTGGTCCAGCAAGAAGCAGCATTCAGTTTCTATCTCCACTGCAGAAGCTGAATATGTTGCTGCAGGAAGTTATTGCTCCCAAATTCTTTGGATGCAATATCAGCTTCAAGACTATGGTGTCACTGCAACAAAAACTCCAATCTTTTGTGACAGTACAAGTGCCATAGCAATTTCAAACAATCCTGTGCTTCATTCAAGGACCAAGCACATTGATATAAGATATCATTTCATCAGGGATCATGTAATGAAAGAAGATGTTGAACTCCACTTCATTTCAACAGACAATCAGCTTGCTGACCTGTTCACAAAGCCATTGGATGAATCAAGGTTCAACTACCTCATAAGTAAGCTAGGTATGCTTAATTTGTAAAAAGTAGTGAGCTAAGTAATAGCAAATCTGACCCCTTAGAGTTATACTAAAATTTTGAGGGTAAGCTGTGTCAGACCCAGACTACCCTTTCACACTTGGTGCATTTCAAGTAAAAGAGGGTAAGCTGAGTCTGACCCAGCTTCGTGATTATTTTTGTTATTAAATATCTCAGTGCGTTTTATTACTTTCATTATTTTATTTAGTGTACTTGCTGATCCTATTGGAGTGTGACACGTGTAGTGGTCACAGCCGGTTACTGAAAAAGTACCACCACTACTTGTTGATCCTCCAATCAAAATCTTTCTCTCTCCAACTTTTTCAAACGGGATATTTTGAGTTTTGTATATAACATCAATTTAACCTAAATCCCAAATCACTTGTTCATATTTTCTTAAAATCAATTTTTCTCTCAAATCTGATTACTGTTTTATTAAATTTAATTTCTTCTAAAATTTGTTTTCAAAATGGCATCATCATCTGTTTCTATTCATTCTAATGACTCTCAATCTAGTTCTGAACCTGAAAGTCGATACCCAGCTCCAATAAGCGCAAACAAGCTTTCACCTTATGTGGTGGGAAATAAGGTAGTACTGGTTCCGGTTGATCTTGATACTGGTAAAATCAAGATTGGTAGTCTGGTTTATGCCAATATTCATCCTCCTTCATGGGCAAAAGGATACGATGAGATTGTGGCTTTCCTATGGCATCATCCATTCGGCAAGATGATGATTGAGAAGCCAGACTGGGTGTTTCAAAATCTACTCTGTGAATTTTTGGCGAGCTGTGTTGTGAAACAGAATAAGAAAGGAGATGCTGCAATCTATGGCTCACTCCTCAACGGTAAGAAAAAGGTATATATTTCTTATGAGAGGCTTAGGTCTGCTTTTAAGCTGTCTTATATGCCTGATGATGAATATGATAATGTTGTGTCTCATACTGAAGCTAAAAATGTTTTACAAGAAGTTGGATATACTGTCCATTAATTCGTGTTTAATGTGCGGAAGTTGATAATCATCAATGGTGAAAATGTGGGAAGTAGGATTGATTGATAATCAAATGTGTGTTCCAAGGTTACAAGGAATAAAGGTTTGAGGGGTATTTATACTCTAAGTATATTACAAAAGCTCCCCCTCAACCTATCAATATTTACACAATATACAATGTATTCAAATACAACTAAGCACTATTTTGAATTTCTAACATTCTCCCCCTTAGTGCTTGGTTGTCCATCATCACTTTCTATGTTGTCTCCTCCTCTTGTTTGCACGTCTCTGCTTGTTCTTCCTTTTCTTATATCGTCGTGCAGCATTTGATGTTGATGGCTTGTCAATCTTTGCACTCCAGAATGCTCTCTTCTTATAACTGTTCCATGAGTCATTCCAAAACTTCTTAGGGATAAAGTGCCAGTTATCACCAACAGGACGTTCATCTGGCAATCTGATGTTATCTTGGAAGTTGACAGGAGGAATATTATGGGGACCACGTTCATGACTAGGATTCCAATGAACCCATGAACCTGTCTTGGTATGTATGACTCCTTCTTGAGATTTGGAGTTCTTGTGACAATAAGATCTCTAATCTTCTGACGCATATCAAGAGTATTTTTGATACGTCTTAAATGGTCTTCTCTCTGAGACTTGATTTGTTCATCTTCTTCATTGTCAGAATCTTCATCTATTGCATTCAGAATTGACAGACAATATTTCAATGTACCATCTGAGTATTTGGGAAACTCAGAAGCACGAATGAAGATCTTTTTCTTCAGATGATTGAGAAGCCAGACTGGGTGTTTCAAAATCTACTCTGTGAATTTTTGGCGAGCTGTGTTGTGAAACAGAATAAGAAAGGAGATGCTGCAATCTATGGCTCACTCCTCAACGGTAAGAAAAAGGTATATATTTCTTATGAGAGGCTTAGGTCTGCTTTTAAGCTGTCTTATATGCCTGATGATGAATATGATAATGTTGTGTCTCATACTGAAGCTAAAAATGTTTTACAAGAAGTTGGATATTGTTAAAACCTATTAATTCGTGTTTAATGTGCGGAAGTTGATAATCATGAAAGGTGAAAATGTGGGAAGTAGGATTGATTGATAATCAAATGTGTGTTCCAAGGTTACAAGGAATAAAGGTTTGAGGGGTATTTATACTCTAAGTATATTACAAAAGCTCCCCCTCAACCTAACAATATTTACACAATATACAATGTATTCAAATACAACTAAGCACTATTTTGAATTTCTAACATTCTCCCCCTTAGTGCTTGGTTGTCCATCATCACTTTCTATGTTGTCTCCTCCTCTTGTTTGCACGTCTCTGCTTGTTCTTCCTTTTCTTATATCGTCGTGCAGCATTTGATGTTGATGGCTTGTCAATCTTTGCACTCCAGAATGCTCTCTTCTTATAACTGTTCCATGAGTCATTCCAAAACTTCTTAGGGATAAAGTGCCAGTTATCACCAACAGGACGTTCATCTGGCAATCTGATGTTATCTTGGAAGTTGACAGGAGGAATATTATGGGGACCACGTTCATGACTAGGATTCCAATGAACCCATGAACCTGTCTTGGTATGTATGACTCCTTCTTGAGATTTGGGAGTTCTTGTGACAATAAGATCTCTAATCTTCTGACGCATATCAAGAGTATTTTTGATACGTCTTAAATGGTCTTCTCTCTGAGACTTGATTTGTTCATCTTCTTCATTGTCAGAATCTTCATCTATTGCATTCAGAATTGACAGACAATATTTTCAAATACAACTAAGCACTATTTTGAATTTCTAACATTCTCCCCCTTAGTGCTTGGTTGTCCATCATCACTTTCTATGTTGTCTCCTCCTCTTGTTTGCACGTCTCTGCTTGTTCTTCCTTTTCTTATATCGTCGTGCAGCATTTGATGTTGATGGCTTGTCAATCTTTGCACTCCAGAATGCTCTCTTCTTATAACTGTTCCATGAGTCATTCCAAAACTTCTTAGGGATAAAGTGCCAGTTATCACCAACAGGACGTTCATCTGGCAATCTGATGTTATCTTGGAAGTTGACAGGAGGAATATTATGGGGACCACGTTCATGACTAGGATTCCAATGAACCCATGAACCTGTCTTGGTATGTATGACTCCTTCTTGAGATTTGGGAGTTCTTGTGACAATAAGATCTCTAATCTTCTGACGCATATCAAGAGTATTTTTGATACGTCTTAAATGGTCTTCTCTCTGAGACTTGATTTGTTCATCTTCTTCATTGTCAGAATCTTCATCTATTGCATTCAGAATTGACAGACAATATTTTCAAATACAACTAAGCACTATTTTGAATTTCTAACATTCTCCCCCTTAGTGCTTGGTTGTCCATCATCACTTTCTATGTTGTCTCCTCCTCTTGTTTGCACGTCTCTGCTTGTTCTTCCTTTTCTTATATCGTCGTGCAGCATTTGATGTTGATGGCTTGTCAATCTTTGCACTCCAGAATGCTCTCTTCTTATAACTGTTCCATGAGTCATTCCAAAACTTCTTAGGGATAAAGTGCCAGTTATCACCAACAGGACGTTCATCTGGCAATCTGATGTTATCTTGGAAGTTGACAGGAGGAATATTATGGGGACCACGTTCATGACTAGGATTCCAATGAACCCATGAACCTGTCTTGGTATGTATGACTCCTTCTTGAGATTTGGGAGTTCTTGTGACAATAAGATCTCTAATCTTCTGACGCATATCAAGAGTATTTTTGATACGTCTTAAATGGTCTTCTCTCTGAGACTTGATTTGTTCATCTTCTTCATTGTCAGAATCTTCATCTATTGCATTCAGAATTGACAGACAATATTTCAATGTACCATCTGAGTATTTGGGAAACTCAGAAGCACGAATGAAGATCTTTTTCTTCAGATGATTGATGAAGACAAACCCATCCAAATTTTCAATTGGATCTCCAATCTGATATGAATCTAGCTCGTAACCTCTGGCTCTTTGGTTTGGTTTTGTGAGGTTAATTCTTCTAGTTCTTCTTTCTAATCCAATCTGAAAGTCATTGAATTCATAGAATCTGATCAATGCTTGAATATGACTCTTCAATGCTTCGTAGGCTAGAAGTTGATCTGGAGTCTTGATGATCAGATAGGCATATTGGTTGTAGAGAAATAAGATGTCTGAGATCGTCATATGTTGAAAAGATTCTTCTTGAACAACATAAATATTGCCATCTGCTCGACGAACTCTGAATCGAACAAGTCGAAGATTGTGGTTTTTGAGAGGAGTAAACAACTGAAGGACTTTGGTTATCGGAATTTGAAATTGTTGATCAAGTTCAGTAACTCGCTTTTGAAGAGCTTCAATTTGAGCCTGTTGTTCCTGTTGTGTATTTTGGAAAGACAAGTATGCAAGAAGTGATTGA
>CM067173.1:44216898-44238163 GCA_034093135.1 Erigeron breviscapus | reverse complement strand
TTAGTACCTCACAAGGCCAAAAAGAAAAGATCGCAAAAGAAATCTGTATCAGCTTCTTGGGTTGATAATGCTTCATCCAATCTTGAGATCCCCCAAGGTGCAGTGGAAGCTAAGGAACGTTCCAAAGCTGTCCCTGTCACCAAAGCTGACAAGCCAAAAACGCCACGCCCATCTGCACTCTCCCAAAAGAGTGTAGACGAGTTAAAGGGAACACCTACTGCTACCCAACCCTCCAAACAGGGTGAAGGTATTGAAGAAAGACCTCCTCCCAAGGTCATACTGTGTCTAAACCGAATTCGCTATCATCAGCCTCCCAAAAGGTTGATGATATCATTAAAGGGGTAACAGAGGATCTAGCCCAGATCCAAAGTGAGTCAGAGTCAATGCACATCATTTCTGAGGATGGTCAGCCTAAGGAGAGAAGTATCGAACGCATTGGTGACACTGCTTCTCCTCCCCAAGCTGATCAGACTCCTTCTATCTTTCACTCTGAGTCTGCACAGGCTGTCAATGCCCCTACTATGTCACAAGGAGGGGTACAAGCCTCAATTCTCCCTAAGGATACTTTGGTGCAACAACACACCTCTGTTGAAGGGCAATCAAATGCACAAAACATTACACTTGCAGAGTCTGTGTCTGCATCTGTCCTCGGACAGAGGGATTCTGCAGGTTACTTGGCTGTCTTTAAGGCAGTCATGTCAGCCCCTTGTGCAGCAAAGGGAACCATTGATGGTCCTCTCGATGTCAATGAGAATCTGATCACTATCTCCGGAAGTGATTCTTCATTCGATGATGAGTTTTCCCATCCATCCTCAAGGGATGCTCTGATGGAAGATGCCAGTGGAGGAGTTGATCAAAATCAAGATCAACACATTCCCACTGGCCCTCAGCATGAATTAAACGTTAATCTTTCTCAGGCTGACCAACTCATCATCAATTCTGACAGATCCACTCATGAGACTCACTCTCATGAGCAAATGTTCCAAAACTCCTTAAACCTCCACCCCCTTCTAAATATGACCAATGACCCTGATATTAAGGATTGCAGGCTGCTCTTTCCAGAGTCAGTGGCTTTTAAGCCAACTGCAAGTTCTTCCCAGGCTGCTACTATCTCATTTTCAGATGTGGTGGGTCAGCTCACTGAGTTCATTTCAACCTCTAAGGTTGAGAGCTCAAGCTGACCGAATGCTTGGAAAAGATCCAAAAGGATCAGGATTTGACGGATAAGAAGGTGGATAAGCTGAGTCAAGATCAGACTGCATTGGAAGAATATGTTAAGAAAGCAGTTGATTTGATGCAGCAGAACCAGAGCAAGCTGACAGAGTCTCTTGATAGTCTTACTAAGGCAGTCAATGAAGAAAATGAAAGAAACAAGAGTACTCTGGGTCAGATTGAGAAAGCTGCAACCAGGTTTACAAGGGAAGTCACCATAGAACTTTGATCTGCAAACAAGTCACAAGCAGATTTCAAGAATGATCTGATTGAAGTCTCTAAGGGTGTGAAATCCAAGATTGAACTCCTCCATGAGGATTATGTTGAGCTAAAAAGAGCCTGCTGTCTTACAAATGTCAAGATTGACTTGATCAACCAGGATCTCAAAGGCCTCTTTGCTACTCCAGTGAGCTCTTTCCCTGCTGATGATGACAAAAAGGGGGAGAAGAATGCTACTAAAAGAAAAAGGAGTGCAATGAGTGAAGCTGAAATGGAGCTAGAAAGAGAAAGACAAAAAGCTCAGGTTGACAAGGAGATTGAAGATTACTTTGAAAGATTGTAAGAGAGATGGAATAAGGCCAGAGCTGAGGAGGCAATCAATGATAGAAGAATGGTTGTGTATGGTTCTAAGGTGGAAGGTGAGAAGAAAGATGAGGAGATAAAAAGACCAGAATCTGAGTCTGGTGTTGGAAAAATAAATGAAGAAACTGAAAAGGAGAGTGATACAATTAAGGGGGAGACTGTTAATGCTGAAATGGGAGATATAAGGAAGGAAGTTAGAGTTGAAAAAGTTAAGAAGGTTGAAAAGAAAAGAAAGTTCTCCCAAGCTGATCCTGTACAAGTTGTGCCAACTCAAGCTGACCCAGCTCCCAAAGAACAAATTGATGAATCTTCATCTAGTGAAGACACAGCCACTCTGTCCCAGTTCATGATCAAGAAAAGAACTACAGAAGTTGGGTCAACTGGTGTGAAGATCTTAACTGAGAAAGAAAAGGATTGGGAGATTGCAACTGAAACTGCTCCACAGCTTGGGGTAACAGTTGAGGTGGCATATAAAATGATTAAGGAGGACAGATTAGAAAGAAAAAGAATTGCTGCAACTAAGTCTGATTCTGAAATTGCCAAGGCTGTTCAAGAACAATTAAATAAGGAAGATGAAGAAGATCTTGCAGCCATTGGTTCCAAAAAGAAAGTTGTGGGCAAAGGAAAGGAAAAGAAGAAGGTGGTGGTTCATTCTAAACCATCACAGAAGGTTAAAGATGTGAAGAAGAGTCGTGAAGCTCATGATTGGTTAGAGGCTTTGGAGAAAAGACAAGTTACTGAAAAGATCCATTATAGAAGGCATCCAGAACCAATCCTCCAGGTTCTACTGAAAAGGCGAAAAGGAAAGAACATTCCCAGCATAAGGTTTACAAGGAGAGGTTATGAAACCAGCTGGGAAACCCATGATCTTGACAAACTGCTTGATCTAGGATACACAGAGTGGGTGGAACTACATAATATCATAACTGGTATGTCTGGAGTTCACAAAGAGACAGTCTTGGAAGCTATTGAGAAGAAGTTAGCTGCTATTGTGAAGTACAAGATTGACATCTCTGGCCTTCCAAGACCAATTGCATATGATATGGATTATGAAGATGAGTCAGCTGAGCCACTGAAGAAGAAAAGAAGAAGGTTTGAAAGGATTGATGCTCCTGGAGGTGACCATTCAGTTTTTCTCCAAAACTTGTCTCCTTCAGAGTTGCTTGCACAATTATCTTCTGGTGCTATTGACAAGATTCTTGATAATCTTAATCTGTCTCTACCTGCTGGTGTTGAAGATGCAAGATGTGGGAAGTTCATCACTGAGCCTGAACATGGGATGTACTTTGTAGATGCTAGAGGGAATTTGGTGTTTCAAAGGACTGCTGAACTAAACAGGTACCATCTATGCACCTATTTACCTTATACAGATTCTGCAGAAACTTTAGTGAAGAAGGTAATGGGTATGAGCAGTTTCTTATTGATGAGGGGTTAGATAGGCAATTAGATGTGAGAGTTGCTCCATCATTTGAGGTTAAGCAAGAAGCTATTGAAATGCTTGGAGAATAGTGATGTAACATGTGATATCTTTGATTTATTCTCTATATATGCAAAGGCAGTTGTACAAATCTAGTTTCTTGGTTAAAACTTCATTTCAATTCAAAAGAACCCAAAAGATTCAAAGGGTCACAATCTGATAGTTTCATTTTACTTTGATTCTTTGTAAGCTGATAGTTAGAAGTGTAGTTGGGTTTTGTCATCATCAAATAGGGGGAGATTGTTGAGTCCCAATGTTAATTGTAAATTTAATGATGACGAATCTGACCTATAAACACTTAGTAATCTTTTGGTTCTTGTAATCTGATCTGGGTCAGACTAAGCTGACACAACTTACGATCTGTCTCTGACCCAGATCATGCCTCATACTTGTAATTGTAATATCTTATGGAAGCAAGTGTTATTCAAGCTGCATCAAATTGTATTAGCATTCAGTCCAAGTCGAAGAGGAGGATTGAAGATAGAAGACCAAGATGTTAGTGGAAGACAGCTTGGGATTAGCAGTCAGCTTGGAAACACTTAGGCAGATTGGTGCCTTGACAAACGGTCTAATCTGTGTCTGACAATCAAGTGAAGATAACAACCTGGATTGAAGATAAGGACAAATGACGTGACTAGGAAGAATCCTAGGATCCAGGTTGGTGGTTGGTTTTACATATGCGTGTCCATACTCCTATTGGTAGATGAAGAATGTGCGTCAGTACGTGGGGGACCACAAGTACCATGAAAGGCACGATTGATTATTCCTTCATCATCCACTGAGTGAAGAACACGTAGCTGCAACGGACACCTAATGAAGGAGCGCTTTTGCCTATAAAAGCCTCATTCATGGATTGCATATGTGTGGCATTTTTCCTGAGAATCATTCTTCACACTAGTTTCTCTGCTCTTACACACAGCTTAGTCTGTACGAGATCAGCTTGGGCTGATTCTCTTGAGCTGAAACTTATTGATTGTTGTTTGTCATTTCATAGGGTTGTTTAGATATCTATAGGCTATCTTTATTCCACAACAACCCTGTAATTCTTTGTATAGATTATTTCTTAATAAAGGATTACATTTGAAAATAACAATCTGTGTTCAAGAATGTTTTTATTTCTTTACTGCTTTACTGTTTTAATGATTCCTGGTCTTTACTTACTTGCTTAATATTCATAAACCGAATCTTAAAACGTTTTGTGTTAAAAGTTTGTAAAGATTGAAGAAAGTTGTATTCACCCCCTCTACAACTGTTCTGTGTTCAATATACTTTGGTATATTGATACACCGTGGGACGTATCACAAAATTCAAAACCCCTTCTAAATAAAAACAAAATGTTCCATCTGGAATAAAATCTGAAAAGAAAAAGGGGAAGAAACCTCTCAAACCAATCATTTTTACTCCTGGACCTGAAGCTGATAAAAAGGCTTCAGCTCCAGACTCAGTTCAACACCACAACAATCAACTGAGACTTCCAGGGAGAAGTCCAGTGAACCCATCAAAAAAAGATGGGTTCACAAAAATAACTAATGATTTTTGTGGGTGTGCAGGGCGATCGAAAGAAGAACACCTGGTATCTGGATAGCGCAGCTGGCTGGACTATGATCGGATGTAAGCCCCTGCTGGAAGAGTTCACTGTCCAAGATGGACCGGCAGTGACGTTTGGTAATGATGAGAATGGAAAGACTGAAGGATATGGTGTAATCAGTAATGGACAAGTCCAATTCACCAGAGTTGCATTTGTGAATGGTTTGAAATACAACCTGATCAGTGTCAGTCAACTTTGTAATGATGGATATAAGGTATTGTTCGATATTGCTCAAGGCACTATATTTAACAAGGATTGGAAAGTGGTGATGATTGCACCTAGAAAGGGAAATGTGTACATCATGGATATGGAACCAGCTGCAAAAGAGCAATGCTTCTATACCAAGGCTGATGAGGACACCAACTTGCTATGGCATAAAATGTTATCCCATCTAAATTTCAAAAATATCAACAAGTTGTCTCGCAAACAACTGGTTGATGGGATACCTCAGATTTCTTTCAATAAAGAAAAGCCATGTCCAAGGTGTGAGATGGGCAAGCAAAAAAGGGCCAGTATCAAGACAAGGCAAAACTTTAGCATCACTGAACCTCTTCACATGCTTCATATGGATCTCTTTGGTCCAGTGAATGTTCAAACTAGAGCTGGAAAGAAGTATACTCTAGTTGTGGTTGATGAATTCACCAGATATTGTTGGGTGGTATTCCTCAGATCCAAAAGTGATGCAGCTGCAGAAATCATCTCTCTCATCAAAAGAGTTGAGCTCAAGTACACTCGAAAAGTTTGTCAGTTGCGAAGTGATAATGGTACTGAATTCCAAAATAAGGTACTTGAAACATTTTGCAATGACACTGGCATCTCTCAAAACTTCTCATCAGTTCACTCTCCAGAGCAAAATGGAGTTGTGGAAAGAAAGAATCGCACACTGATAGAAGCTGCCAGGAGTATGCTATCTGAATCTGGTCTTCCTACCAGTTTTTGGGATGAAGCAGTGGCAACAACTTGTCACACCCAAAACTGGTCTGTCTACATCAAGAGACACAAGAAGACTGCCTATGAAGTCCTTAGGAATCGTAAACCAAATATTGGATATTTCCATGTATTTGGCTGTCCAGATTATATTTTGAATGATTCCAGTCAGCTTGGAAAGTTTGATGCAAAAGCTGATGAAGGTGTATTTCTAGGCTATTCAGATATTTGAAAGGCCTTTAGAGTTTATAATTATAGACTCCAAAAGGTTCATGAGACAATTCATGTCACATTTGACGAATCAAATGATGCAATTAATAAAAGACCAAACCTTGATATTTCTCCAGTCATTCCATTGAGTTTTGGTGAAACTGACCTTGTTCATCAGTCAGTTGTTTCACCAGAGGATGTTTCCAGTCACTCCAAACTGGAACCAGTACAGATGAAGAAATCCTCCAGTGACACTCCATTTTATCCCTCCATCAGTTTCAATTTACCACAGAAACTGGTGATTGGATCAGATGTACGTGTCACTCCAATATCAGCACCAGTTCAAACTCCAACTTCTCCAGTTCTTTAAGAAATGCCTTTAACTGAAGAATTTCATGATGCCAATCGTGACCTCATTGACTCTGATGAGGATATAGAAGTAGTTTGGGCTGATCCTCCTCCAAAAGCAACAACTGAAGAGGATCATCAGGTGACTTGCACTGGTATTGTTGTTCACCAACCTAGTCAATACACTAAATGGACAAGAGCACATCCAATTGAACAGATTGTTGGAGATCTAAGTAGTGGGGTATAGACTAGAAGAGCCACAAGTGAGCAATGCTTGAACGTCACCTTCTTATCACTGATTGAACCGAAGAAGATTGACGAGGCTATGGCAGACCCAAGCTGGGTAAAAGCAATGCAAGAAGAGCTTATCCAGTTTGAAAGGAACAATGTATGGGAACTTGTTCCTTGTCCACCAGGGTTAAAGAAAGAACCCATTGGTACAAGATGGGTCTACCGAAACGAGATGGATGAAGATGGCAATGTGATATGTCCCAAAATGTATCAATATACCAAAGTATATTGTACACAGAACAGTCATAGAGGGGTGGTGAATACAACTTTCCTTAATCTTTACAAACTTTTAACTAAAAATGTTTTAAGATTCAGTTTATATATTTTAAGCAAGTAAGTAAAGAGCAGGAATCATTAAAACAGTAAAGCAATAAAGAAACAGAAACATTCTTGAACACAGATTGTGGTTTTCAAAGTAATCCTTTATTAAGAAATAATCTATACAAAGAATTACAAGGTTGTTGCGGAATAAAGATAGCCTATAGATATCTAAACAACCTCTGAAATGACAAACTACAATCAATAAGTTCTAGCTCAAGAGAATCAGCCCAAGCTGATCTAGTACAGACTAAGCTGTGTATAAGAGCAGAGAAACTTGTGTGAAGAATGATTCTTAGGAAATGCCACACATATGCAATCAATGAATGAGGCTTTTATAGGCGAAAGCACTCCTTCTCTTGGTGTCCGTTGCAGCCACGTATTCTTCTTTCAGTGGATGATAAAAGAATAATCAATCGTGTCTTTCATAGTACTTGTGGTCCCCCACGTACTGACGCACATTCTTCATCATCCAATAAGAGTATGGACACGCATATGTAAAACCAACCACCAACCTGGATCCTAGGATTATTCCCAATCCAGGTTGTTATCTTCACTTGATTGTCAGATGCAGATTGGGCTGTTTGTCAAAGCACTAATCTGCCTAAGTGTTTCCAAGCTGACTGCTAATCCCAAGCTGTCTTCCACTAACAACTTAGTCTTCTATCTTCAATCCTCCTCTTCGACTTGGACTGAATGCTATCACATTGCTGATGAAGCTTGAATAACACTTGCTTCCATAAGTTTTTACAATTACAAAGTATGAAGCATGATCTGGGTCAGAGACAGATCGTAAGCTGTGTCAGCTTAGTCTGACCCAGATCAGATTACAAGAACCAAAAGATTTCTAAGTGTTTATAAGTCAGATTTGTCATCACCAAATTTACAGACTTTAATCCAAGAACATTGGGACTCAACAATCTCCCCCTATTTGATGATGACAAAACCCAACAACACTTCTAACTATCAGCTTACAAAGAATCAAAGTAAAATAAGACTAACAGATTGTGACCCTTTGAATCTTTTGGGTTCTTTTGAACTGAAATGAAGTTTTAACCAAGAAACTAGATTTGTGTAACTGCTTTTGCATATATAGAGAACAAAACAAAGATATTACATGATATATCACTATTCTCCAAGCATTTCTATAGCTTCTTGCTTAACTTCAAATGATGGGGCAACTTTCACATCTAACTGCCTATCTAAACCTTCATCAATAAGGAACTGCTCATACCCATTACCTTCTTCACTAAAATTTCTGCAGAATCTGTATAAGGTAAAAAGGTGCATAGCAGGTACCTGTTGTAGTTCAGCAGTCCTTTGGAAAACCAATTTCCCTCTTGCAACCACAAAGTACATCCCATGTTCAGGTTCAGTGATGAACATCCCACATCTTGCATTTTCAACACCAGCAGGTAGAGTCAGATTGAGATAATTCAGAATCTTGTCAACAGCACCAGAAGATAATTGTGCAAGCAACTCTGAAGGGGACAAGTTTTTGAGAAAAACTGTATGATCACCTCCAGGAGCATTAATCCTTTCAAACCTTCTTCTTTTCTTCTTTAGTGGCTCTGCTGACTCATCTTCATCATCCATATCATATGCTTTTGGTCTTGGAAGGCCAGTGATATCAATCTTGAATTTCACAATTACAGCAAACTTCTTTTCAAACCTTCTTCTTTTCTTCTTTAGTGGCTCTGCTGACTCATCTTCATCATCCATATCATATGCTTTTGGTCTTGGAAGGCCAGTGATATCAATCTTGAATTTCACAATTACAGCAAACTTCTTTTCAATGGCTTCCAATACTGTCTCTTTGTGGATTCCAGATGTACCAGTTATGATATTATGTAACTCCACCCACTCAATGTATCCTAGTTCAAACAGATTGTCAAGATCATGGGTTTCCCAGCTTGTTTCTTATCCTTTTCTTAGTCAGTTAAGATCTTCACACCACTTGAACCACCTTCTGTTGGCCTTTTCTTGAGCATAAACTGGGACAGAGTGGATGTGTCTTCACTTGAAGAAGATTCAGCAATTTGTTCTTTGGGAGCTGGGTCAGCTTGCAATGGCACAGCTTGTACAGGAACATCTTGGGAGGACTTCCTTTTCTTTTCAGCTTTCTTAACTTTTTCAACTCCAACATCCTTCCTTATATCTCCCATTTCAACATCAACAGTCTCCCCTTAGTTGTATCACTCTCCTTTTCAGCTTCTTCATTCATATTTCCAACATTTTCACCACCAGACTCAGATTCTGGTATTTTTATCTCCTCTACAGTTTCCTTCTCACCTTCCACCTTAGAACCATGCACAACCATTCTTCTATCATTGGCTTCCTCCTCAGCTCTGGCCTTATTCTGTCTTTCTTTCATTTTAGCAAAATATTCTTCAATATCCTTGTCAACCTGAGCTTGTTGTCTTTCTCTTTCTAGCTCAATTTCAGCATCACTCATAGCACTCTTCTTCTTAGTAGCATTCTTCTCCCCCTTTTTGTCATCATCAGTAGGGAAAGAGCTCACTGGAGTGTCAAAGAGGCCTTTGAGATCCTGGTTGATCAAGTCAATCTTGATATTAGTGAGACAGCAGGCTCTTCTAAGCTCAACATAATCTTCATGGAGGAGTCTAATTTTAGATTTAACACCCTTAGAGACTTCAATCAGATCTTTCTTGAAATCTGCTTGTGACTTGTTTGCAGATCAAAGTTCTATGGTGACTTCCCTTGTAAACTTGGTTGCAGCAGTCTCAATCTGACCCAGAGTACTCTTATTTCTTTCCTTCTCTTCATTGATTGCCTTTGTAAGACCATCAAGAGACTCTGTCAGCTTGCTCTGGTTCTGCTGCATCAAATCAACTGCTTTCTTGACATTTTCTTCCAATGCAGTCTGATCTTGACTCAGCTTATCCACCTTCTTGTCCGTCAATTCCTGATCCTTTTGGATCTTTTCCAAGCATTTGGTCAGCTGTAAGCTCTCAACCTTAGAGGTTGAAATGAACTCAGTGAGCTGACCCACCACATCTGAAAATGAGATAGTGGCAGCTTGGGAAGAACTTAAGGAGCAGCCTGCAATCCTTAATATCAGGGTCATTGGGCTCATATAGAAGGGGGTGGAGGCTTAAGGAGTTTTGGTAAATTTGCTCAGGAGAGTGAGTCTCATGAGTAGATTTGTCAGAAATGATGATGAGTTGGTCAGCCTGAGAAAGATTAACGTTTGATTCAGGCTGAAGGCCAGTGGGAATGTGTTGATCTTGATTTTGATCAACTCCTCTACTGGCATCTTCCATCAGAGCATCCCTTGAGGATGGATGGGCAAACTCATCATCGAATAAAGAATCACTTCCGGAGATAGTGATCATATTCTCATTGACATCGTGAGGACCATCAATGGTTCCCTTTGCTGCATAAGGGGCTGACATAACTGCCTTAAAGACAGCCATGTAACCTACAGAATCCCTCTGTCCATGGACAGATGCAGACACAGACTCTGCAGGTGTAATGTTTTGTGTATTTGATTGCCCTTCAACAGAGGTGTGTTGTTGCACCAAAGTATCCTTAGGGAGAATTGAGTCCTGTACCCCTCCTTGTGATCTAGAAGGGGCATTGACAGCCTGTGCAGACTCAGAGTGTAAGAGATAAGGAGTCTGATCAGCTTGGGAAAGAGAAGCAGTGTCACCAGTGCGTTCGATACTTCTCTCATTTGGCTGACCATCCTCAGAAATGATGTGCATAGACTCTGACTCATTTTGGATCTGGGCTAGATCCTCTGTTATCCCTTTAATGATATCATCAACCTTTTGGGAGGCTGATGATGGCGATTTAGGTGCAGACTCAGTATGACCTTGGGAGGAGGTCTTTCTTTCAATACCTTCACCCTGTTTGGAGGGATGGGTAGCAGTAGGTGTTCCCTTTAACTCGTCTACACTCTTTTGGGAGAGTGCAAATGGGTGTGGCGATTTCGGCTTGTCAGCTTGGGTGGCAGGGACAGCTTTGGAACGTTCCTTAGCTTCCACTGCACCTTGGGGGATCTCAAGATTGGATGTTGCATTATCAACCCCAGAAGCTGACACAGATTTCCTTTGCGTTCTTTTTTTTTAGCCTTGTGAGGTACTAAGTCCTCAACAATTGATCTTTTAGAAGCGGATTTTGAATGAGTGGATGAGGGTGTGGCTAGGGTGGCTGATGTTTTGGCCACCCCTTCACCCTCTTTTGAAGGAGAAGAATATTGAATAGATTGAGAAGAGTTTGAGGGTTCAGAAGCATGTGTACCTGGGTCCCCCTGATTAGCAGATTGAGTGTCAGACTCAGATCGCGTCGAAGAAGGGACAGCTTCGTCAAGTGCTTCTTGTTCTCTTTCTCTTTGCCTGCAAAAATCAAGGTAAACTTGCATTGCTCGGGTCAGACCCTGCACAGTTACCTTGGGACTATTGAAAATGTTATTGTTAATAGACTTGCATTCCACAGTCTGACCAGTTGCCAGACTGTAATCATTGTCAAGAATAGCTTCAATGATAAGAGCAAGAATCCTACCATAAGGTATGGTAAGGCTCTTCTTAATAACACGTTCAACCAAGTCCTTAAAAATTAAGCCAGCAAAATCTACTCTGGTCATAGTGACCATTGCATGAAAAATCTGCAATTCTAAAACATTAGGTTGATCAAAGCTGCCTTCCTTTACTTGTAAAGTTTTAGAAATTGTGCTCAGTAAATAACTCCAAATACCAGTTAAATATTTCATTTTAACCACTGAAGCCAATGGACCAGTATATCCAACCTCTTGTAAAATATTTTTGGCTTCAGTATGAGACACAACACTTGCATAATCATCTTCAGGCATATAAGATAGCTCAAATGCAGACCTAATCCTCTCATACGAAATATAAGATAGCTCAAATGAACCAGACTGCCAATCTTGATTTTACCAGTATCAAGATCAGCCGGGACCACTACTACATTACTTCCCACCACATAAGGTGAAAGCTTATTAGCCTTATTGGAGCTGGGTATAGACTTTCAGCTTCAGATGAAGAACTAGATTGAGAATCATTAGAATGAATAGAAACAGATGATGATGCCATTTTAAAACAATTTTTAGAAGAAATTTAAAATTAATAAAACAGTATTCAGACTAGAGAAAAAGATTGATTTAAGAAAATATGAACAAGTGATTTGGGATTTAGGTTAAATCGATATTATATACATAATTCAAAATATCCCGTTTTGAAAAAGTTGGTGTTAGGACCAGTTCACCTGGTAAACTGGCCAGTCTCCAGTTGCATCTGGAGACCCAGTGAAACTATCCAGTGAAACTGGAGACCTAGATGATTTGTCGAGAAATATATTGAAGTCCAGTTGCACCGTACAGTCAACGCAACTGAAGACTTCCTCCAGTTAAGAACTGACCAAGTTGAAGAATCATTCCAGTTGAAGTCGAAGACAACAAATGGAAGATAGAGAATGGCAATGGCAGCGAAGCCCAGTTGACATTCTAGTCAGTTACAAACTGGAGACCATCAGTGGAAAGCTCTTACAAAGTTTTACACTGATTACGAGGAATTGACTTTTATGCTTTATGTACCTTTACCCGGATAATAAGATTTATCTTATTATTTAATTGCAAAAAGGTACATAAAGGTGGTTGAGTAAAGTTGCTTTATCATGCGACTTTACACTGCTTTTTGAGGAATTAAATGCTATTCCTTAAATGATCTCAACCACATTTGTACGGCCAAAGTTAACATCCCAATGTTAACTTTGCCTATAAATACAAGTCATTGCACAACAAGAATATTCAAGTGAATTCACAAAGTTGAATAACTTCACACTTTGCATACCTGCAATATTCTTGGTGAACTTGTGCAATATTCTCTCAATCGCTAAAAGGAACATTTCACAACTTTAAGTGTTTCGATTGTTTAGAGAAATTCCGAGTGTAGATCAATTGTATTTCATAGGTTGTTAGGATATTTACATTCTTGTATTATCTTGGTTCCGCAACAACCTTGTAATTTATTTAACATCAATAAATAAATTACACATTGAAAATTACATATTGTCTCATCAATTTATTTTACATGTTATTTGTATTATTGCATTGTTCTTTACTTATTGTCATTTAAATAAGTAATCTATCTAGAACTTGGTATATACTCACTGCAACTGGTCGTCTCCAGTTCAGTGCATATATTGCAAAGTAACTCCACCATCGACATAGGGTGTCTTCAGTAGTACCATCTATTGAGTTGGGACTTACAGTTGGAGAGAGAAAGATTATGATTGGAGGATCAACAAGTAGTGGAGGTACTTTTTCATTAACCGGCTGTTACCACTACACGTGTCACACTCCAATAGGATCAAACTAAATAAAATAATGAAGGTAATAAAACGCACTGAGATATTTAATAGCAAAAATAACCACGAAGCTGGGTCAGACTCAGCTTACCCTCTTTTACTTGGAAATGCACCAAGTATGAAAGGGTAGTCTGGGTCAGACACAGCTTACCCTCAAAATTTAGAATAACTCTAAGGGGTCAGATTTGTTATTACTTAGCTCACTACCTTTTACAAATTAAGCATACCTAGCTTACTTATGAGATAGTTGAACCTTGATTCATCCAATGGCTTTGTGAACAAGTCAGCAAGCTGATTATCTGTTGGAATGAAGTGGAGTTCAACATCTTCTTTCATTACATGATCCCTGATGAAATGATATCTTATATCAATGTGCTTGGTCCTTGAATGAAGCACAGGATTGTTTGAAATTGCTATGGCACTGGTACTGTCACAAAAGATTGGAGTTTTTGATGCAGTGACACCATAGTCTTGAAGCTGATATTGCATCCAAAGAATTTGAGAGCAACAACTTCCTGCAGCAACATATTCAGCTTCTGAAGTGGAGATAGAAACTGAATGCTGCTTCTTGCTGGACCAGCTTACAAGTCTATTGCCAAGCAATTGACAAGCTCCTGAAGTACTTTTTATGTCAATCTTACAGCCTGCAAAGTCAGAATCTGAATAGCCAATTAGATCAAATCCTGAGTCTTTGGGATACCAAAGACCCAGATTGGGACTACCTTTAAGGTATCTAAAGATTTTTTTCACATCCTTAAGATGAGATTCCTTAGGACTAGCTTGATATCTTGCACAAAGACATGTAGCAAACATAATATCTGGTCTACTAGAAGTCAAGTAAAGTAATGATCATAGCATACCCCTATAAGCTGTGGTGTCAACAGATTTGCCATTTTTATCTTCACCCAGCTTATCACCAGTTCCCATAGGAGTTTTCATAGGTGAGCAATCACTAAAACCAAATTTGTTTAAGAGATCTTTAACATATTTTCCTTGGTTTATAAAAATTCCATTTTTAGTCTGTTTAACTTGTAAACCCAGAAAATAGTTTAGTTCTCCCATCATGCTCATTTCATACTTTTTAGACATTTATTCAGAAAACTTTTTGCAAAGTCTTTCACTGCTAGACCCAAATATTATATCATCTACATAAATTTGTACAAGCAGGATATCACCATTATACTTTCTCACAAACAAAGTCTTGTCAACATTACCTCTTTTGAAATTGTTAGCCAATAAGAATTTAGACAAAGTGTCATACCATGCCCTTGGAGCTTGCTTCAACCCATAGAGAGCCTTGTCAAGCCTGAACACATGGTCAGGAAACTTTGACCTTTCAAAACCTGGAGGCTGTTCAACATAGACTTCTTCTTCCAATTTTCCATTAAGAAGGCACTAAGAATATTCTGATTGCCTCTAATCTTGCCACTGGTGCAAAAGTCTCATCATAATCAATTCCATCCTCTTGTCTGTAACCAAGAGCTACCAATCTTGTTTTGTTTCTGGTCACAACTCCCCTTTCATCCATTTTGTTTCTGTAGACCCACTTGGTTCCAATCACAGTCTTGTGATGAGGTCTTGGAACAAGTTCTAAACCTTATTTCTTTCAAACTGTGTTAACTCATCTTGCATTGCATTTACCCAAGAAGGATCTGCCAGAGCTTCATAAACCTCAGTTGGTTCCACCTTGATTACAAAATTGACAAACATGCAGAAATTTCCTGTTGCCTTTCTTCTTGTTTTAACACCAGAGAGAGGATCACCAATGATTTGGTTAATTGGATGACTCTTTGTCCATCTGGTAACATGAGTTGAATTATTTGAAACTGGGACAATGGGTTGATTCAGATTAGATGGTCCAGCATGATCAGCTTGAGGAAGAGGCTGATCAGCTTGGACTGGAATGGAGGATCTGAACCAGTTTGAGAGTCATTTGATGGATTCTGAATAATTTCTTCAGTAGGAGTAAGATCAGCTTGTGCATTTTCAAAGATTGGAACACCTTCTTCTTCTTCTTCTATTAGTTGCAACCCCTGAGTTTGAGCATTATCAGCTCCAACTGTAGGATTAGTTGGAGGCTCATTCTCAGGTACAGCCAGTTCTTCAAAATTGAAATCTTCATCTTCAGGAGGAGAGCAATCTGGCTTGGAACAACCTTCATCTATGCTTACATTAACAGAGTTCTCAATTGTTTTAGCTCTCTTGTTGTAAACTCTGTAGGCCTTCATCATTGTTGCATATCCAAGTAGGATACCTTCATCTGATTTCTCATCAAACTTTCCAAGATGGTCTTTCTGATTCAGAATGTAACAAGGACTCCCAAACATTCTTAGGACACCAATTTCAGGTTTTCTCCCCCTAAGAAGTTCATATGCAGTCTTCTGGTGTCTTTTCAGAATAAGGGATCTGTTTTGGGTAAAGCAAGTTGTGTGTACTGCTTCAGCCCAGAAATGAGACTTGACATTGTTTTGAGCCATCATGGATCTGGCAGCTTCAATGAGAGTTCTGTTTCTTCTTTCTGCAACACCATTTTGTTGAGGAGTTCTGGCAGCTGAGTATACTTGTGAAATTCCTTTTTCACTGCAAAAAGAATTAAGAGTGATATTTTTAAATTCAGTACCATTATCACTCCTTAATTTCCTAACTGGTCTTTTGTAGAGAATTTCAGCTTGCTTGATGAAATGAATAATGTTGTCAGCAGCTTCACTCTTGTGTTTTAGAAAGAAAACCCAGGTGTATCTTGAATATTCATCAACAATTACCAAGGAGTACCTCATTCCAGTGAATGAAGGAGTACTAATTGGTCCAAATAAGTCCATATGAAGCAGATCCAAACAATTATCAATGGTTAAGCATGTTTTAGACTTGAAAGTAGCTTTGTGTTGTTTGCCTTTCTCACAAGCACCACACAGCTTGTCCTTCTCATAATTGATCACTGGAAGACCAGACACCAACTCTTTCTTACACAGCTTGTTGATGTCTTTGAAATTCATATGAGACAACCTTTTATGCCATAACCAATTCAGCTCATCTTGAGTCTTTGACATGAAACAGACTTCTCCTGTGACAGTTGGATTTCTCATGTCAAAAGAATACAAAGACTCATCCCTCTTTGCAATAAGAACCACATTGCCTTCTAAATCAAGAACAATACCCTTATTAGACCTGAATCTCACTTCATAACCAGCATCACACAACTGACTCACACTGATTAGATTGTGCTTCAAACCATTTACATATGAGACCCTTCTGAAAGTAAGGGGACCATTTGAAAGTATACCAAATCCTTCAGTATTTCCTTGAGAGTCATCTCCAAAAGTAACATTAGGACCAGCGCGAATCCTAAAGCTACATAGCAGGGACTTACATCCGGTCATATGCTTGGAACATCTACTGTCCAAGTGCCAGGTATTATCGTCATGACCGCCCTCAGGTGGAGCAGTCTGACTGGTAGATGCCTGGTGAGCTGACTCAGATTACTGTTGTATTTTCACCAGATCTTCAACAAATCTTTGAGTAGCTTCTTTAGCCATGAAACACTTGGCATCTTTATACAGCTCATCATCAGATGATGTGACACTTTCAGCCCAGTCTTTGGCTACCAGACTCTTTTCACTTTTGTTCACCTTCTCAGTCAGCTCAGCTACTTGTGCTTTCAAGGCTTTGTACTTAGTCTTGAGCTTTGAGTATTTTTCACCTCTTCCACCTTTGGCTGGCACAGCTTGAGTAGATTCTTTAGATCTGTAATCTCCAGCCATATGCCTAGTCTTGCCACACTTGTAACAAGTGACTTTGGACATGTCAAATGGCTTCTTGGTCTTATCAGCTTGGCCACCTTTTCCTTTTCCTTTAAACTTATTAAAGGATATCCTTCTGATCCTTTCAGCCAACATAGCTACTTCATTAGCTAGTTCATCACCGTCAGATTCATCACATTCAGATTCAGCACAAACAGAGTTAGGATTAGACATATCAGGAATATCATCATTAATACAAGGAATGATCTCATTACTAATTGAACTAGGGTGTTCAGTCATAGAAGCAACAAGTGCAGCAGCAGGCTGACTATAAGAATCACCCATAGCAATTAACTTTTCAGCCTCTGAACATTCTTGGTTATGAAGCAAACCAAAAAGTCCAGGGAGATCAAGATCATGATAAACAGAACTTAATTTAACAAAAGAAATATAGTTGTTCCATTTAGGTGGTAATGAATCAAGAAATTTACTCTTTAAAACCTCATTTTTCTTAACAATTCCAACAGCAGCTAAATCATTTACCAAAGCATTAAAGCGGGTATGAGTGTCAGTCAAGGATTCATTTCTCAAAGAGAAAAATCTCTCATACCTCCTGGTCAATGTAGTAATTGTGGATTCCATGGAAGTAGAGCAACCCTCAAACATGACAGTCAATGTACCCCACATTTTCTTAGTTGTAGAACACATTTTAATAGAATGGTAAAGGTCTTTGGGCACAGCTTGGACAATGAAATTTCTAGCCTTCACATCCAAGTTTGCCAACCTCCTATCCTCATCCCCCCAATCTGCCTTGTCCTTAACAATAGACTTGACTGTGGCAGGAATGGTTGGTTGACCTTCCCTGACCACAGCTTCTACCACAATGGTTTGTGTAGGAACATAAGGACCATCCGCAAGGATGTCAGGCATATTGTTGTCGATGGATTCAAGGAACAAAGACATTCGACCTTTCCACCCACTGAAATCATCTTTATCAAACATGGGTGGTCGGGTTGAAGAACCATTATCAATATAAGATGACATAATGCTTTACTATTAAGGAAAATATGCAAGGATCAAGTCAAGTTAATTCTTAACCCCTGCTCTGATACTAATTGATACGTCCCAAGGTGTATCAATATACCAAAGTATATTGTACACAGAACAGTTGTAGAGGGGGGTGAATACAACTTTCCTTAATCTTTACAAACTTTTAACTAAAAACGTTTTAAGATTCAGTTTATATATTTTAAGCAAGTAAAGAGCAGGAATCATTAAACAGTAAAGCAATAAAGAAACAGAAACATTCTTGAACACAGATTGTGGTTTTCAAAGTAATCCTTTATTAAGAAATAATCTATACAAAGAATTACAAGGTTGTTGCGGAATAAAGATAGCCTATAGATATCTAAACAACCTCTGAAATGACAAACTACAATCAATAAGTTCTAGCTCAAGAGAATCAGCCCAAGCTGATCTCGTACAGACTAAGTTGTGTATAAGAGCAGAGAAACTTGTGTGAAGAATGATTCTCAGGAAATGCCACACATATGCAATCAATGAATGAGGCATTTTTAGGTGAAAGCACTCCTTCTCTTGGTGTCCGTTGCAGCCACGTATTCTTCTTTCAGTGGATGATAAAGGAATAATCAATCGTGCCTTTCATAGTACTTGTGGTCCCCCACGTACTGACGCACATTCTTCATCAACCAATAAGAGTATGGACACGCATATGTAAAACCAACCACCAACCTGGATCCTAGGATTCTTCCTAGTCACGTCATTTGTCTTTATCTTCAATCCAGGTTGTTATCTTCACTTGATTGTCAGACGCAGATTGGGCCGTTTGTCAAAGCACCAATCTGCCTAAGTGTTTCCAAGCTGACTGCTAATCCCAAGTTGTCTTCCACTAACAGCTTGGTCTTCTATCTTCAATCCTCCTCTTCGACTTGGACTAAATGTTATCACATTGTTGATGCAGCTTGAATAACACTTGCTTCCATAAGTTTTTACAATTACAAAGTATGAAGCATGATCTGGGTCAGAGACAGATCGTAAGCTGTGTCAGCTTAGTCTGACCCAGATCAGATTACAAGAACCAAAAGATTTCTAAGTGTTTATAAGTCAGATTTGTCATCACCAAATTTAAAGACTTTAATCCAAGAACATTGGGACTCAACACAATGTTGTAAAAAACAAAGCCAGGTTAGTTGCCAAGGGTTACTGTCAAGCAGAGGGTGTTGATTTTGATGAGACTTTTGCTCCTGTTGCAAGACTTGAAGCCATCAGAATATTCTTGGATTATGCAGCCCATCTGCAGTTCAAAGTCTTCCAGATGGATGTCAAAAGTGCGTTCCTTAATGGAACACTGGAAGAAGAATTGTATGTTAAACAGACTCCAGACTTCATTGATGAGAAGCATCCTCACTGGGTATATAGACTGAACAAAGCTTTGTATGGTCTAAGACAAGCCCCAAGAGCCTGGTATGACACTTTAACTAAACATCTTCTCAAAAATGGCTTTCAAAGAGGTGCAATAGATAATACCTTGTTTATCTTGAAAGAGAAAGGTAATATCTTACTGGTACAAATTTATCTTGATGACATTACATTTGGGTCAACTGGTGATGCAATGTGTAAAAGGTTTTCTAAAATCATGTCATCTGAGTATGAAATGAGTTTAATGGGTGAATTAACATTTTTCTTGGGTCTTCAGATTAAGCAAACTGAAAATGGAATTTTTATAAACAAAGAAAAATATGTCAGAGATTTATTGATAAAATACAAATATGATTCTATCCTATCTAAAAACACACCTATTGCAGCACCTTTAAATTTGGACTCTGACCCAACTGGCAAACCAGTGAACACCACTGAATATCGTGGTATGGTTGGTTCACTGATATATTTAACTGCCAGTCGACCAGATATAATGTTTGCAACATGTCTATGTGCCAGATTTCAGGCTAACCCAAAAGAATCACATTTGCATGCTGTTAAGCACATCTTCAGATACCTGAAAGCGTGTCCTAGCCTTGATCTTTGGTATCCCAAAGGCTCAGGGTTAGATCTAATGGGTTATTCAGATTCCGATCATGCAGGTTGTAAGATAGATAGAAAATCCACAACTGGAGGTTTTCATTTCCTTGGAGGGAAACTGGTGAGTTGGACCAGCAAGAAGCAGACGTCAGTCTCTATGTCCACTGTTGAGGCAGAGTACATTTCTGCGGCCAGTTGTTGTGCCCAGATTCTCTGGATCAAGAACCAGTTACTAGATTATGGTCAGAAGTACACAAGGACCCCAATCTTTTGTGACAACACCAGTGCAATTGCTATATCTCACAACCCAGTGATGCACTCAAAGACAAAGCATATTGACATCAGGTATCATTTCATTCGTTATCATGTTATGAAAGGAGACATTGAAATTCATTTCATCCCCACTGACAAACAGATCGCTAATGTTTTTACAAAACCTCTTGATGAGAAAACTTAACATCTCATCAGTGAACTGGAAATGTTAAATCCTTAAAACTGGAGACTTTGTTATGAACGCATCAGTGACACTGATAAAGTTTCCAGTTGAGGAGGTCCAGATAATCTTTGCTCGCCAGGCTATCGAACGCCTTTGTGATACTATCTTGGCACTAATTGATTTCTGGATCATCATTCTAGGGGGAAAGACTCAAAATATTTTTCTGACTAAAATTTGTTTTGTTTGAAAAATTACAACTAGAGAACTCTCCAGTTGGAAACTGGCACTGGACTAATCCTCCAGTGTCCATGTTCAGTTTTGTCTTAAAACTCGTGGTCAACCAGATTTCATAACGTTGTAAAATACTTGGTCAATTTTTGTGACACGTGATGGTACTCGAGTGTTTTAACCCACTCACAACTGTCACATGACGTGTCAAAGACATTTTTGTAAATGTTACACTTTTTATGGGGATTGTGAAAAGTTAGTGGGCGCGTGGGAATACCAGCCGTCGTAGCATTTAATGTTGACAAGTTGGTATTAAATGTTTTTGAATTTCAAATTTTCAATAATTCAAAATATCTTTTGTTTTAGAAAATTTGGGATTAAAATAATGTGTTTGTATTTATAGTGGGATTTTATACCCTTATAAATGTAACACCCGTCGTTTAAAAATATGGGTTTTCAAAAAACTTTTCACCTAACGGTGTTAACTTGCGGAAGTAAAGACTGTAAAAGTCGAAACCGATAGA
>CM067173.1:44191772-44215898 GCA_034093135.1 Erigeron breviscapus | reverse complement strand
CAAACTGGTAACCATCTCCAGTTTCCTGGATGGTTTCATCAGTTGGTGGTGCAGTTGCCGTAGCAACTTCACCTGGAATAGAGGTCACTGGGTTGCCTCAGTTATAACTGCTCTATCCTCAGTCATAACTTCATTGGCCGAAGAGTTTGGAACTTCTGTCTCCAGTTGTGACTGGCCAGAGACTTCATCAGTTCGTGGAATAGCAATGTCAAAAATATGGCCAGACTCATGTTGTGCTGACACGGACTCTACTCTGGGTTGGGTTAGCCCAGTATTCTCTTCACCACCCTCTCCTAAAGAAGTTTCGAGGGTGGTTGCTTGCGGTTCTCCCATTTGACTATCTCCAGCAACCTGTTGGGAGGAAGCTGGAGGGCTGGTAGGGTTACTACTGTCAGTGGCAAGTTCTGACTGTTTCCTAAGACGACGAGATCTTGTTGCCTTTGGAACACCCTGGAGACCTATTTGGAGGTCTCCAGTGACAGTTGAGGGAACTGACAAGCTGGAGCTGGAAGGGTTAGATTGTTGTTCGGGCTCAACAATTGTCTCTTATCCAGCAGACGAACCAGGTGGGTCCCTCATTGTTTTGAGGCCCGCCCAGTTGTCTTTCTGACTCACCTTGGACTGGTGCATCAGTTTTTGCGAATGCCAGCCGCATTCTTTGAGGAATCTCGACCTCCCCAGTTTCAGATACCAAGGAGTCAAGATTCTTTAATAGTTCTGGGACAGTGTACAGTGATTGTGTGTTATTGTATTCTTCACTACCCATAATCAGTTTAAAGCAGAAGGAGAGATACCTTGAGAAGGGGATACAAATCCCCTAGAGCCCTTCAGTTTTTGTACCAGGCTTCTGTATAGGATATCAGCAAAATCCACTCTCAAACCATTCCACAAGCAGTAAGCCATCTCTGCTTGTGTGGAGTTTATCTGGTCCAATCCACCAGAACTCCCACCCATGCTCTCCACCAAGTGAACGAAGAAGTACCTCCAGGATGGTGAGAGGCCCTTCATTGTCATGGCGCCCTTTGTCTTAAGGACTTCATTTTCAAGGCAATCCCTGTGTCCCATGTCAAGGAGAACTTGCCTGAAATTAATATTTGGGGAGATAACTGTTGGATTCTCTCCTGGAAGCCAATAGTTGAGGGAAAGGGCGTCCCTCAAAGTTTCTGCTGTTAGGGTACACTGGACTGTTCCACTCTTTAAAGTGAAGGTGATGGAAGAACAGTCAGGAGAAAGAGAAGCAGTGTACCAAAACTCACAAAGATAATCATGGTACATCTTTCGTGGGTTTGCAGAGAAGGAAGGACCGATTGGAGAATCTCTCAAAAACTTTTGGATTCACCAATTAGAGTATCGGATCCTTGGGATCCCATCAAACTTGCCATCGGATTATTTGGATTTAATTTGATGAGGGCAGGATTTGATGGGGCACCAGATGCCTGTGTGACACCTGGTGGGGGAACATATGGGACAGTAAGGAGATTAACATCTCTAGATCTAGATGATTTAGGAGCCATTTTATTAGAAGATGAAATTGAAATTGAGTGTTTTGGAATTAGGGTTTTGGATTTATGAAGCAGAGAGAGAAAGGAAGCAATATTTGATGATTGGAGAGTAAATGAAGGAATGTGAAAAGAAGTAAATTGTAACCGGAGTAAATGTGGGGGTATTTATAAGGGTATAAAATCCCAATATAAATACAAAAACATTATTTTAATCCCCAAATTTTCTAAAACAAAAGATATTTTGATTTATTGAAAAATTTGAAATTCAAAAATATTTAATACCATCAAGTCAGCATTAAATGCTACGACGGCTGGTATTCCCACGCGCCCACTAACTTTTCACAATCCCCATAAAAAGTGTAACATTTACAAAAACGTCTTTGACACGTCATGTGACAGTTGTGAGTGGGTTAAAACACTCGAGTACCATCACGTGTCACAAAAATTGACCAAGTATTTTACAACGTTATGAAATCTGGTTGACCACCAGTTTTAAGACAAGACTGAACATGGACACTGGAGGATTAGTCCAGTTCCAGTTTCCAACTGGAGAGTTCTCCAGTTGCAATTTTTCAAACAAATCAAATTTTAGTCAGAAAAATATTTTGAGTCTTTCCCCCTAGAATGATGATCCAGAAATCAATTAGTGCCAAGATAGTATCACAAAGGCGTTCGATAGCCTGGCGAGCAAAGATTATCTGGACCTCCTCAACTGGAGAACTTTATCAGTGTCACTGATGCGTTCATAACAAAATCTCCAGTTTTAAGGATTTAACATTCCCAGTTCGCTGATGAGATGTTTAAAAGTTTTCTCATCAAGAGGTTTTGTAAAAACATCAGCGAGCTGTTTGTCAGTGGGGATGAAATGAATTTCAATGTCTCCTTTCATAACATGATCACGAATGAAATGATACCTGATGTCAGTAGACGAACCGGTGGGTCCTTCTTGTTTTGAGGCCTGCCCAGTTGTCTTTGACTCACCTTGGACTGGTGCATCAGTTTGCGAATGCCAGCCGCATTCTTTGAGGAATCTCAACCTCCCCAGTTTCAGATACCAAGGAGTCAAGATGGGACAGTGTACAGTGAATTTGTACTTAAGTATGCTTCTCTGCCCAGAATTTGTTAAAAATAGAGAGAGAGAAACCTTGAGAAGGGGATACAAAGTCCCCTGGTGCCCTTCAGTTTTTGTACCAGGCTTCTGAACAAGATATCTGCAAAGTCCACTCTCAACCATTCCACAAGCAGTAAGCCATCTCTGCTTGTGTGGAGTTTATCTTGTCCAATCCACCAGAACTACCACCCATGCTCTCTACCAAGTGAACGAAGAAGTACCTCCAGGATGGTGAGAGGCCCTTCATTGTCATGGCGCCCTTTGTCTTAAGGACTTCATTTTCAAGGCAATCCCTGTGTCCCATGTCAAGGAGAACTTGCCTGAAATTAATATTTGGGGAGATAACTGTTGGATTCTCTCCTGGAAGCCAATAGTTGAGGGAAAGGGCGTCCCTCAAAGTTTCTGCTGTTAGGGTACACTGGACTGTTCCACTCTTTAAAGTGAAGGTGATGGAAGAACAGTCAGGAGAAAGAGAAGCAGTGTACCAAAACTCACAAAGATAATCATGGTACATCTTTCGTGGGTTTGCAGAGAAGGAAGGACCGATTGGAGAATCTCTCAAAAACTTTTGGATTCTTCCAATGAGAGTATCGGATCCTTGGGATCCCATCAAACTTGCCATCGGATTATTTGGATTTAATTTGATGAGGGCAGGATTTGATGGGGCACCAGATGCCTGTGTGACACCTGGTGGGGGACATATGGGACAGTAAGGAGATTAACATCTCTAGATCTAGATGATTTAGGAGCCATTTTATTAGAAGATGAAATTGAAATTGAGTGTTTTGGAATTAGGGTTTTGGATTTATGAAGCAGAGAGAGAAAGGAAGCAATATTTGATGATTGGAGAGTAAATGAAGGAATGTGAAAAGAAGTAAATTGTAACCGGAGTAAATGTGGGGGTATTTATAAGGGTATAAAATCCCAATATAAATACAAAAACATTATTTTAATCCCCAAATTTTCTAAAACAAATGATATTTTGATTTATTAAAAATTTGAAATTCAAAAATATTTAATACCATCAAGTCAGCATTAAATGCTACGACGGCTGGTATTCCCACGCGCCCACTAACTTTTCACAATCCCCATAAAAAGTGTAACATTTACAAAAACGTCTTTGACACGTCATGTGACAGTTGTGAGTGGGTTAAAACACTCGAGTACCATCACGTGTCACAAAAATTGACCAAGTATTTTACAACGTTATGAAATCTGGTTGACCACCAGTTTTAAGACAAGACTGAACATGGACACTGGAGGATTAGTCCAGTTCCAGTTTCCAACTGGAGAGTTCTCCAGTTGCAATTTTTCAAACAAATCAAATTTTAGTCAGAAAAATATTTTGAGTCTTTCCCCCTAGAATGATGATCCAGAAATCAATTAGTGCCAAGATAGTATCACAAAGGTGTTCGATAGCCTGGCGAGCAAAGATTATCTGGACCTCCTCAACTGGAGAACTTTATCAGTGTCACTGATGCGTTCATAACAAAATCTCCAGTTTTAAGGATTTAACATTCCCAGTTCGCTGATGAGATGTTTAAAAGTTTTCTCATCAAGAGGTTTTGTAAAAACATCAGCGAGCTGTTTGTCAGTGGGGATGAAATGAATTTCAATGTCTCTTTCATAACATGATCACGAATGAAATGATACCTGATGTCAATATGCTTTGTCTTTTGAGTGCATCACTAGGTTGTGAGATATAGCAATTGCACTGGTGTTGTCACAAAAGATTGGGGTCCTTGTATACTTCTGACCATAATCTAGTAACTGGTTCTTGATCAGAGAATCTGGGCACAGCAACTGCGCAGAAAATGTACTCTGCCCCGTACTTCTGACCATAATCTAGTAACTGGTTCTCGATCCAGAGAATCTGGGCACAACAACTGGCCGCAAAAATGTACTCTGCCTCAGCAGTGGACATAGAGACTGAAGTCTGCTTCTTGCTGGTCCAACTCACCAGTTTTCCTCCAAGGAAATGACAACCGCCAGTTGTGGATTTTCTATCTATCTTACAACCTGCATGATCTGAATCTGAATAACCCATTAGATCTAACCCTGAGCCTTTGGGATACCAAAGACCAAGGCTAGGACACCCTTTCAGGTATCTGAAGATGCGCTTAACAGCATGCAAATGTGATTCTTTTGGGTTAGCCTGAAATCTGGCACATAGACATGTTGCAAACATTATATTTGGTCGACTGACAGTTAAATACATCAGTGAACCAACCATACCACGATATTCAGTGGTGTTCACTGGTTTGCCAGTTGGGTCAGAGTCCAAATTTAAAGGTGCTGCAATAGGTGTGTTTTTAGATGGGATAGAATCATATTTGTATTTTCTCAACAAATCTCTGACATATTTTTCTTGGTTTATAAAAATTCCATTTTCAGTTTGCTTAATCTGAAGACCTAAGAAAAATGTTAAATCACCCATTAAACTCATCTCATACTCAGATGACATGATTTTAGAAAACTTTTTACACATTGCATCATCAGTTGACCCAAATATAATGTCATCAACATAAATTTGTACTAGTAAGATATTACCTTTTTCTTTCAAGATAAACAAGGTATTATCTATTGCACCTCTTTGAAAGCCATTTTTGAGAAGATGTTTAGTTAAAGTGTCATACCAGGCTCTTGGGGCTTGTCTTAGACCATACAAATCTTTGTTCAGTCTATATACCCAGTGAGGATGCTTCTCATCAATGAAGCCTGGAGTCTGTTTAACATACACTTCTTCTTCCAGTGTTCCATTAAGGAACACACTTTTGACATCCATCTGGAAGACTTTGAACTGCAGATGGGCTGCATAAGCCAAGAATATTCTGATGGCTTCAAGTCTTGCAACTGGAGCAAAAGTCTCATCAAAATCAACGCCCTCTGCTTGACAATAACCCTTGGCAACTAATCTGGCTTTGTTTCTTACAACATTGCCATCTTCATCCATCTTGTTTTGGTGATGTGCTAAATCGAGTTTAAAATTTATAAACAAGAAATACCTAAAAACTCACTACTACACACTATCGGGCAGTGGACCCGATCGTATGCAATATAGTAAAAAGGTAAGTCCAGGTTCGTTCGCGGGGATTGGTTTGAATTAATTGTTTAGTAAAGGGGTTTGGAAAAAGGGTGTTACTTTGATTCTCACTCTGACAATAACTTTAAAAGACAAATGCGTATAAGTAAAGGTAAGTCTCAAACAATAATGGTAAATATCATCCACCTTGACTCCGCTAGACTTCAGACATGATTGCTTTCAGTTAAGACCAAATTCGTTAAGAGTTGACACGATAAACGTGAGAGAATGAAATGCTCGCGTGGTACCACCAACCGTTTCTAAACACGTTGACAAAATGACTCCTTTTATTAATTTGACATTCACTATCATACCATGAACTAGTGATAATCGCTCATAGACAAGCGACCGTTAGAAAATCACATATGCATTCGACTAGTACCACTAACGAAGAACACACATGCCACCAATATCAAATTAATACAAATAAAGGAATTAAATCATCAAGATCACGACACAACGATAATTGAAATCAACTCTTTGAATTAAAATATAAAGCAATCACATCATTCGTCTAGTTTCATCAAGGTGGACAATAGAAGAATTAGCCACTCATGATCAAATTGAAATTACAATAAGAATCAAGAAAGAACATAAAGTACCAATTGTTTGAAGAAACGAAATTGTAAGACAATAAGTAGATACGATCTAGATGGGTGCACGTGAATCTTCAATGAATCGAAGACGATTAGATCTTGAATTGACCCTTGAAGAATTCCTTGAAGTGCAGCTCCTAGAAAGAGTATTTGATCAAAAACCCTTAGGAAAATTCTCCCCAAAAGTCACTCCCGTTCAGAAACTTGGCCAGCTATTTATATGAATGAGACGCGTAACGCCCGTTACGAATGGTAACGCCCGTTACGAACCATCGAAACCCATGACTGCCGTCACATTTGTGACGCCCGTTACATATCCATTGAGCTTACGTGGTAAGCCCGTTACGAATGGTAACGCCCGTTACGAATGGTAACGCCCGTTACGAATGGTAACGCCCGTTACGAATGGTAACGCCCGTTACGAATGGTAACGCCCGTTACGAATGGTAACGCCCGTTACGAATGGTAACGCCCGTTACGAATGGTAACGCCCGTTACGAATGGTAACGCCCGTTACGAATGGTAACGCCCGTTACGAATGGTAACGCCCGTTACGAATGGTAACGCCCGTTACGAATGGTAACGCCCGTTACGAATGGTAACGCCCGTTACGAATGGTAACGCCCGTTACGAATGGTAACGCCCGTTACGAATGGTAACGCCCGTTACGAATGGTAACGCCCGTTACGAATGGTAACGCCCGTTACGAATGGTAACGCCCGTTACGAATGGTAACGCCCGTTACGAATGGTAACGCCCGTTACGAATGGTAACGCCCGTTACGAATGGTAACGCCCGTTACGAATGGTAACGCCCGTTACGAATGGTAACGCCCGTTATGAATGGTAACGCCCGTTACGAATGGTAACGCCTCACGAGTCCTCCATAAGTCATCAAAATCGACCAATTCATCCGCATAATCATTTTCCAACCTGAAAACACTAAACATACCTCAAAGCATCGAAAGTTGGAAATAAAACTGTAAAAACGACGAATAAATGGTTCTAAATTCACGTGGGAAATGGTATAGAATATGACACATCAAATCCCCCCACACTTGAGCATTGCTTGTCCTCAAGCAAATCCTGAATTAAAGCATAAAGTAATCCTTGACAATGGAGCAAAATAAACAATGACGAGTATCAAAAAGAAGCCACACCAAGTATGTCAAATGACAAAAAGGTTGGGTGAAGCAGTTTTAATCTTAAATGAAAACCCGAAATGTTTGACAATACCTGAACAATCCGCAAGCCGTGATAACACAACTAAGCACAAGTGAAACAAATGAACCTATCAAAATCATTCTACTCCAACAAACTTACTTTTGGGGTTGAATATATATGAAGAATCACTCATAGCACGGTCGTGATGTATGCTATTTTACCATAGGCTTGAACTAGGATCATTGCTCCACCAACACGGCGCAAGCACCAAGTACATCATCCAAAATAGGCATAAAGGTAGGTTGTATAGTTAAACTAAGGTATATATGATGGATATTTACAACGAATGAATGGGAATATAGGTTAATTAAGAAAAGAAAAGAAAAAGTATATGGATATGTACAAATGTATACGGTAATGAAGGCAAGAATTGAACGGAAACCAATCAAAAGTATAAGATATGTACTAGAAATGAACAAAATAGTCTAATCAACCCGTACCATTGATTGCCGACAAACCGCTAACCCAAAAGATATCATCCCGAGAACGCACCCCCAACGTCACCAAGCAAAACCCGACACCATAGTGGTGTATTAACTTCAAACAACTTATTATCATCCAAGTCTTCCATTATAATGTTACAACAACCTTTCTCGACATTTAAAATGAGAAATACCTACTAGTAGCCCAAGTTTCCCCTTTTTTTTTTTTTTTTTTTTTTTTTTTTTTTTTTTTTTTTTTTTTTTTTTTTTTTTTTTTTACTGAACCACTTTTACTCTTTTTTTTTTTTTTTTTTTTTTTTTTTTTTTTTTTTTTTTTTTTTTTTTTTTTTTTTTTTTTTTTTTTTTTTTTTTTTTTTTTTTTTTTTTTTTTTTTTTTTTTTTTTTTTTTTTTTTTTTTTTTTTTTTTTTTTTTTTTTTTTTTTTTTTTTTTTTTTTTTTTTTTTTTTTTTTTTTTTCTCTTTTTTTTTTTTTTTTTTTTTTTTTTTTTTTTTTTTTTCTTTTTTTTTTTTTTTTTTTTTTTTTTTTTTTTTTTTTTTTTTTTTTTTTTTTTTTTTTTTTTTTTTTTTTAAAAGTGTACAAAGAAAGGTGAAAATGTATATATATATATGTATAAAGGTTGTATAAGGGTGTGTATAGTAAGGTATAAATGTACAAAAGAAAAGTGAAAAGAAAGAAAGAAAAAGTATGGTCAAACCTAAATGCCAATTCGTCATCCGATGTACTTAGTCACGATCACCAGGCCAAGTTCTAGAATCAACACATCACCGGCACACTCTTATCAAGAGAAGAACCCGGAAATGGAATGGATTAACCTCAAACACGCACATCTTAGTGCAGGGCATCAAAATGAAAACCCTTACTCCCGAATAAATCCAAGAGCCTAAGAGAGGGACGTATTTACAAGGCAATCAAACCAAAACCGAAACCTAACACAACTATACAAAATGATGAAATCTCACAATTTGGTGTTAGGGATATATTTGAGTGCACAAGTAATGATATCAATCCCGAGGGACTAGCCAAATAATCGTTCAGAACACATTTCGCCGGTTAAAAATTTTGCCAAGGAAACAGTTTGTAGTAAAATTGCTTATTAAGATATGAATTAAGTGACCAAAAGCAACTTACCACAAGGACAAGCTCAACTCAAGTTAAAAACCATATCAACTTCTATTGTCCCACCAGATTGAAAACACCGATTCCAAACGTGCACATCACAGTGAAGAGCTCAAAATAGAAACTCCTACCCTTGGATAAAATCCGAAGGCCCATGAGAGGGACACATCAACAAAACCGGTAGTAATCTCAATGGCAAAACAACAAAAGTGATGTACCCGGTAGCTTAAACCTATTTGCCATCCCCCCCACACTTAAGATGGACAATGCCCTCAATGTCCATATTCGGTCAAACCAAAGGGTAAATAGGGGTAAGCGACAAAAATGGAAAAATAAGAACACATACCGGATGATGGACAAACCATGTCAGTAAAGATGTCACACAAAAATATAGCGCTGAACTTACTGCCAGCATATGCACATGACATCAAAGTAAGCTACCAACACGATTCCACAATTAAACAAACCAACGGGTTCCCCCCCGCACTTGGGTTTCACCATAGCCATCAAACCAACCAACTGACGGCATCAACATCAACAAACCAATCACTCCGGGGGTGGAAAAACAGATGGGGTGCTATCACCATAATACTTCTCACTAAACAAATCGGCACCATAGTAATCAAAAGCAGGTCCAGAATACCTCGCCCTGCTATCAGGTACCTGACTCGAGCTGCTAGCACCATCACCTGAAGGTCTCGGCTGTCTCAGCTGTGGATAATAGTGATCAAATGCAGCTTGGCCGATCGGATAAAGCTGTGGTGGCACAAACTGCTGCTGCTGTGGCTGAGGCACATCAGAAGGACCAGGTGGAGGAGGTGTAGAATCTATCCAGCGCTGCAAGTGTGGCTGGTAGTACTCCTGCTGATAGGCCAGGCGATTAACCTGGCTGCCAATGAAACGGGACCAATCATCCTGACGGTCCATCCTATCGTGCAACCCTGTCACACTGTGATAAATCTCATCCACGCGCTGCCCTAGACCTGAAAAGTCAAAAACAGAGGAACTGGAACCAACTCCTCCAGTAGGTACTGAAGCACTAGGAGTCTCTCTAACTGGCTCCCCAGCACCCTCATCATCAGCATCCATATCATCATCCTCCTCACTACTACTACTCACATGCTGCAGCAGAATACCCATCCGAATCAAAGCTGCCCTGTCAAGTAACATACTATGGCAAACACCCTGAAATCCCGGAATATGGCCAAATGGATCCGGCTGAATCAACCCCATGCGCCTAGCCAAGTGACAAACAAAGTGCCCACCAGCAATAAACCCTCTAGCCTTACCATGTCCACGCTCGTACAAGTAATAAGCAATGCACCTAGCCAGGTTACAAGGAACTTTCTTCAACATACAGTAGAAGAAAAACAAATCTGTGTTGGTGGCATTGTTAGGACAGTTGTTCCTATTCGAAATGGTCTCGGCTATCATCCTCAGAACCAATCTATACACAGGGTTTCTCACAGCAGACTGCTTAATAGTATTATGATACGCTTGATCGCTCAAGTCTTCAGAATTCCAAAACTGAGCAGCAGTCATACCTGCAGGCCACTGAACAATGCCCTTGGTAAATGAGGTCCTTCTCACCTCTTCCTCCGAATATAATCCCAATGCAACCCCAAACTCCTGAAATGACATAGTGTGAACCCTAGCTCCCAAAGTGAATGTCATAACTGTGGCCTTACACCTAGTCTCATCGGTGTTCAACCTGAAAGAGCTAAAGAACTCTATACACAACTCCTTCCAAATAGTAGTATTGATGGAAAACAAAACCCTCCATTGGGGTGTCAACAAACTATTCAACTCATCAATATCCAAACCCAATTCTTCCAAATTATCAAGATCTAACCTTCGGTTGGCTACAAACGGTCTAGTCCGTAACATTTCCCGGGTAACCTTAGGTTGATATTCTGCAGGTACCTGCTCGGGAGTGCGAATGATAGGGGCTTCAGGTTGCCTTGCTTGTGAACCTGAACCTTCAGCTACAGCAGCCCTGTTTGCTCTCATCTCACGTTGTCTCTTGGTGGCCATCTACAAAATCAAAAATAACTGATAAGGCCGCAAATAATCTCAACAACATAATACTTCACAATTAAAGATTAACATACTACCCACATTGTCCAAATTGACTCATTAAATCCATATCAATTCACAAAATCATACCATCTTCTCAAAAATCAAACACACTTAATCCTCCCCCATACTTAACCTAAACTATGGGGTAAACAATCATCTTCTACAAATATAAAGAAGGCATAAGGCATCTATACATCAACATCAAGCAAATAATCATACCCCATGAACCTTGAATCAAAACCCTACACACATATTCTGTTCTTAAACAAAAACTAACCTTCAATTTAGAAAATAAGCAAAAATTAAAAGAAAAGGAGAAGTTAAAAGCAAAAATTGAAGGAAACATACCTGATTGAAGTGGAGAAGGAGAAGTTAAAGATTAATAGAAGAAAAGATGAAAGAAGAATAAAAAAAATCCTAGTTCCCTTATGTTCTTTAGCCGATGTGTGTGTGTATGAGTTATGATTTGTGAGATCTGCATAAAATTCGGCCCTCTTATCCACAGAAAATTCCTCGTAACGGCCGTCACATGTGGAAACGGGCGTTACAAAACTAAATGGAGCATGACGGCCGTAACGCGCACGTTACAGTAAGAACCAAAATTCACCTCCTAACGGGCGTTAGGAGGGTGACGGGCGTAACGCGCACGTTACAGTAAGAACCAAAATTCACCTCCTAACGGGCGTTAGGAGGGTGACGGGCGTTACACTGCCAAGTACAAGTCACTACTTAACGACTCGTCAATACTTAACAGACGACAGGACCAATCATGACCACATACTAACGACACCTGCACTTACCTTTGCCGAATTACTTAACTTAACACTCGAGGCGACCTTCGGACCTGCAATTTCTCAATAAAAGCATGAGAATTCGAACAAAATAAACATAAAATAGAAAACTAAATAAACAAAAATCTTTTTGGGTTTTCTAAGTTTTTCAAATTTTTATGGATTTTTAAGATTTTACGAAAATGAAATGCCAAAACAAATGAAGAGAAAATACAATTCACAAAAGACACGGGTTGCCTCCCGAGAAGCGCTAAGATTATTACCGAGTCTTTAGCTAGACTCAATCCTCTCATAATTACCAACGTTGGGACCCCGACGCCCCCACACTTAAAGTGTTGGGCGGTCTTCCCTTGAAAGGAGAGAAACAGTTACCTTTAACCTTGTTACATATCCAATCATTTGCTTCGTCAGAAGTATCAACAACCATCATTAACTCAGCTTTCTCATTTGTTGATAAATTAGAGCACAGTTCTTCGGATAACTTAATATTCCCATGAGAAATAGCGGACCTCACACGACTATAAAGCTTACGGATTTTAGCACAAGGGCCATCCGTTGGTTTAGGAACATGTACCGCTGTTGACTTCAATTCTAGCTCTCTTTCCTCTAGCTTATCATCCAACCATTTATCAATCTGTGAATCCAAAGAACTAACACAAGCAGTTTCAACAAAGTTAGCAACATTAGGTAAAGAAACAGAACATGTGTTAGAAAATGTAACGGATTCATCTCCTGCTCTCAATGTTAGCTTACCACGACCAACTTCAAGTTGAGCATCGGCCGTGGCAAGGAATGGTCTCCCTAAAATAAGAGGCACATTTAATGCCTCGTCAGCTTCAATAATTATGAAATCTACAGGAAAAACCAAACCTCCCACCTGAATTAACACATCTTCTAATATTCCAATAGGTCTTATTTCAGACTTATCGGCCAAATTGATCTTCATGTTAATAGGTTTAGGTGTTCCTAAGTTCAGCTTGGAGTAAAGAGAAGAAGGCATGAGATTAATGCTTGCGCCCGAATCATTTAAGGCACGTTTTACCGTTAAGTTACCAATCTTACAGGGAATAGTAAAACTACCTGGATCTCCTCGTTTTTCGGGCAACTTACCTGTTACAGCTGCTGAGCAAACTTCCTCTAGCACTGTAGTAGCCACACCATCCAGATGCTTCTTATTCATCAAAATCTGCTTCAAGCACTTTGCATATCCTGGCATCTGCACAATTGCATCTAAAAATGGAATATTGATATGCAATTTTCTGAGGTGACTTACAAATTTATCCATTTGTTCCTTTAGCTTATTTTTCACCAATCGCTGGGGAAATGGAACCTTCGGCTTATATGTCTTAACAGTTGGTTCCTCAGCGGGCATCTCAACAGGTTTAGCAACGGGTTGGGGTGGAACGGCCGGTGTCGGCACGGCTAGTTCCGGTTCCATCTCAATCTCGTCATCAACTTGCTCCTCCTCTTCATTAACCTGCACAGATTGAAACGAATCATTAGGTGAAGATTTAGCTGAATCATAAGTGTTACCTGCCCTCGTAGTGATAGCATTCACATGCTCGTTTCTGACATTAGGCTGGGTATCCCTTTTCCATGATCCTTGATTACTCGATTGAGGCTTTGGATTCTGTTGGGTAGTGCTCGGTAGAGTACCTGGAGGCCTAGAAAGGGCAGCCATCCTACTCTCGAGATCCTTAAAGTTAACACATTGATTCTTCATGTTGATCTCCACCTTCCCGTTTATTGCATCCAACCTCTCGCTCAAAGCCTTAGTATCTTCCCTGATCATTTTAATGCTATTGTTGGTTTCAACCTGATTACTAACCAACTGCTTCATCATCTCCCTCAACTCGTCATTTGGGCCGGCATTAGAAGATCCTGATCCTTGGCCTTGCTGTGTCTGCTGCTGAGGCTGATTCTTATAATTGTCTCCTTGCCACCTGTTACCTGAAAAACGAGAACTATTAGCCTGAAAGGAAGAGTTATAGGAAGGATTACCTGAAGACCGGTTTTGGAAACCGGTGTTGCGCTGGAAACTCCCTTGTTGATTCTGAATGTAGTTGACGTCTTCTGGCCCCCGGTTGGGACAATCCTCAGAATAATGCATGTCACCACAATGATCACAACCATCAGCAACAACCTTAACATCCCTTTCAATGGCCCCAAATCGACTCTCTTGCATGGCAAAGCCCTTTTCCATGCGCTCCGATAGCGCTCTAATCTCTCCTATCATCCCCGAATCATGACTAGCTTCGACCTTCGCAACTCGGCCTTGGCTAGTACCCTTCTTCAACCTTCTTTCATTCTTTAAAAACCGATCATCATCCATGTTTGCATTATCCTTGGCCATGGACTCTAAGATTTCGAAACCCTCATTTGGTGTGATCTTGTTGAACCCACCACCAAAAGCATAACCTAGCTCACGTTTGGACTTCTTATCGAGCCCATCAAAGAATAGTTCAACATATTGCTCTCTAGTCATATTATGACCCGGGCAATTTCTCAACATCTCTTTAAATCGGATCCACGCATCAACAACATCTTCATCTTCGTCTTGTGCAAACGACCTTATCAAGTTTTCCAACTTTCTTTGGGTTCTAAGTGAGTAGAACTCACCAATAAAGGCTTGCTTAAGTTGGTCCCAAGTCGTAATGCAATTTTCCGGAAGGTCATTGAACCAATCAAGAGCATCGCCGGTAATAGACATTGGAAATGTCTCGAGTTTTACGGCATTCATTTGATTCTGCCCGTATTGGTATAACCTTGCCAATTTTTCAAATCTTTCTAGATGTTGATACGGATCCCACTTCCTCTTACCATCAAATTGTTGTTCCTCAATGCTCTTAAGATGATTACCCTTTAGGTTGAAGTCATGAGCAATTTGAGGAGGTCTAATAGGACTACCACGGTTTGCAGGAATAGTGCGAACCCTTTCGCCATACCGTATATCATTTGGGTCCCTGTCTTCGTCTGCCATTTTCTCCTCTACCTTAACTTCAAGATCAAAAAATTCGTCCAAATTAAACCCCTCCTCGTCTGAATCAGGAGTAGGCTTAGCAATGGGTGAGAATGGTGTTGGTGTTGTGAGGTTAGATCTACGTCTAGATGGTGTTCTCAACGGACTATTAAGTGGTAAACCAGAAGACCTCAAGTTCATCAACTAAAAAGTAGACCTGCAAAACACAACTAACCAAACACGTCAACTGCACCTGTGATAAGATAAGAAAAGAAAAACTAAACTATTAAAGCAAATAACTTCCTCACGCGTGAGGAAGGATCAAACCACTAAATTAACAACTAAAACAGCGCACAATCCCCGGCAGCGGCGCCAAAAACTTGATGTGCTAAATCGAGTTTAAAATTTATAAACAAGAAATACCTAAAAACTCACTACTACACACTATCGGGCAGTGGACCCGATCGTATGCAATATAGTAAAAAGGTAAGTCCAGGTTCGTTCGCGGGGATTGGTTTGAATTAATTGTTTAGTAAAGGGGTTTGGAAAAAGGGTGTTACTTTGATTCTCACTCTGACAATAACTTTAAAAGACAAATGCGTATAAGTAAAGGTAAGTCTCAAACAATAATGGTAAATATCATCCACCTTGACTCCGCTAGACTTCAGACATGATTGCTTTCAGTTAAGACCAAATTCGTTAAGAGTTGACACGATAAACGTGAGAGAATGAAATGCTCGCGTGGTACCACCAACCGCTCACAAGTCACCCAAACACCTAACTGCTAGTTTAATTACCCAAGCCGGTACCACCAACCGCTCACAAGTCACCCAAACACCTAACTGCTAGTTTAATTACCCAAGCCGGTACCACCAACCGCTCACAAGTCACCCAAACACCTAACTGCTAGTTTAATTACCCAAGCCGGTACCACCAACCGCTCACAAGTCACCCAAACACCTAACTGCTAGTTTAATTACCCAAGCCGGTACCACCAACCGCTCACAAGTCACCCAAACACCTAACTGCTAGTTTAATTACCCAAGCCGGTACCACCAACCGCTCACAAGTCACCCAAACACCTAACTGCTAGTTTAATTACCCAAGCCGGTACCACCAACCGCTCACAAGTCACCCAAACACCTAACTGCTAGTTTAATTACCCAAGCCGGTACCACCAACCGCTCACAAGTCACCCAAACACCTAACTGCTGGTTTAATTACCCAAGCCGGTACCACCAACGCCTAGACAATCTTACCAACACTTATGCTAGTTTAATTAGTCGCGTAACGCCCGTTACGAATGGTAACGCCCGTTACGAACCATCGAAACCCATGACTGCCGTCACATTTGTGACGCCCGTTACATATCCATTGAAAAGCATACGGCCGTAAGGAACCCGTTACAGTAACTCGCCAATTTGCAACCATAACGGCCGTCACCCTTGTGACGCCCGTTCAAACTTGACCTAGGTCCCTAACGCCCGTCACCCTTGTGACGGCCGTTAGGACCTCCAGAATACGTTTTCTTCATCTTTCACTTGGTTTCAACCGAATCTCTCTCCCGAGTCCTCCATAAGTCATCAAAATCGACCAATTCATCCGCATAATCATTTTCCAACCTGAAAACACTAAACATACCTCAAAGCATCGAAAGTTGGAAATAAAACTGTAAAAACGACGAATAAATGGTTCTAAATTCACGTGGGAAATGGTATAGAATATGACACATCATTTTGGTAGACCCATCTTGTACCAATGGGTTCTTTCTTCAACCCTGGTGGACAAGGAACAAGTTCCCATACATTGTTCCTTTCGAACTAGATAAGCTCTTCTTGCATTGCTTCTACCCAGCTTGGATCTGCCATAGCCTCGTCAATCTTCTTCGGTTCAATCAGTGATAAGAAGGTGACGTTCAAGCATTGCTCACTTGTGGCTCTTCTAGTCTGAACCCCACTACTTGGATCTCCAACAATCTGTTCGATTGGATGTGCTTTTGTCCATTTAGTGTATTGACTAGGATGGTGAACTACAATATCAGTGCAAGTCACCTGGTGATCCTCTTCAGTTGTAGCTTCTGGAGGAGGATCAGCCCAAACTACTTCAATATCCTCATCAGAGTCAATGAGGTCATGATTGGCATCATGAAATTCTTCAGTTAAAGGCATTTCTTGAAGAACTGGAGAAATTGGAGGGGTTTGAACTGGTGCTGATATTGGAGTGGCACGTACATCTGATCCAATCACCAATTTTTGTGGTAAGTTAAAACTGATGGAGGGATAAAATGAAGCGTCACAGGAGGATTTCTTCATCTGTACTGGTTCCAGTTCAGTGTAACTGGAAACATCTTCTGGTGAAGTAACTGACTGACGAACTTGGTCAGCTTCACCAAAATTTAATGGAACGACTGGAGAAATATCAAGGTTTGGCCTTTTATTAATTGCATCATTAGATTCATCAAATGTGACATGAATTGTCTCATGAACCTTTTGGAGTCTATAATTGTAAACTCTAAAGGCCTTTCGAATATCTGAATAGCCTAGAAATACACCTTCATCAGCTTTTGCATCAAATTTTCCAAGCTGACTGGAATCATTTAAGATATAAACTGGACAACCAAATACATGGAAATATCCAATATTTGGTTTACGATTCCTAAGGACTTCATAGGCAGTCTTCTTATGTCTCTTGATGTAGACTGACCGGTTTTGGGTGTGACAAGCTGTTGCCACTGCTTCATCCCAAAAACTGGTGGGAAGACCAGATTCAGATAGCATACTCCTGGCAGCTTCTATCAGTGTACGATTCTTTCTTTCCACAACTCCATTTTGCTCTGGAGAGTGTGCTGATGAGAAGTTCTGGGAGATGCCAGTGTCATTGTAGAAGGATTCAAGAGTCTTGTTCTGAAATTCTGTTCCATTATCACTTCTCAACTGACAAACTTTTCGAGTGTACTTGAGCTTAATTCTTTTGATGAGAGAGATGATTTCAGCAGCTGCATCACTTTTGGATCTGAGGAATACCACCCAACAGTATCTGGTGAATTCATCAACCACAACTAGAGTATACTTCTTTCCAGCTCTAGTTTGAACATTCACTGGACCAAAAAGATCCATATGAAGCATGTGAAGAGGTTCAGTGATGCTAAAGTTTTGCCTGGTTTTAAAACTGGCCCTTTTCTGCTTGCCCATCTCACACCCTGGACATGGCTTTTCTTTATTGAAAGAAATTTGAGGTATCCCATCCAACCAGTTGCTTGCGAGACAACTTGTTGATGTTCTTAAAATTAAGATGAGATAACCTTTTATGCCATAGCCAGTTGGTGTCCTCATCAGCCTTGGTATAGAAGCACTGCTCTTTTGGAGCTGGTTCCATATCCATGATGTACACATTTCCTTTTCTAGGTGCAATCATCACCACTTTCCAATCCTTGTTAAATATGGTGCCTTGAGCAATATCGAACAATACCTTATATCCATCATCACACAGTTGGCTTACACTGATCAGGTTATATTTCAAACCATTCACAAAAGCAACTCTGGTGAACTGGACTTGTCCATTATTGATTACACCATATCCTTCAGTCTTTCCATTCTCATCATTACCAAACGTCACTGCCGGTCCATCTTGGACAGTGAACTCTTCCAGCAGGGGCTTACATCCGGTCATAGTCCGGCCAGCAGCGCTGTCCAGATACCATGTGTTCTTTTTACGATCGCCCTGCACACCCACAAAAATCATTAGTTATTTTTGTGAACCCATCTTTTCTTGATGGGTTCACTGGACTTCACTTGAGAAGTCTCAGTTGATTGTTGTGGTGTAGAACTGGAGTCTGGAGCTGGAGCCTTTTTATCAGCTTCAGGTCCAGGAGTAAAAACGACTGGTTTGAGATATTTATTCCCCTTTTTCTTTTCAGATTTTGTTCCAGATGGAACATTTTGTTTTTGTTTTGAAGGGGTTTTGACATTTTGTTTTTCAACTGGAGAAGACGAGGCTCCTTCCAGATTTTTTATTCTGGCAGTGCAACTCTGAACCTGCCTAGACAAAAGTTGGAGTTGACTTTCCAGTTTTGACAAAACATCATTTTCAATAGGCAGCTGAACCTTGGACTTAGGTTCAGCAGGGGTTTTGGTCTTTCGAGTCTTGGGCTCTTTAGACTTTTGAGGTAAAGGTTTGTCACCAGTAACCTTTTTAACTGGAGCTTTAGCCTGTTCAGCTCCAGTTTTGACCTCAGAGGGGGTGGTCTCAACAGATTCAGTTTTAAATGTCTCAGGCTCATCATATGGGGTTTCTTTTCTGAGACTCAGAGGTAAACTGTGGATTTCTGGCATGATGACTGCCATGTCAACATCACCACTGTTATATGCCTTTTGTTGTTGGGAATGTGTTCTAGTGGCAGCATCATAATTTAATCCAGATGCTTTCATCCAGGATTTAATCAGTTTTTGTTCCTTTTCCAAAGCAGTTTTTAACTCTTGTTTTTCCAGTTCAAGAGCCTCATTTTTTAAAACTGACTCTTTGAGAGCCAACTGGACACTTTGCAAATTTGAAATTTGGGGTTTTAAATTGTTCAGTTCAGTTAGAACTGTATCTAGATATCTTTCACTGTCAGTTCTAACAGTTTCCACAAAAATCAAATCACTGTTAAGTGATTCAGCAAGGTCCAGTTTTAATTCAGGGTCCAGTTGATTATCATAATCACACACCTTTTTCAAAATGATGTCAACCCATCTTCCAGAAACGACATCATCCTTCACAACATGTTGCTGTTCTTCCAAGGCCATGAAACACATGTCCCTAATCTCTTCATCATCATCTGATGAGTCATCAGAGAATTCCCACTTTTCTTCAGTCTTAGCCATCATGCACTTGTTCTTTTCTTTCTCTCTTTCAAGTGACAGGAGGGCAATCTGGGCCTTAAGCTTTTTGTATTTTGCTTTGTAGCTATCATCAGGCCTGTTAAAATTTGGGACAGAGGGACCAGTTTGATTGTTTGACTGACTAGATCTGCATTCCTTCATGAAATGACCTTTCTTACCACACTTATAGCATGTAAGATTGGCCTTGTCCAGAGAGTTGGAGCTGGAAGCATTGTTGGAACCATTAAATCTATTAGATTTATGCTTAAACCTATTAAAGGTTTTAGCAATCATGGCTACCAAATCATCATTGTCAGTTTCATCACAATCATCACTGATTTCAGTAGTCAGGCCAGAGTTCAAGAAGCTGTTTAACATCTCCTTCATAGAGTGTGACTAGACACTCTCAGCAGCGATTGTAAGTAGGGACAGGGGGACCAGTTTGATTGTTTGACTGACTAGATCTGCATTCCTTCATAAAATGACCTTTCTTACCACACTTATAGCATGTAAGATTGGCCTTGTCCAGAGAGTTGGAGCTGGAAGCATTGTTGGAACCATTAAATCTATTAGATTTATGCTTAAACCTATTAAAGGTTTTAGCAATCATGGCTACCAAATCATCATTGTCAGTTTCATCACAATCATCACTGATTTCAGTAGTCAGGCCAGAGTTCAAGAAGCTGTTTAACATCTCCTTCATAGAGTGTGACTAGACACTCTCAGCAGACCGATTGTAAGTAGGGACAGGGGGACCAGTTTGATTGTTTGACTGACTAGATCTGCATTCCTTCATAAAATGACCTTTCTTACCACACTTATAGCATGTAAGATTGGCCTTGTCCAGAGAGTTGGAGCTGGAAGCATTGTTGGAACCATTAAATCTATTAGATTTATGCTTAAACCTATTAAAGGTTTTAGCAATCATGGCTACCAAATCATCATTGTCAGTTTCATCACAATCATCACTGATTTCAGTGGTCAGGCCAGAGTTCAGAAAACTGTTTAACATCTCCTTCATAGAGTGTAACTGGACACTCTCAGCAGACATTAAAGCAGCACAAGGTTTCTCAGTTAGACTAGCAACCTTGGAACTCTGAGCATGGTTTAAGCATCCTGCTCAGCCACCAGTCTCTGTGCATTATTATCTTCAGTGAATCTGAAGGCTCCATACAGAGATGCAAGAGTGTGACTATGCAGGGTCTTACCTTGTCTTAGGACAAGAACCATGTGTGCCCATTTGGTAGGAAGAATATCACAAAACTTCTCAAGAAGAATATCCTTATCCTTCTCAACTCCCAAGCCTCTTAATTGATTAATTAAGCTTGTAAATCTGGTATAAGTACCAGTTAGGCTCTCATTGGGGAGTGCAAAGAAGGATTCATACTTCTTGTTTAGAGCAACTTTTCTGGTGACAATGGTGTCATCACCTCCTTCAAACTGGAGAACTAACTCATCCCACATTGCCTTGGCACTGGGGAACAACACGAGTGTTGGAATTAGTTCTTCAGGAACAGCCCCAAGGATCATGTTTTTCAGTCTGGTGTCCAAGTCCACCAGCCTGCGATCCTCATCAGACCAATGTTCCTCACGTTTTTCTCTAGTACCTCTTCTAGATCCAGTTGGGTCAAGAAGAGGACTAACCCCATGAGACATGGGTATATGTGGTCCATCCTTAAGGATTTTTAACATATACCTCTCTATCCCACCAAAATGCAAGAGCATTCTGGCCTTCCATGTCCCAAAGGTCTCACTGTTTCCATCGAATTTGGGAACAGGAGTGTTAGAGTAATGGACATGAACATGGTTAGGGGCATTAAGAGGAGGAGGGTTAGTATTAACATTTTGTCCAGGGGGTGGATTATTAACATTAGTTTCATCTGGACCAGGACCAAACTCACCTTCAGTAGTAGACATCTAAGCAGATCTAGGCAAATATATTAGCCTTCTGCTCTGATACCACTTGTAAGTCCCAACTCAATAGATGGTACTAACTGAAGACACCTCTATGTCAATGGTGAGTTAACTTTGCAATACGTTCACTGATCTGGAGACGACCAGTTGCAGTGAACAGTATACCAGGTTCTGGATAGATTACTTATTAAGGTGACAATGTATAATAAGTAAAGACAATGCAATAAGTAAAGTACTTGTAAAGTAAATTGGTGAGACAATATGTATTTTCAAGTGTAATTTATTTATTGATGTTAAATAAATTACAAGGTTGTTACGGAACCAAGATAATACAATAATGTAAATATCCTAACAACCTATGAAATACAATTGATCTATACTTGGAAATTCTCTAAACAATCAAAACACTTAAAGTTGTGAAATGTTCCTTTTTGCGATTGAGAGAATATTGCACAAGTTCACCAAGAATGCAAATGTCTGAATATGCAAAGTTGTTTCTTGGTTGTGCAAAGACCTCTATTTATAGGCAAAGGTTGACATTGGGATGTCAACTTGCCGTACAAATATGGTTGAGAGCATTTAAGGAATAGCATTTAATTCCTTGAACATGCTTGATAAAGTATGACATAAAGTCACTTTATCCAACCTGCTTTATGTACTTTTGTACTTTATACATAGATAAATGTTATTATCCGGATAAAGGTACATAAAGCAAAAAGGTCTTCCTCGTAATCAGTGTAAAGCTTTGTAAATGCTTTAAACTGACATCTCCAGTTTCGATCTGGTTAGAATGTCAACTGGGCTTCGCTGCCATTGTCATTCTCTATCTTCCACTTGTTGTCTTCGACTTCAATTGGAATGCTTCAGGTCTTGGTCAGATCTCAACTGGAGGAAGTCTTCAGTTGCATAAACTGTACATTGCAACTGGACTTCTATTATGACAAATCCTGGTCTCCAGATACAACTGGAGACGCTCCAGTTTATCAGTAAACTGGACCTAACAAATTCCCCCTATTTGTCCTGAAATATTGCCAAGTCTTTTCAAGTTCTTGTATCTATACAAGTATGAACTTGAAGGACTTGTTTGACTAAATCTATCTAATTTTCCAAGGCATTTTTATAGATCATTAAATGCCTTGGTTTTTCTTTTGAGTTTGTTAGATTTAATCTGTTACCTATCTTGTGGTTACAATCTGGAAACTTCATTTATACAAGGAAATGAAAATTTACATAAGTTACAAGATTGAAACATAAAATACAAGTAGATAACTGGAAGGAGAACATTTAATTCCTTGAACATGCTTGATAAAGTATGACATAAAGTCACTTTATCCAACCTGCTTTATGTACTTTTGTACTTTATACATAGATAAATGTTATTATCCGGATAAAGGTACATAAAGCAAAAAGGTCTTCCTCGTAATCAGTGTAAAGCTTTGTAAAGGCTTTAAACTGACAATCTCCAGTTTCGATCTGATTAGAATGTCAACTGGGCTTCGCTGCCATTGTCATTCTCTATCTTCCACTTGTTGTCTTCGACTTCAATTGGAATGCTTCAGGTCTTGGTCAGATCTCAACTGGAGGAAGTCTTCAGTTGCATAAACTGTACATTGCAACTGGACTTCTATATTTCTGGACAAATCATCTGGTCTCCAGATACAACTGGAGACGCTCCAGTTTATCAGTAAACTGGACCTAACAAATTCCCCCTATTTGTCCTGAAATATTGCCAAGTCTTTTCAAGTTCTTGTATCTATACAAGTATGAACTTGAAGGACTTGTTTGACTAAATCTATCTAATTTTCCAAGGCATTTTTATAGATCATTAAATGCCTTGGGTTTTTCTTTTGAGTTTGTTAGATTTAATCTGTTACCTATCTTGTGGTTACAATCTGGCAACTTCATTTATACAAGGAAATGAAAATTTACATAAGTTACAAGATTGAAACATAAAATACAAGCAGATAACTGGAAGGAATATCATTTAATTCCTTGAACATGCTTGATAAAGTATGACATAAAGTCACTTTATCCAACCTGCTTTATGTACTTTTGTACTTTATACATAGATAAATGTTATTATCCGGATAAAGGTACATAAAGCAAAAGGTCTTCCTCGTAATCAGTGTAAAGTTTTGTAAAGGCTTTAAACTGACAATCTCCAGTTTCTATCTGAATAGAATGTCAACTGGGCTTCGCTGCCATTGTCATTCTCTATCTTCCACTTGTTGTCTTCGACTTCAATTGGAATGTCTTCAGGTCTGTCAGATCTCAACTGGAGGAAGTCTTCAGTTGCATTAACTGTACTTGCAACTGGACTTCTATTATTTCTGGACAAATCATCTGGTATCCAGATACAACTGGAGACGCTCCAGTTTATCAGTAAACTGGACCTAACAAATTCCCCCTATTTGTCCTGAAATATTGCCAAGTCTTTTTACAAAAACCCCC
>CM067173.1:44145448-44190772 GCA_034093135.1 Erigeron breviscapus | reverse complement strand
GGTGGAACAATCCAGTGTACCTTGTCCGCTGATGTGTTGAGGGATGCCTTACACCTCAACTACTGGAGAGAGGGTGAATCTCCAGTTGTCTTACCCCCAAACGTCAATTTTCGCCAGGTCCTCCTTGAAATGGGACATAAGGAGTGCCTGGACAAAGGGGTTTTGAAGACAAAAGGTGCGATGACCATGAAGGGTCTTACACCTTCATGGAGGTATTTTTTCATCCACCTGGTGGAGAGTATGGGTGGGAGTTCTGGTGGTCTTGACCAGATTAACTCCGCACAAGTAGAGATGGCATACTGCTTGTGGAATGGATTGAGAGTAGACTTTGCTGATATCCTGTTTAGAAGCCTAGTACAAAAACTAAAGGGCACCAGGGGAGTTTGTATCCCCTTCTCAAGGTTTCTCTCTCTTTGCTTTCTACAAATTCTGGGCAGTGAAGCATACTTAAGCACAAATTCACCTTACACTGTGCCAGATTTGTTGAGGAATTTAGACTCTCTAGTATCTGAAGCTGGAGAGGTCGAGATTCCAGATCGAATGCAGCTGGCATTCGCCAAAACTGATGCACCAATTCTAGGTGAGTCAAAAGACAACTGGGCGGGCCTCAAAATAATGAGGGACCCTCCAGTTCGTCTAATGTTATGGTTGAGGATAGAGCAACCATAACTGAGCAACTCCAATAACATCTATCCCTGGTGAAGATACCTCGGTATCTGATCCTCCAACAGATGCACCCAACCAGGAAACTTGGGAAGGTCATCTGGAGACTGACCCTTCTGGTCAGCCCTCAGTTACATTCATGGATCTGGAGATGAATGTTAATGACGAGGAAATCCTTATAGAGTCTTCGGATTCTGAAGGTACTGCTTCAGACTTAGAGATTTTTGATTCTGCTGTACAAGATCAAAACCCTTCATCTCCAATCTCGCTTCCAGATGCATCAATTTCACTTTCACCATCCCAACAAAATGAGCCTACAGATATTTCATTCCCAACTTATAACTATATGTCTGGAAACAGACGTATGGCACTTTCACCATCTGGGCAATTCTCACTTCTTCGAGAAATGCCACCCCCACCGCCGCCGTTGTTCACACCTGAGCATTCTCAGCATGAACAACACATTGATTTTTCAGTCCTTTCTTCTACCACCACTCCTACTATTTCTTCAACTGCTGGTACTGACAACTGGGGAGACTTCTCTAAGTTTGCCTCCTCCAGTTGCTCCAGTAGAAACTGCTGCTGGTCCAGTGACACCTTCTCCTCCGTCACTGGACAGTCAAGTTGTCTCTGTACAAGCCGATCTCCAAAACCTTCTCACCAGGGTGGAGGGGATTCAAAAGACACTTGACAAAAACACCAAGTCTTTCTCCAGATACCACAAGGATCACTTGACCAATATTAAAGTGGTTGATCTGGGGATTAACAAGTTTTCATCTAATGAAGACTTGGTGTTGAAGAAGCTGAATGAGTTGCTCACTGGCTGCAACAATCTGGCAGGTACTTTAAAAGAAGCCTTTGACCTCACTCAGTCCAAGGTCACAACCTCAATCTCCAACTTGCTGGACAACACTGTTAGAACATCAGAAGTGGATTTAAGGGAGATTGAAAAATAGGTAAAGGAATTGGTTGACAAACGTGGGTTGAATGTGACTGAACTTGGAGAGCAGTTAATGACTTTAGTTGGTCAGAAGATAGATGATACGCTGGGTGCAAGAGAAGCACAATTGATTGAAAGGGTGATGTCTGAGATCACCAAGCTGGCCACTCCTCAGGTTGATCTGGCCCCACTCACAAATGAGATCAACTAGTTGAGGGGCAGCATTGATACTGGACTCGCTCCAGACTCGACTACTGGACCCTTACTGAAGATCTGTCCAGAAACGTGTTCTACTGGACCTACTCCAGACTTGGAATCTGGAGTCCCTCTGAAGATTTGTCCAGAAATAATGGAAGACAGTGAGCAAATACTTGTATAGGAAATCTGGAGTATTCTCCAGATGAGCTCACTGGACTTCACCCCAGTACAGATCAACTCTACTGAAGACATCTGACTGAAGTCAAAGACTGAAGTCTGAAGAAAGAAGACTGACAAATGGCGGAGTCCACTGGAAAGTCTTACCAGATCTGTACATGGAGGATTGTCAGTGTTCTAGACCCTACAAGTCTGAACACTGATATCGAGGATTGACTTTTGCCTTTATACACTTTCCAAAGAACAATCCACTTGTTCTTACCAAAGTTTGTGTGTGTAAAGGTGGTTGGATAAAAGGACACAAAGTCATTTGATGTGACTTTATCCTTATTCCTTATCCAATTCATTTAATGTTCTTGTCGGATCATTAAATGTATGCAACCATATTTGTACGGCACAAAATTCACTGGTGAATTTTGTTGCCTATAAATACAAAGTCATTTCCTTGAGAAAAATACTTTTTAAGCATACACTTTGCATGAAAGTGAATTTGTCCAAATACTCTCGATCTTAAACAGGGATACTTCACAACTTTAAGTATCTCAATCCAAAAGAGTTATTTGACAAATATAGATCATTTGTAACTCATAGGTTGTTAGGATACATACTTATTTGTATTATCTTGATTCCGCAACAACCTTGTATTTTATTTAACATCATAAATAAAATACACAATTGAAAAATACATAATGGTCCACTTTACTTGTTTATTGCTTTAAGTCTTGTATTACCTTGTTTATATATTCTTGCATTTATTTACAAGTAATACTAGTCCATTCTAGTGCTTATTAGACTTGTTGTATTTTACACTTTCCTGGTTAACCATCGAACTTAAGGGACTCACATTTGGTATCAGAGCAGAAGGCTAAACATTGCCTAGATCTGTTTGTTGATGGCTAACCAAGAAAATACACAAGGTTTTAGTCTTGGTCCCGATCCTAATGCAAATATTAATGATCAAAATGAACCACCAATTGTTAATAACACTAATCCACCTCCTCTCCTACTCCTGCTTCTCCACACGTGCATGTGCACTACTCAAATAATCCTGTTCCTAAATTCAGTGGGAACAGTGATGAATTTGGTACGTGGAAGGTTAGGATGGTTTTGCATGTCACTGGTATTGAGAGGAACATGATGAAAATTTTAAATGAAGGTCCTTATACCAACATCACCTCTCAATCCCCTTCTTGATCCTTCTGGATCTAGAAGAGGAAGGGAAAAGAGGGAGGAACATTGGTCTGAAGAGGAGAGGAGATTGGTGAATCTAGACACCCTTCTCAAAAACATGATCTCGGGGCTGTTCCAGAAACCCTAATTCCCACACTAGTTCTTTTTCCTAGTGCTAAAACCATGTGGGATGAACTTTTAAACCAACATGAAGGAGGAGATGACACCATTGTCACCAGAAAAGTCTCCTTAAACAAGAGGTATGAGTCATTTTTTGCTCAACCTAACGAGTCTCTCACTGGTACTTACACCAGATTTATGAGTATCATAAACTAATTGAGAGGTCTTGGGGTTGAGAAGGACAAGGATATACTTCTGGAGAAATTCTGTGATATTCTACCCACCAAATGGTCTCACATGATCCTGGTCTTACGAAAAGGTAAAACTCTGCACACACACACTCTCTCAACTCTATATGGAGCTTTCAGGTATACTGAAGAAAATCAAGCTCAGAGAGTGGTGGCAGAACAAGATGCTTTAACCATGCCTCCAGTAGTCCTAATGTGGTTAGTCATACTGAACCACAAGGTACAGCACTGATATCTTCTGAGAATGTATTTTCTATGAAGAAGATGGTGTATGAACTCATGGATTCTGGAGAGTCCTGTCATATCTCTCCAGACTGTTGTGATGAAACTGAAGATGATGACCTTATTGCAATGATTGCTAAAACGTTTAACCGTTTCAAAGCAAGAGCAAATAGGCCATCTGGACAATTTGCATCCAGTTCTTCCACTGATAAGACCAATTTGACATGCTTTAAGTGTGGCAAAAAGGGTCATTTCATGAAAGAGTGCAGGTCCAACCAGTTTGTATCCAAGCCTGGTCCATTCTCTTCAAATTATAAGCCTGATGATAGCTATAAACTGAAATATAAAAAGCTTAAGGCCCAGATTGCTCTCATGGCACAACAAATTGAAAACAATAATAAGTGCATGATTGCAACAACTGAAGAGAAGTGGGTTCCTTCTGATGAATCATCTGTTGATGAAGAAGAAGAAAGAGATTGCTGTTACATGGCTCTGGCAGACGATGAGCACCTGGTGAAGGAAGATGTCACATCTGGACGATGGGTAGACATTGTTATTAAGAAGGTTAGTGATTATGACTGTGCAACTGACCAAGAACTAAAACTGGACATAGCTGAAGCTCTTAATTCTGATTTAATATTTGTAGAAACTGTTAGATCTGATTGTGTAAATGGTCTAGAAACAGATTCTTCTGAAATAACTGCTTTAAAATCAAAGTTAAAAGAACTTCAAGACATTGAACTGGCATTTCAAGCCCAGGTTCTGGTAACTGGTGATTAAATCATGGCTAGAAACCAAAAAGCCATATGATGCTGGAGTAAAACAATTTCCTGCTAAAAAACGTGCATACTTAGATGGAAATACTCATGTAGCATCATTAATACCAGTAATCGATCGATTACCAGAGGAGTTCAGGCCCACCACTGTCTATGATGAGCCTGTAACTCCCAAGACCAATTTTTACCCAGTTCAATCTCCAGAGGTCAAGACTGGAGCATTCCAGATGACTGCTCCAGTTAAAGATTTATCGGAATAAACCTTTGCCTCAGACCAATCCCCTACCTAAGCCTAGAACTGGAAAGGCTAAGGTGTCATCTGAAGAAAATATTTTGTCCAGGTTAGAGAGCCAGATTCAAATTCTGACTCTTCAATCTCAAAGTTTTAATGCAAGATTAAACTTTATTGAGGGTACTTCATCTGGCCCTAGACAAAATACAAAACCTTTTGCTAAGAAAGTTAAATCTATTTCTCCAGTTGAGAAAAAGAAAAAGGTTTCAAAACTATCAACCCCAGTGGTCTTTTCAACTAAGACCACTGTTGAAGAAAGTGAACTAAACCAGATTGCCCCAGGGACCTATAAGGGAGGGTCCAGTGAACCCATCAGTCGATGGGTTCCCAAATCTAACTGATAAGTATCTGGTGTATGTTCAGGGCGATCGAAAGAAATATATCTGGTATCTTGACAGTGCTGCTGGCAGGACGATGACCGGATGTAAGACCCTGCTGGAGGAGTTCACCATTTCTGATGGACCCTCCATTACTTTTGGAAATGATGGTTGTGGAAAGACTGAGGGATACGGTGTTCTGAATAATGGACAAGTCAAGTTCAGACGTGTTGCATTTGTGAATGGTTTGAAATATAACCTAATCAGTGTAAGCCAACTGTGTGATGATGGCTATCAAGTTCTATTCAATATTGCTCAGGGTATCGTATTCAACAAGGACTGGAAGGTAGTGTTGATTGCTCCCAGAAAAGGGAATGTGTATGTGATGGATATGGAAAGCTCTCCTTCAGAGCAGTGTTTCTATACTCAAGCTGATGAAGACATAAACTGGTTATGGCACAAAAGGTTATCCCATTTAAATTCAAGAATATTAATAAGTTGTCCAGAAAACAACTTGCAGATGGGATACCTTCAGTTTCCTTCAAAAAGGAAAGGCCATGTCCAGGATGTGAGATGGGTAAGCAAAAACGTACCAGTTTCAAGACCAGACAGAATTTCAGCATATCTGAACCTCTTCATATGCTTCATATGGACCTCTTTGGTCCTGTGAATGTTCAGACTCGTGCTGGTAAAAGATACACCCTGGTGATCATAGATGAATTCTCCAGATATTGTTGGGTGATCTTTCTTAGGTCTAAAAATGAAGCTGCTGCTGAAATCATCAGTCTTGTCAAGCAAATTGAGCTCAAGTACAGTCGAAGAGTGTGTCAGTTAAGAAGTGACAATGGAACAGAATTCCAGAATGCAACTCTGGAGTCATTCTGTACTGACACTGGCATCTCCCAGAATTTCTCATCAGCCCACTCTCCAGAACAGAATGGAGTGGTGGAAAGGAAGAATCGAACGCTGATAGAAGCTGCCAGGAGTTTGCTTGCTGAATCTGGTCTGTCTACCAGTTTCTGGGCGGAAGCAATTGCAACTGCTTGCCACACCCAGAATCGATCAGTGTACATCAAAAGACACAAAAAGACAGCCTATGAAGTCTTAAGAAATAGAAAACCAAATATTGGTTATTTTCACGTTTTTGGATGTCCAATTTACATCCTGAACGACTCCAGTCAGTTAGGCAAATTTGATGCCAAAGCTGATGAAGGGTATTTCTTAGGCTATTCAGCCATTCGCAAGGCCTTCAGAGTCTACAACAAGAGACTGGAGAAGGTCCATGAGTCAATTCATGTCACATTTGATGAATCAAATGTTGCAATCAACAAGAAGCCAGCCCTTGACTCTCCCCCAGTAACTCCAATTGTCTTTTGTGAATCTGATCCTATAAACGACAAAAATGAAGATTCAAAAGACACAGTTTCCAGTCATCCTGATCTGGAACCTGTTCAGAAAAAGAAACTCTCCAGTAGTACTCCATTCTATCCTTCTATTATTTTCAAACTACCCTCTGAAATTAATATTGGATCAGATGTCCGTACTACTCCCCCAGTATCAGTGTCAGTTGAGAATAGACCAGAAATATCTTCTTATGAAGAATTCCAAACTGAACCAGTACTTCAGGAAATGCCTTCAAATGAAGAATTTCATGATGTAAATCGTGATTTAAATGACTCAGATGAAGATACTGAAGTAGTCTGGCAAGATCCTCCTCCAGAAACAACTCCAGAGGAGACTCAACTGAATTCTTGCACTGATATTGTTGTCAGTAACAATCCTGGTCAGTACTCCAGATGGACAAAAGCTCATCCTATTGATCAGATCATAGGTGACTCCAGTAGAGGAGTTCAGACCAGAAGAGCCTCCAGTAATCAATGCTTATACGTTAGTTTTCTATCTTTGATGGAACCAAAGAAGATTGACGAGGCTATGGAAGATCCAAGCTGGGTGACTGCTATGCAAGAAGAGCTTCACCAGTTTGAAAGGAACAAGGTCTGGTATCTGGTTCCTTTCCCAGTTGGAAAGAAAGAACCAATTGGAACAAGATGGGTCTTCAGAAACAAAGTAGATGAAGATGGCCACGTAATCAGAAACAAGGCCAGACTGGTAGCACAAGGCTACTGCCAGTCAGATGTCGACTTTGATGAATCATTTGCTCCAGTGGCTAGACTTGAAGCGATCAGAATATTCTTAGCATTCGCTGCTTATCATCAGTTCAAGGTCTACTAGATGGATGTAAAGAGTGTTTTCTTGAATGGAAAGCTTGAAGAAGAAGTTTATGCCAGACAACCACCAGGTTTCGTTGATGAAAAGCATCCACATTGGGTATATCGTCTGGACAAAGCGCTTTATGGCCTCAGACAAGCCCCACGTGCCTGGTATGACACTCTGACTAAACATTTGTTGAAAAATGGTTTCAAACGAGGTGCAATTGACAATACCTTATTTATTCTTCATGAAAAAGGTAATTTGTTAATGGTACAAATTTATGTTGATGATATTATTTTTGGGTCTACTAATGAAAACATGTGCAAGAAATTTTCGAAAATAATGTCAACTGAATATGAGATGAGTTTGATGGGTGAACTAACATATTTTCTTGGACTCCATATTAAACAAAACAAAGATGGCATTTTTATTAATCAGGAGAAATATGTTAGAGATCTTTTAAAGAAATTTGATATGAACTCTTCACCATCTAAACCAACTCCAATTTCTGCACCACTGACACTGGACTCCGATCCAGATGGTAAACCAGTGAACACCACTGTCTATAGAGGCATGGTTGGCTCACTGATGTATTTAACTACCAGTAGACCAGATATTATGTTTTCAACATGTTTATGTGCCAGATATCAGTCTAATCCTAAGGAATCTCATATGCTTGCTGTAAAGCGCATACTGAAGTACCTTAAAGGTGTCCCCAGTCTAGGTCTTTGGTATCCCAAAGGCTCAGGCATGGATCTAATGGGTTATTCAGATTCAGATCATGCAGGTTGTAAGATAGATAGGAAATCCATAACTGGTGGATGTCATTTCCTAGGTGGCAAACTGGTCAGCTGGACCAGTAAGAAGCAAACTTCAATTTCATTGTCCACTGCTGAAGCTGAATACGTGTCTGCAGCCAGTTGTTGTGCTCAGATACTCTGGATGAAGAACCAGTTGCTTGATTATGGTATTAAATATTCAAAGACCCCAATCTTTTGTGATAATACCAGTGCCATTGCTATCTCAAACAATTTAGTCATGCACTCCAGAACGAAGCACATTGATCTCAGGTATCACTTCATTCGTGATCATATTATGAAAAACAACATTGAACTCCATTTTATTCCCACTGACAAACAGCTCGCTGACATTTTTACCAAACCTCTGGATGTCAAAACTTTTGAATATCTTGTTGGTGAGTTGGGAATGTTAAATCCTTAAATCTGGTGACTACTCAGATATTGAACGCCTTTGTGTACTATCTTTGCACTATTAGATTTCTGGAACAACATTCCAGGGAAAGACTTGAAAGATATTTTTCTATTAAAAATGTTTTAAGTTCAAAGGGAATTTATTAATTTATTTTCTCACTGGACAAACTCTTCAGAAAATATTACTGGTGCTTTGTAAATATGTCCCTCTCACTGGTAACTGGACAAATTGAAGTGCGTGTTTGAGGTGACTTATGTCTCCTTGTAAATGTGTCCCTCTCATTTGTCTGAATTAGTTGACGTGCAAGTTTGAGGTTACCAGTCTTTCAAAAATGGTTTTCACTGGTACTTTACTGGAGTGTCCCTCCAGTGTATCATCAGTACATGTTCACTGGACTAATCCACCAGTGATACTGGAGTGTCCAGTCAACCTCCAGATGCACTGAAATATGTCATAATATTTTCAAAATACTTGGTCATTGTGTGTGCCACGTAAGCAAATCTTTTTGAAAAATATCTTAATCCTACGTGGCATGTAATTTTTCAACGTAATGATGGTCTTTTTACTTTGGGAAAACAAAAAGTACAACTTGTTACTGTTTGTGGGCTGTAAACCGTCATGCATTTATGTATGATGTGATGTAATTAATGCGGATCTCAGAACCCGATCAAAAATTTTATTTGATAATTTCAAATAAACCGTTTGAGTTCCACATTGTCTCTCCTATAAATACCCACTTTCAATTTCAATTGCATTTTTACTTCGAACATATTTACTCCCAAATCTTTCAAATTCCTTCATTTACTTCTTCATTCATTTTCCAATCATCATCATCTCTCTTATTTACTCCATTTATATTCAAATTCCTTCATCAATTCTTCATCATAACCTATATATATATTCAATTTCATCTTCATTTATTCTGTATAAAATGGCACCTAGACAGTCAAAATCACTCAAAAATCTCCTTGCTGAATATGCTCCTTCGGATAATGTTGAAAGGGCACCTCATATCAATCTTGAGGCAAGTGCCATAAGAATCAATATGAATAACTGGATGACAAGACTATCGCTTTCCAGTGTTCATGATGCCCAATCGATTATTGGGAGATTAAACTCATTCTTTCTCTCTTGCCCATTATATGGTGCGTTAACATTGAATCCAGGAAGGATGTACCACGAGTACCTATGTGAATTCTGGTACACTGCTCAATATGACGATGAAACTTCATCGATCAATTATACTCTAAAGGGAGGTACCAGATCCCTTGGTTTCACTGCAAGTCTGCTTCAGGTCTGTTCTACAGTTAAACTATTTTGACCAGAATGAGCTGCCTATTGAGCTTCCCACTGGTATAAATACAAGGGAAGTATGCAGGCTGATGGGGCACACAGATATCTTGGATGAGCATGGCCAGCTATCCAGGAAAGGGACTATCTACATGAGCAAGCTGTCAGACTCATGGAGATATTTCTTCACTCATATTGTTGAATGTCAGGGAGGTAGTTCTGGAGGATTAGACCAGATAAATCAAACCCACCTCCAGATTGCCTACTGCTTATGGTTTGGGCTTAGAGTGGATTTTGCCCAAATTCTTTTTGATGACCTGGTTGAGCGCCTAAGAGTGAAAGGAAGAAAACCATTTGTTCCTTACATTCGTTTCCTTTCACTAATGTTTAAGAATGCTCTTGGCGACCAGTATGATATGGATACTACTCACTTTTCTGTGAGTGAGTACATGAGGGACCTGGTCAACCTCAGGTCTCCACTGGATGAGGTAGATATTCCTCAGTCCATGCTTTCCTTGCAAAGGGAAGAAGCTAAAATGGGTCCAGATAGAGGTCAAGCTGTTGAAGTACCATCTGGTGATGATGTACAGATCATTGAGGCTGTACAGCCCATTAGACAAGTTGCTCCAGAAGGTCAAGGTACAGAAGTTGTTGAACCTTCCAGATGACCTAGAACTAATAGGCGTCTGATGAGAGCTGGACTTCAGGTGAATCCTGAAAGACATCCTGGTGATGTTATGAATCTAGATGGATCACCAATTTTTGAACAAGAGGTTGTTGAGGAAATTGAAGAAGATGTTCAGACTGATGAACATGTTTCTGGTGAGCAAGAGGCTCCACTGGACTTGAATGTAGAGGCTGGTGAACAAGTGAATGTAGAGACTGGTGAACAGTCTGGTGAACAGACAGTTGGGATTGCTCCAGAATGGGATGATATTGACTCCCCAATGTCTGAAGGTTTTGATGCAAACTTGAATTTTCTGGGTGACGATGTACAAGAAGAAAATCTACCAGAAATGCCAACACCTCCACCAGAAATACCACCACCACAATCAAACATGCCACCACCACCACCACCTTCAATTCCAGAACACACTCAATACTTCACTCCAGCAACCACTCAACCTTCACAATCTCAACTTCCACCTCGTGCGCCGGAGTCACCAGTTGCAACATCTGAAGCTGCAACTGAAGAGGACTGGGCACAAGTTCCTATAATGACCAGATTACCCTCAACTCTTGAACCTCCCAGTGGTCTCTCCACTTCATCTTCTGCCGAGGTCCAAGGCCTTTTATGTAAGGTGGCGGACCTGGAGAGATCACTCCAGACTTCATCATAGGTTATTTCAGACTTCAAATCTTTATTATCAAATAACTTGGCATCTGAAATGAATGTCTTTGCTGGGAATGAGAAGCTGGTTTATGAGAAGCTTGATGAACTGGTACTGGCCACAAATAACAACACTGAAAAGATCAAAATGGCAGTCCAGGGTCTAGAGACAAGGTTGGTTAATTCTGTTCAGACTACAGTCACTGGAGAACTGGCAGGTCTGAAAGAAGATGTTCAGAATTTGGTTTACAGGGTCAGTTCTCTGGAGAGTAGACCCACACTAGACCAGGGTGCAGTTGTCAGCACAATAAGTGATGCATGTACAAGGAAGTTCAGAAACAATATGTTGAAAGAATTATGTGAAGAAGTTTCTGGGACTGTTCTTCGTAGCATTCATGATGGGGTGTTACCCCAAGTAGACAACTTACTGGATGAGAAGTTGCCAAAACACTTGCCTAAAGCTGTTGCAAATGTTCAGAAGGAAGTGCAGGCACTTAAGAAAGTTGTGTCTGAAACAACTCCAGTAGCAGGTATAACTTTTGGTGCACTGGACAGACTTATGCTTGAAGATTTATGGAATGATCTCAAGTCAAGGACTGGTGATCATTCCAAGGGGGAAAAGTCGTCTGGTGACCAAACTCTGAAGCACATGTCACAAAGAGCATATGGCACTGAAGCCGGGCTAACTGAAGGAGCTACTGGTACTGAAGCCAGTGAGCCCCAGTTTGAGTCCTTCCCAGATATTCCATCAACTCTGAAGTCAGTTAAGGGAAAACAACAAATGGAATCTGGAGAGGAAGAGCAAACTGTTGAAGATGCTGATGATGAAACATCCAAGAAGCTTGAACAAGAATGCATCATGATAGAGATTTTCAAAAGAAATCAAAAAGATGAACTGCTGGCCCATCAAAGGGAGATGGCAACTATGGGTACTCTAGATTCTTACAATGCTGGCAGATTAGGCATTAATATTGAAGTATATAAAAAGATGAAGGATGACCCCAGAGTTCATCAATGTTTGAGTTTACTGGATGATGTTCATGTACGCTCATTCTACGCTGAAGAAGAACAAGTCTATGATTCAATTATTTATGGCGTGAGTGTACCAGAACTCATCAGACAAAGGAAGGATGAACTGGTAAGTCTCCAGAAAAAGATCAGAAAGAATGCTGGTGCTCTGGAGATAGAGTACAGGAAGAGACTTATTGGTTTACCAAAATTGACTGCCAGACAGATCAAAGCAATCAAAGATGCTGATGTAAGCAATTTCATTCCCCTGGACACTTCTCGAAAAATAAATCGTCAAGAACTCCAATCTGCTGTAGAGCAAAGGAGAGTGTCCAAGGAAACTGAATCATTGATCCAGCAAGCCAAGCTGAAAGAAAAATACAATGAAATGTTGAATTTCAGGGCTGATGCCAGAAGGATCACTGGTGCTGAAATTAAATTGGCTGAAGATCATGAAGGCATGTCTAAGTTTGAAGTAAAGTTGACCAGGGAGGGTAACTTTACTGATGAGAGGAAAAGTACTTCAGTCCAAGCATTTGGATGGAGTGAACTGAAGGAAATCGCTCTAACGTTCAGGGGGAAGACAAATGTGTCGACTGATGTTAAAGCATTTCTGAAAAGGATTGAAAAGGTATGGAGAAGAAAGCAACAGATGGAAGTTGCAATGGGCATAAGAACGCCAGAATCAATACCATCTTCTCCATCACCAAAGAGAAAGGCTACTGAAGATGCTCCAGTACAGACATCAAAAAGAAGGGCCTGACTCTTATCATTTACTTATTGTAAATTATTGTCTTATGAAAATTGTATACTATTTATCAGTTGATGTATGTAATAATAGTTGCAATTTTTTATTCTTATAAGTAAATGATCAGATTTAGTCTAAGTTAGAACTAAAAAGATGAAACTGAAAACACTCATGATCTATAAAGTGTTTTCCAGTAACTTAGATTTTTTAGACAAATCGAAACTTGTGTTTTTCAAGCATACAAAATGTATAGATTCAAGCTTGAAAACACTTGCATTATTTCTAAACAAATAGGGGGAATTTGTTATGTCCAGATTTACTGAACTCGCTCCAGACTCGACTACTGGAGCCTTACTGAAGATCTGTCCAGAAACGTGTTCTACTGGACCTACTCCAGACTTGGAATCTGGAGTCCCTCTGAAGATTTGTCCAGAAATAATGGAAGACCAGTGAGCAAATACTTGTATAGGAAATCTGGAGTATTCTCCAGATGAGCTCACTGGACTTCACCCTAGTCCAGATCAACTCTACTGAAGACATTCTGACTGAAGTCAAAGACTGAAGTCTGAAGAAAGAAGACTGACAAATGGCGGAGTCCACTGGAAAGTCTTACCAGATCTGTACACTGGAGGATTGTCAGTGTTCTAGACCCTACAAGTCTGAACACTGATATCGAGGATTGACTTTTGCCTTTACACACTTTCCAAAGAACAATCCACTTGTTCTTTACCAAAGTTTGTTTGTGTAAAGGTGGTTGGATAAAAGGACACAAAGTCATTTGATGTGACTTTATCCTTATTCTTTATCCAATACATTTAATGTTCTTGTCGGATCATTAAATGTATGCAACCATATTTGTACGGCACAAAATTCACTGGTGAATTTTGTTGCCTATAAATACAAAGTCATTTCCTTGAGAAAAATACTTTTTAAGCATACACTTTGCATGAAAGTGAATTTGTCCAAATACTCTCGATCTTAAACAGGGATACTTCACAACTTTAAGTATCTCGATCCAAAAGAGTTATTTGACAAATGTAGATCATTTGTAACTCATAGGTTGTTAGGATACATACTTATTTGTATTATCTTGATTCCGCAACAACCTTGTATTTTATTTAACATCATAAATAAAATACACAATTGAAAAATACATAATGGTCCACTTTACTTGTTTATTGCTTTAAGTCTTGTATTACCTTGTTTATATATTCTTGCATTTATTTACAAGTAATACTAGTCCATTCTAGTGCTTATTAGACTTGTTGTATTTTACACTTTCCTGGTTAACCATCGAACTTAAGGGACTCACAAACTTGAACACCCAGGTATCACTTCATGCTCAATCTTTGGAAAAACTGACAACTGAAGTAGAAAGTTTGAAGAAGAAGGATGAAGAAGTCAAGGATAAGGTGGTTTCTGGTTTGGATGAAGATTCCAAGATTTTAAATGAATTGAAAACTAGTCAGGAACAAGTTGCAGCTAATGTTCTGACCCAGTCTAAAGAAACCAACCACCTTTGGAGATCTTTCAGGATGATGTGCACAATCTTCAAAGAATGCAAGAATATGCAATCATGGCAGCCTCTTGACCGGTTGCCAGCTCACCATTCTGAATGGGAAGTGATTAGGGCAGATCTAGATGCTGCCAAGGGGGAAAAAGTGCAGTTCTTGCACCAATTGCAACTGAAAGCACTCCATCTGGAGGTCAATCTGGTATAGAATTGATTATGGCTGCCAGTACTGAAGCTGGTGAGCAAAGAGTTGTTGAAACTGGTGATGTAGGTGATAGGGGGAATGTTGTGGATAAAGGAAAAGGTTTGGCATCTGATGTATCTGCCCAGCCAGCCACTGATGTACCAATGTTAGAAACTGGCAATGCTGATGTACTTCCTCCAGTTTCTGAAAGTGTAAGCAAACAACTGGCTAGACTTGGTAATCAAATAAAAGAAAGAAAGAAAATGAAACAAGCCAACCAAGTTGAAGCCAGAGCACATCTTGCACATATCAAACTGCTTGATATTAGTGATGCTCATCTTTTGGGAATCACTAAGGAGGAGTATGCCAGAGTAAAGAATGATCCCAGGATAGTTGACCAGTTGAAAGAAATGCTTGATGTTGAACTGGACAGACACTATCCTGATGATGAAGCTGAATTTGATGCCAGAAGCTTGAATATATCAGTGGAGAAGGCTAAAGAGAATAGGGCTAGTGGGATTCTAAAAAGAACTGAACATGTTAAGAAGGTTGTGAAAAGGGTATTGAATCCACCAAGGAGGATCCCTCAACCAAGAAGACCACTGACAAGAGATGCTGACCTTAGAACCTTCATTGAACCAGCTGGTGAAGTATCAAATGATGACATCAAGTCTGCTATACTGGCTGCTGGAGCTGGGAGTATTAAAATAACAAATGAATCTGAAGCAAGAAGCTATTACTCCCAGATCATGGCAACCAGAAGACATAGTGGGACTATCAATGATGTTAATGTAACCATTAAGCCAGGCACCAAGCACTTTCAAGTTGAAGTTAGTTATACCAGAAGGCCACTGGTTAAAACTGACAATCTGGTGCAATGCAGTATGGGTTCACTGAATGGGTTGAAATGGTAAATGTTTTGGATGCAAAGGCACAAAAGAATAGGTTTGAGAAAGCATGGGTGAACTTCTTAAGGGGCAAGATTCAACATAAAGAAAATATGGAGCTAAAGTTGAATATTGATCCTGAAGACTCTCAGCCTATCTCTTCAGTGACCAAGAGAAGAAGAACTGGCGAATGGCCATCTCATTAAGTTCTCTTTTCATTGTATCTACTTGTAATTTTATTTACATTCTGTAACTTGTATAAATTTCATTTCCTTGTATAAATGAAGTTACCAGTTTGTAACCACAAGGTAGATAATAGATTAGATCTAACAAACTTAAAAGAAAAACCTAAGGCATTTATTGATCTATAAAAATGCCTTGGAAAACTTAGATAGATTTAATCGAACAAGTCTCTCCAGTTCACACTTGTACAGATACAAGAACTGAAAAAGACTTGCCAATATTTCTAGACAAATAGGGGAATTTGTTAGGACCAGTTTACTGGTAAACTGGCCAGTCTCCAGTTGCACCTGGAGACCCAATGAAACTGGAGACCAAGAAGATTTGTCCAGAAATATATTGAAGTCCAGTTGCATCGTACAGTTAACGCAACTGAAGACTTCCTCCAGTTGAGACTGACCAGTTGAAGAATCCTTCCAGTTGAAGTCGAAGACAACAAGTGGAAGAAAGAGAATGACAATGGCAGCGAAGCCCAGTTGACATTCTAGTCAGTTACAAACTGGAGAGCGTCAGTGGAAAGCTCTTACAAAGCTTTACACTGATTACAAGGAATTAACTTTTATGCTTTATGTGCTTTTACCCGGATAATAAGATTTATCTTATTATTTAAGTAATAAAAGGTACATAAAGCTGGTTGAGTAAAGTTGCTTTATACTGCAACTTTACACTGCTTTTTAAGAAATTAAATGCTATTCCTTAAATGATCTCTACCACATTTGTACGGCCAAAGTTAACATCTCAATGTTAACTTTTCCTATAAATACAAGTCATTGCACAACAAGAATATTTACTTCTTCGAACACACTTCGAAAGAATTCACACTTTGCATACCTGCAATATTCTTGGTGAACTTGTGCAATATTCTCTCAATCACAAAAAGGAACATTTCACAACTTTAAGTGTTTTGATTGTTTAGAGAAATTCCAAGTGTAGATCAATTGTAGTTCATAGGTTGTTAGGATATTTACATACTTTGTATTATCTTGGTTCCGCAACAACCTTGTAATTTATTTAAAGTTAATAATAAATTACACTTGAAAATTACATATTGTCTCACCAATTTACTTTGAGTATTTTACTTTATTACATTGTTCTTTACTTATTGTCACTTAATAAGTAATCTATCTAGAACTTGGTATATACTCTCTGTAACTGGTCGTCTCCAGTTCAGAGCTTATATTGCAAAGTAACTCCACCATCGACATTGAGGTGTCTTCAGGTAGTACCATCCATTGAGTTGGGACTTACAAATTAAAATACTGAAAAGTAAATAGAAGCCGCAACCGCTTATTCAGCGAGAGGCTTAGTCTGAAAATAGTTTGAAAAAGCAAATAATAGTAATTAAATTAAAATACTTGTTTGGCATCTCAGATCTCATGGTACGACCAAATATCATTCTACCTACTTGCTAGACTGTTGGAAACTTAATCACGGCTCAGATTCTCGTTAGATTCACTTTGCCTAAGTAACTAGTGCTGTCGCTAGACTCACACTACTCTATAAACAAATTCTCGTTAGATTCATTGTTTAAGCATTAATGACCTAATGTTTGTGTTACTAATTCATCTTTTAGTTACCCGGCTCTTAAGCCATGACCAGATAATAATTCTCTCCGGTGACCACAGTGCTCGTTTCCAAGTCACTGGATCGCGTCTGACATTGTTAAGCATCATGTTCTATTCATCCTAATTACTACGGTTCTGGATCCCTCGGTTACAAGTGAATCACCTTTTACATCTAGTTAAAGACCGACTAGTATTTTCCATCCTTATGTATTAATCCTAGTGTATGATTATAGACCGATCATCAGAATTAAATCAATACATGCAGATATAGAACCGATAATAACACGAAGAACTAGTAAAACATGGATCTACGATAAACAGTAAAACACACTCCAACAAATCTAACAAATAAAGTAAAATAGATAAACGTCTACATGATCACATCGATCCAAAAAAGTATTCAGCCTACTAGCCTGACATTATTAAAGACATTGTTTACCAACTGAAAGTAAAATAAAAGAGTAGATCTAGGTAGAGGATGAAGATCGGAAGGTGTTAGAAGCTCCAAAACCTCCTTGGAATCTGCAAAGTCGACCTAGGGTTGAATATGGGCGGCTAGGGCTGCTGAATCGGCTCTCTCTTAGGGTTTTGAGGGTTACTTCGACTTAAATAGTGCTGAAAGTCGGTTGCTGATCTGGGCCGCCCAGCGGCGCTGGGATGGGCTCCGGCGGCGCTGGAAGCTCCTACTGCTTCTCGATTTGCTTCGTTCGGCTCCCGGATCACCTCCTTGTGTCTTGTAACTTCATAGGCTTCCATATTGTGTCACTTGATGCCATTTACCCTCACTCGCATCTTCCGTGAACCTGCGTAATCATAGAATTCATTAAGTACCGATAGTTCCAGAATATTAACTCATTTAAGACATAGAAATGAAGCCTTTTGATAGGGGTTTTTATCACAAAATGGACGCTCATCATATACCCCCACACTTAAGTCTTTGCTTGTCCTCAAGCAAATAGTCCAAGAAAATAAAACAATGATGAGCGGTTTTAGAGGTATTAACACGAATATAAGGTTGGCTTTTAGTTTTGATGGACTAAGTATCTTTGCCTCGTAAGTTATAGCTTTCTGATTTTGTCTAAAGCTTTCTCTTAAACATTTTGCATGACTATACTTTAAATGGATTGAAGGTAGAAAAACGGTTTCATTGTCCGGATTCTTATATGATTTGTCTTGATTATTTGCTTGAGGACAAGCAAAGCTCAAGTGTTGGGGAATTTGATGTGTCCATAATTATACATATTTCCACATCGTTAATAAGCCATTTTTATAGTTTATTATGAGTTAAACACATGAATACTCGATACTTTCATAGTGTTTGTGTGATTTCAGGTTTGAGGAGTGCAAAATAGTTAGAAATGACTTTTGGATGGCTTTTGGATGCATAAAGAAGGTTCGAGGACGAGTTCGGGAGAAGACGAGATGAAAAATACAAGTTTTGTGAAACTGAGGCAGAAGGTCTGGACATGTTGTATATGCCGCACCAAATAAGCATGCGGCGCATATCGGGCAGCTTAATTTCAGAAACTAGGAAATATGCGGCGCATATGTTAAGTCGGCAGATTCAAGACTTTACTAAACCCTATAAATAGAAGACCAAAACCCTACCCTTGGAGATACCATCACTTGTTTACGAAATTATGGTTATTTTAGAGGGTTTGCAGCAGCTTTTACATTCTCAAAGGCTACGGAGTTGTTCGTGAGATCCAAGGCTTTCAATAACGTTTTCTTTGCTTTCTAGTTAGATCAAACACATTGGTACATTATGTTTCTCTTTTTCAATTGCTCTTTATGCTTTGTTTATGAATATGAGTAGCTAAAAACTTCATCATCTACTGAGATGAAGTGATACTATTGTGTGAAACTGAGGCAGAAGGTCTGGACATGTTGTATATGCCGCACCAAATAAGTATGCGGCGCATATGTTAAGTCGGCAGATTCAAGACTTTACTAAACCCTATAAATAGAAGACCAAAACCCTACCCTTGGAGATACCATCACTTGTTTACGAAATTATGGTTATTTTAGAGGGTTTGCAGCAGCTTTTACATTCTCAAAGGCTACGGAGTTGTTCGTGAGATCCAAGGCTTTCAATAACGTTTTCTTTGCTTTCTAGTTAGATCAAACACATTGGTACATTATGTTTCTCTTTTTCAATTGCTCTTTATGCTTTGTTTATGAATATGAGTAGCTAAATACTTCATCATCTACTGAGATGAAATACAATTTTGTGAAACTGAGGCAGAAGGTCTGGACATGTTGTATATGCCGCACCAAATAAGTATGCGGCGCATATGTTAAGTCGGCAGATTCAAGACTTTACTAAACCCTATAAATAGAAGACCAAAACCCTACCCTTGGAGATACCATCACTTGTTTACGAAATTATGGTTATTTTAGAGGGTTTGCAGCAGCTTTTACATTCTCAAAGGCTACGGAGTTGTTCGTGAGATCCAAGGCTTTCAATAACGTTTTCTTTGCTTTCTAGTTAGATCAAACACATTGGTACATTATGTTTCTCTTTTTCAATTGCTCTTTATGCTTTGTTTATGAATATGAGTAGCTAAATACTTCATCATCTACTGAGATGAAGTGATACTATTGAATGATGGTTGCACTATTCTTATTATTCAAGACGATTTGATTTAACGTTGTGTCGTGAGCTTAGCTTATTAATTCTTTATCATTTATCTTTTGATTACGGATAGATCTAGCATAATCTCAGTGGTAACTAGGTTGTGTAAGGATATTTTGATTGCTTAGGTATAAGTAATTACTTCTATGACGGGTACCATAGAAGGGAATCAATTGATAATAAGAATTAACGGGTTAATGGTTGGGTACAATCAATAGACATAATTGTTATCTAAATAATCAAAACAATTAGTTGATTAGTGAAGTTATAAGAGGCGTCTCGGGGTACCGGTCTTGAGTAATGGATCTAGTTGATTAAGGGGATTAAATAAAGTAACGAACTTGACGGGTACGGGGTGAGTCTTTGTTTGGTTCTCGATTATAAGTCGTCACATTTGAATTGGTCTTTCATTTGAAGTGCAACCTGAATTTGGTGTATCATGGAGTCGAAGTAGATGACCTTTTAATATTATTGTTTTTGATAAATCTTTTCAAGGTTAATTTTAGTTTATTTTCATTTTAGTTTAATTTGAACTACTTAAAACTCGCTTATTTCTTAGTACAGTCTTTGTGGATTCGACCTGGACTTACCCTTAAACTATATTGCATACGAACGGGTCCACTGCCCGAGAGTGTGTAGTAACACTTAATCGGTATTTCTTGTTTATAAATTTTAAAACTAGATTTCACACATCAAATCCCAAAACCACCCTTATTTTCTTTTTTTGTGATAACTTGCATTGAACCAAATTAGGAAGAAATGGCAGATGTACCGCCAGGATTCGGGCAAAACTCCCAACAGGTCACCGGGAATGAACCTGAGAGGAATACCCCTCCGAGATTGTAACCAGCCCGCTGAAGCACCCATCGGCGGCGATCAGCAGACAGATCGTCAAACCGGAGGAAACTCTGGGCGACCCACCCAAATCCAAGGAGAACAGGGAAGATTCTCACGAGGGTCCCCTTCAAGGGTTCAGCGACTATTCAATCCAGATTGCATTCTCCAAAACTACAGCCATGAGGTACTACGGAGGATGGGGGCGTTGGAAAGTACCAGTAGAGTGCTGAACTTTGATGACGAGACAGAGGGCGACTATGATGCGGAAACTCCCCCAAGAGGATTCCGACGATATCCTCGTGACACAAGGTCAAAAGTCGGAGCCGGTCTTGGCTTTGGGCTAAACAATGAAGGCCTTCATCCCGGAACACCTCCGCATCGGCCGCAACGCCAAGCGGCCGAAGCCTCGAGGCCGAAAGACAGAACTCCGGCTGGAGTTTCCCCATAAGTCAATGTCCCCCAGGGTCACGCAGCCCCTGGGGCTCAACAGAGCAACATACCACAAGCAGGATCCATACCCGCACAAAATGCTCAATATGTGCCCATGGGCACCGGAGGAAACAACACCACTCCAGTGTACAATACTCCAGCCGGGTACAATTTTCCATCGGGAAGCTATCAGCCTCAAGGACCACAAGGTCTAAGTTACGGAGGGGTATACGGGCCACAACCAGGAGCACAACAGTACAACCCCCAACCATATGGAACCCAGTCTTCGGGCAACCCGTAAGGGGGCCCGTTTCGCAATCAGCCAATTGGACAGGCACAAACCTATCAGTACAATGCACCACCGTATAATGCGCACCAATATACCACACCGATCCAAGGGACCTCACAAGGCACCGGAGGACCACAGTATGTCACTCAGACCCCGGGGTCTGCGCCCAACCAAGGATCGTATGGCCCTCAGAACTAGGGGGCTCCGGTATATCAGAATATACTGGAATTACAGACAGTCGGAGGAAATGTAGACAACTCACCGTTTGTCGCTTGGATACAGAACTACCCCCTCCCAAAGGACCTAAAATATCCATCACACCTGGGAACGTACGATGGGGAAAGTGATCCTGATGACTTTCTGGAAGCATTCGAGGGGGTTACAGAAATGAAGGTATGGAACGTTCCAGTTGTGTGCCGAGCGTTTAGATATGCACTCAAAGGAGATGCTAGGGAGTGGCTGAAAAATGTCACGAAGGGATCAATCACTAGTTTCGATGACCTCAAGGAGAAATTCAGAGCCCGTTTCAGCCAACAGAAGAAGCACAAGAAGATTCATGTCGCTGCCCATGGAATAAAGCAGAGAGACACGGAAGGTTGCAGGGCATTCATAGACCGGTTTACCACCAAAACGGAGGACATTGTGGACCTCCCTGAGTCCCAGAGGATATCAGGCCTTGTATATGGCCTTCGGAGCAAAGGACTGGTTGAGTTCTTGTACAGAGACCTCCCGAAGACATATGAAGCGGTCCGAAAGAGAGCTCATGTGTATTTAGATGCTAGAGACACTGCCTCAAAGGGGGACACAAGCACCCTACAGGAGAAAGAAGGTCCAACAAGCAAGGGAAGTGGGTGAATGATAAAGAAAGCAAAACAAGGTATAACCCATACTACAAAGATGACAAAGGGTATTCCCGGGTCAATCTCCCAGAGATGCTTAAGAGCCCCAAGGAAATATTATTCACTGAAAGTGTTGGAAAGACCTTCCCTACCCCACCCAGATTAAGTGGAAGGAATAGGAAAGACCCGAAGAAGTATTGTGAGTTTCACAGGGACAACGGCCATGATACAAATGCATGTTGGCAGCTCTAGAAGGCAATAGAAGAGGCAATAAATGAAGGAAAGCTAGCACACCTGGTAAAGAGTGTGAGGCAACAGCAGGGCTTTAAGAAAGAGGACAAAACGGGTGAAAAGAAGAAGGCGCCCGAGAAAACTATCTACACTTTTGTAAAGAACAAGCCCGAAACGGAACAAAGGTTTCCAAAAGCTTATAGAGGAAACATGGCGAGGATTACATTCCCCTCAATCTATAACACCACCATTTTCAGAGACCCTCTGGTAATTTCTGCACTTTTTGAAATTTCGAAAGTTAAACAAATATGTGTAGACACAGGAAGCGAATGCAACGTTCTCTATAAGAAGGTATTTTGGAAGTTACATCCTGTGTCACGAATGAACTTCAAAAGGATAGGAGCTTTGTTGCAAGGGTATTCTGGAGATACGGCTAAGCAGATAGGAAAATTATCTGTAAAAATGACAATCAGGAAAGGACGTTGGGAACGAACAGAAGAGGTAGCATTCTTGCTAGACCAAGGAACCTCACCCTACCAAGCAATCTTAGTAAGACCAAGGATCCAGAAGTTTGAAATGATCCCGTCAGTGACACATGGAATGATCAAATACCAGTCAGATGGAGGAATAGGGACCTTGGTGACGAAGGCAAATAAGGTGTTAGAGGAGGGTCAGAACGGACCTCATTGGCTCTCATGGAGCGAAGGACCTTCGTACGGGCGTTTGGATGGATTTAGATCCCATTAGACAGCAAGCCCTAGTCACACAATGCATTTTCTTTTTTGCATAATTATTGTAAGAAAGCCTCGAGGGTATGATATGTAACCTCCTCTTATTACTAAATAAAGGCTTTTTATATCTATTGATGATATACCGTATACGGAGCTCTACCTCTGTACAAAAGATTGGATACGAAGGACCCTTCGTAAGCAGCGGAGGTACTAACATATTGTACCAAGCAAACGTATCCGTAGCCAAAGCTACGATGTATACCTCCGTAATTCCAGAGGTCCCAAAGATAATCACAAATAATAAAACGGATACACATGAATTCTTTCCATGCTTATCCGATCTCCCAAAAAGGGAATGAAATCAAACATTCCTAAAACCTAGGACATGGTTTGAGAGTCCTAAACATATCTTCCATACTTAGAAGATATCATGAAAAGAGGAAGGGATTTACCCTAAATTCCTATTTTTCTCTCCAAGGCTTTACCCTCTATATAAAGAGAAGAGGTGCCATATGGCACATCGGGATCAACGACATTCGACCTCTAAAAACCCTAACTACATCTTACAAACCCTAAGCCTCATAAACTGGCCCATAGGCGTAAAGTGGCTTAACTGTCCTCTGACCGGAAGGGAATCGCCAACAAAACACCTTAAACCCCTCTCACACCTTCGGTTGAGTCATAGTGCGATTATTTGATCAAACAAATTGGCGCCATCCATGGGACCTTTTGCTCCCAAAATTGAATCCGACCACGATCAAAAAAGCATTATGTCAAACCCTAATCCCTTTCCGGAGCAACACAGATCAGACACTGCCCATAACCATGAGGCAAGTGATGACAAGACTCTCCCCGTCAAAGAACACGACCTCCCGGAAAAGCAAAAAACCGGAGAGGGTCAACAACCGTCAGCCGACCTAATGGTGGGTCATGAGGCCTGCCAAACGATGGCCCCTGACGAGGTTGTCGGCAGCAATCCCAACACAAGGGAGAGTAATGATGAAAGAGACGTAATCCGAGCTCCAGGGACGGGCAACGCATCATACCCTGAATACAAGGCGCAAACCAGCCCATCGCCAGTAGTGCAGGGACATAGGGAAGTAGATAGAAGTCAGACCCAAGTAGCAGAAGGCAATTCAGCAGTAAGGATCCAACAACAGCCAATTAAGGAACACCCGAACAAGGTGAAGGAAATGGGTAACAAGGATAAAGTTAACAAAATAAAAAGCCCGATGTTAACACACCCATCATACCCGATTTATCAGGGAACCCCAACAGGGATGCCTGTGGCAGGCATTGTGCAAACAACACCCCGGTTAGGAATATATCAGACATCGGGTGCATATCCATCATACTACCATGGAGGATACTTCTATCCCTACGGAGGATCGTTTGTCCAGTACATGGGGATACCACCACTCGACGGAAGCTACCCGGGACACATGCAGACATCATGGTACTACCCGTACAGTGTTGTGGCCCCGTAGTATCAAGAGCACACTATCAAGGCAAACCCAACCGCCAGAGTCGAAAAAGACAAGGCAGAACAAAGACCAGAGCCTAAATACAAGGGGTCATGCGCATAATTTACCAAAGATCTGCAACAACATGTACCTCCGGTAAAGATACTGGAGATTACAGGAAATGCCTTGGTATGATGTGTAAGTTCAGGTCGCCCTCGTTTGTCGGACCGTCGAAACGAATTGACTAAGGATATGTCGAGGTGCGGAATCCCTCGAGATAACCCACGGTTTCTATATCACCTTTTGTAAGATATATATATATATCACTATATATATATATATATATATATATCACTATATATATATATATATATATATATATATATCTATGCATGAACATAAACACTCGTATTTGGTTAATATAGTGAGGCGACTTTCCGGACAAACAATACCCACTTGGTAACTTAAGTCCTAAACCAACCAACCACGAGTGTGTGTTTTGCGGTTCGTGCGTGAGACGAGTGACACCTCAAGATCTACTAGATTTGTGTGTTCTTAGCTCTAGTAGTTTCTCTCTCAAGATTTTGCTCGTTTCTCTCTCTACACTCTTGTATGAACACGCAAACCACACACCCATATATATAGGCCAGGGCAGGAACACGCAAATCCTTATGGGTTTGCGTGTTTCCATGACAGCCCAAGCCCATTAGGGTTTGGCCATATGCGTGTTTCCCTGAACACGCATATAGGTTTGAGTGTTCTTCTGAACAAGCAAACTTTTGCTTGTTCCCAAGAAACTCTCAAACCATTTGAGTGTTCTTCTGAACAAGCAAACTTTTGCTTGTTCCCAAGAACTCTCAAATGACACTTAGGAATATTTGAGTTAATGTTTCTACTGCTGTTAAACGCAGAACCAACATTAACTCAGCCAATGTTCCTACTGCTGTAAACGCAGAACCAACATTGACTAGATTACCATTGGAAGTATATTAAGTTAATGTTTCTACTGCTGTTAAACGCAGAAACAACATTAACTTAATTACCCTTTACATGTAATGTCTACATTCATGTCAAGTACATGCAAAACACAAATAATAAACAAACATATAAACATATATAAAAGGATCCCAATATGATCACAATATATGCCAAGGTAATTTCATTGACAAACGGTAATTTTACAAGATAAATTACAAGACTTGAATGTAAAATACATGACACATCTAGAATGCTTTTGTCACCGAGAAACATGCACCAACAGACTCCCCCTTGACACCAGCATCTAGATGTGGCCTTGAAGTCTTCGTTTGTCTCCTAACTGTTGGCCAAAATCCTGTCATCAGGAACTTCAGGTGTTGCATCCACTGGACTCCTGCTCTTCTTTTCAATCACCTCAGCAGTACCTAGCTCTCGATTAGAGCCTAACTCTGATTGATTGTCTACCCCAACCTTGCCCTCTGCAACGGTTGCTTGTAGTGATAGCTCATTTGATCCCTTTTCTTTTGGGTCAAGCAGATCAAGTATTGCATTAAGATATGAACACTTGTCTTGAGCTGAAGAGTCTGAGGGATCTTCAAACATGCTCCCACACTCATCAAAATTGAAGTACGCAGCAACGTCGTCCAGGAGTTCACTTCCAACTTCTTCCTCAATAGTTGGTCTGACCTGAATGCCGACTCCTTCTCCTCCAGTCGGTTGTTCCTGGATACTAGCCACTTCCTCTACGGCCGGTTGATTAGATGAAGGAGCATTAGATGTGTCAGCAGCCTGGCCAGATTGACCTTGCTGACTCTGCTCCCCCTGAGCTGCATTGACGTTTGAGGTCGAACATAACGATCATACAACGAACATAACGATCATACAACGAACATAACGATCATACAACGAACATAACGATCATACAACGAACATAACGATCATACAACGAACATAACGATCATAAACGAACATAACGATCATAAACGAACATAACGATCATAAACGAACATAACGATCATACAACGAACATAACGATCATAAACGAACATAACGATCATAAACGAACATAACGATCATAAACGAACATAACGATCATAAACGAACATAACGATCATACAACGAACATAACGATCATAAACGAACATAACGATCATAAACGAACATAACGATCATAAACGAACATAACGATCATACAACGAACATAACGATCATACAACGAACATAACGATCATAAACGAACATAACGATCATACAACGAACATAACGATCATAAACGAACATAACGATCATACAACGAACATAACGATCATACAACGAACATAACGATCATACAACGAACATAACGATCATACAACGAACATAACGATCATACAACGAACATAACGATCATACAACGAACATAACGATCATACAACGAACATAACGATCATAAACGAACATAACGATCATACAACGAACATAACGATCATAAACGAACATAACGATCATAAACGAACATAACGATCATAAACGAACATAACGATCATAAACGAACATAACGATCATACAACGAACATAACGATCATAAACGAACATAACGATCATACAACGAACATAACGATCATAAACGAACATAACGATCATACAACGAACATAACGATCATAAACGAACATAACGATCATACAACGAACATAACGATCATAAACGAACATAACGATCATACAACGAACATAACGATCATAAACGAACATAACGATCATAAACGAACATAACGATCATAAACGAACATAACGATCATAAACGAACATAACGATCATAAACGAACATAACGATCATAAACGAACATAACGATCATAAACGAACATAACGATCATAAACGAACATAACGATCATAAACGAACATAACGATCATAAACGAACATAACGATCATAAACGAACATAACGATCATAAACGAACATAACGATCATAAACGAACATAACGATCATACAACGAACATAACGATCATAAACGAACATAACGATCATAAACGAACATAACGATCATAAACGAACATAACGATCATAAACGAACATAACGATCATAAACGAACATAACGATCATAAACGAACATAACGATCATAAACGAACATAACGATCATACAACGAACATAACGATCATAAACGAACATAACGATCATACAACGAACATAACGATCATAAACGAACATAACGATCATAAACGAACATAACGATCATAAACGAACATAACGATCATAAACGAACATAACGATCATAAACGAACATAACGATCATAAACGAACATAACGATCATAAACGAACATAACGATCATAAACGAACATAACGATCATAAACGAACATAACGATCATACAACGAACATAACGATCATAAACGAACATAACGATCATACAACGAACATAACGATCATAAACGAACATAACGATCATAAACGAACATAACGATCATAAACGAACATAACGATCATAAACGAACATAACGATCATAAACGAACATAACGATCATAAACGAACATAACGATCATAAACGAACATAACGATCATACAACGAACATAACGATCATAAACGAACATAACGATCATACAACGAACATAACGATCATAAACGAACATAACGATCATAAACGAACATAACGATCATAAACGAACATAACGATCATAAACGAACATAACGATCATAAACGAACATAACGATCATAAACGAACATAACGATCATAAACGAACATAACGATCATACAACGAACATAACGATCATAAACGAACATAACGATCATACAACGAACATAACGATCATAAACGAACATAACGATCATAAACGAACATAACGATCATAAACGAACATAACGATCATAAACGAACATAACGATCATACAACGAACATAACGATCATAAACGAACATAACGATCATACAACGAACATAACGATCATAAACGAACATAACGATCATAAACGAACATAACGATCATAAACGAACATAACGATCATAAACGAACATAACGATCATAAACGAACATAACGATCATAAACGAACATAACGATCATAAACGAACATAACGATCATAAACGAACATAACGATCATAAACGAACATAACGATCATACAACGAACATAACGATCATAAACGAACATAACGATCATACAACGAACATAACGATCATAAACGAACATAACGATCATAAACGAACATAACGATCATAAACGAACATAACGATCATAAACGAACATAACGATCATAAACGAACATAACGATCATACAACGAACATAACGATCATAAACGAACATAACGATCATACAACGAACATAACGATCATAAACGAACATAACGATCATAAACGAACATAACGATCATAAACGAACATAACGATCATAAACGAACATAACGATCATAAACGAACATAACGATCATAAACGAACATAACGATCATAAACGAACATAACGATCATAAACGAACATAACGATCATAAACGAACATAACGATCATACAACGAACATAACGATCATAAACGAACATAACGATCATACAACGAACATAACGATCATAAACGAACATAACGATCATAAACGAACATAACGATCATAAACGAACATAACGATCATAAACGAACATAACGATCATAAACGAACATAACGATCATAAACGAACATAACGATCATACAACGAACATAACGATCATACAACGAACATAACGATCATACAACGAACATAACTCATAAACGAACTGCTGTCTGGAACCACTTGGATCCTCATCCTCATCATCCCTTTGACGATGTTTGAGAGTGTCATCCTTGCAGCCAGACTTCTCCCCCTGAGATTCAAGATTTTTGATCTTGTTGTGCAGCTCAGCAGACCTCTTACCTAAGCTTTCAAGATGCTTAGCTTGACCTTTCAGCAGTTTGTGGTGCACCCCAATGGAGTCAACAATCCCATTGACTGAGTTGATTGTTGCTTCCTGAGCATCCTGCAGGTCGTACTGGCGATTCTCTAGCTCTAGGTGACTTTGTCTTACGAAGTCAGCATCTCTTCTGTGTGACTCTTCTTTTCCTTTAAGCTTGTTAGACAAGCCGGCAACTAGAGCTCTCATCCTCTGGATGTCATCAGCTAACTTGGATACTCTTTCCTTGTTAGTCTGAGCAGCTCCTTGCTGTGAAGAAGTTACTGATGTTCTTGTTGTAGACGGTGGAGTCGTGGACATAGACATGATTAGTGTGGTTGTATAGCTGTGTGGCCTTGCAGTTATCAAGACTGGTCTATCTCCAATCTTGATTCCCAAAAGTCTTATTACCTTTGTGTAACACCCCAACAAGGCGGAATCATGAGGGTTACAACAATAGCACAGCACGACATGGAAATTATGTAGAGCAAAACTAAATGCATAAATAGGATTCAATAATCCCTACAAAACATTCAAGAATACAAGTATCGGCTCATACAAAAACATAACCCTTAATCGGGGATAATGAATCACGGATCCAAGAAAAGGTCCAAGTCCAATCCTAGCATGCAATGAAACTTCCAACACGTCTTTAATCCACATGCTTACCTGAAAAGTGTACTAAAATGCGTCAACATAAAGTTGGTGAGTTCGTAGGGACAAGTCATAGGAAACAAGTGTCGGGATAACAACCGTATAACCTGGAATCGATCAATAAACGACCATACAACGAGCATAACGATCATACAACGAACATAACGATCATACAACGAACATATAACCTTATTAGGTTATAACAAACATGTATCGAACTTGTAACCTTGGTTAAGTAACCAATCAAACATAACCAATCGATCTTGTAATCATAACGATCTTGTAACCTTGGCTAAGTGGCCAAACAATCATATACAACGAGCACAACGAAACATATCGATCATAACAAACAAATAACGAACACATAACGATCATAACGAACATATAACGAACATATAACCTTGAAACCTTGAAACCTTGATTTGGATCACTAAATGAACATATAACCTTGAAACCTTGAAACCTTGATTTGGATCACTAAATGATCACATAAATTGGATCGATAAACGATCATAAGCCTTGAAACCTTGATTGGGTCATTAAATGATCTCATAATTGGGTCGTTAAACGATCACCAAACCTTGAAACCTTGATTGGATCATTTAATGAACCTCACAACCTTGATACGAACACATAACAATCATACATCCTTGATTGGATCGATAAACGATCCCATAACCATGATTTGATCAATAAATGATCATTTAACCTTGATACGAACACATAACGATCAAACAACCGAAGAAACACCATGTACCTACACTTCGTACGACTCTGTATTCAAAGAACCATAGATGCTTATATATAGGGTCACCCGCAGCCTTCCCACCACATCTACAACTCTTTGAATGCATCATCGTCTTCCATGTATGTACAACTATCCTAATCACAACAAATATCTATGATCACAAGCATAACTAACCGAGCAATAAGTCAATACATCAACCGAACAATCAATCAATCAACAATCATACAAGTATGTACACTTTTCAGCCCGAATCTCAATTGAGTAGGGGAAGGTTACGAAACTCACCTTTGCCGAGTAACAAGTCATTATCAAGTTTAAATTGTGCTATAAGTGTCCGACGAGTTACAAGCGTCCAATGGTTGCCAACTGCTCACGACCTAGAAATACATGGGTATATGTATATATATATTAATATACGTCGTCACCTAACATGTTGCTTAATATATATATTATATATATATCAATACATTGTATTATGTATTTCATTTCATTTTATTCTCATTTGAACCCCGTTTTGAGACCCACGACTTTAGAGGGCTTGAGTAGCTCGTACAAGGCACTAGAGATGACAAGAAATGGCTCGAAAGATAGCCCGACTCGATCCAAGGTTACTCGAACCCAAACTAGAAAATCTGAAAAATTGGAGTTTAGAGAGGACCGTAAATTACGGCCCAAGGCACCGTAATTTACGGTGGGAATCTATAAAGCAGCGTAAACCACGGTGAGGATGGCGTAACATTACGGTGGTTGGAAATGGTTGGGCGTAATTTACGGTGGGGTGCTAGCGTAACTTACGGCGGCCTACAAATGCAAGTTTTGGCGTCTGGTTGCTCAGTTCTAGCGTAAACAGAAGACAAACATGAAATGAGAGCTAGGAGGGGGCGTAAGCTACGCCCTTAATGGCGTAAGGTACGCCCATCACTGGGCAGAAAAGAGCAGCAGCAGCATGAACCCTAGAACACGACCCATAACACCCAAGAAGCTAAATTTGACTTATAAATCGACCAAGTGACTTCCCAAAACCGTTTTTGTACATAAATACACGTATATAAACGAAACCCACCTCTTGAAATTCATTTCCAAACATTAAATCTAAGAAAAACCCGAATTTGACTTAAATTTCACATTGAAACCCTAATCTCAACTCCAACCCGTTTTGACCCGACTTTTGACCGAGGATTACTTGAGTAAGACTAGAAACAGGTTTCCTAACACAACCCACTCAAAGTTTTGATCTACAACATGCCCGAATCCAACTTTTCGGTTTTTGACCCATTAAACCACAAAAACCCTAATTCTAAATAAAAAGAGTTTGACTACATAATTTGACCCATGGTTTCTTAGTTATAGTTAGATGTATGATAATAAGTATAAGACAATGATATTGACACAAGTTTGCTTACCGAAAATCCTTCCAACAAGCCTCAACCCGAATTTAACCCGAATTTGATAATTTCTTGCACTTTAGACTTCCAACTCTTGATATGATGAAGAAGATGAAAAACCCTAAGTTAAGCTTGCTTGAACATAATTCTTGATACATTAATTTTAGAAAGAGGGAGAGAGAGATGTAAGAAGCATTCTTGCATTTAGTTAGTGAGAGAGAGAAGAGTGTAAAAATGGATGGATGGAATAGAATAGAAGGGTTAGGGATAGGGTTGGGTCAACCAAATGGGTCATGGGTTGACCCAAGGATATCCAAATACAACTACTAGATACATTATGCCTCGACTACCATCGAACATTTTAAATTAAACGATCAATTAACCTCGAATAACGCCTTGAATACGACTTAAACCACGAACAATCTCGATCATTTATTATTAACCAATTTAGTTAATAAAATCATACATAATTTAATCAAGTTGTACACATAAGTACCGGGTCAACTAGAGTCAATATTCACGAATGTTACATTATTCCCCCGTTAAAGGATGTTGAGTCCCAATGTTAATTGTAAATTTAATGATGACAAATCTGACCTATAAACACTTAGTAATCTTTGGTTCTTGTAATCTGATCTGGGTCAGACTAAGCTGACACAGCTTACGATCTGTCTCTGACCCAGATCATGCTTCATACTTGTAATTGTAATATCTTATGGAAGCAAGTGTTATTCAAGCTGCATCAACAATGTATTAGCATTCAGTCTAAGTCGAAGAGGAGGATTGAAGATAGAAGACCAAGATGTTAGTGGAAGACAGCTTGGGATTAGCAGTCAACTTGGAAACACTTAGGCAGATTGGTGCTTTGACAAACAGCCCAATCTGTGTCTGACAATCAAGTGAAGATAACAACCTGGATTGAAGATAAGGACAAATGACATGACTAGGAAGAATCCTAGGATCCAGGTTGGTGGTTGGTTTTACATATGCGTGTCCATACTCCTATTGGTAGATGAAGAATGTGCATCAGTACGTGGGGGACCACAAGTACCATGAAAGGCACGATTGATTATTCCTTCATCATCCACTGATTGAAGAACACGTAGCTGCAACGGACACCTAATGAAGGAGCGCTTTCGCCTATAAAAGCCTCATTCATGGATTGCATATGTGTGGCATTTCCTGAGAATCATTCTTCACACAAGTTTCTCTGCTCTTACACACAGCTTAGTCTGTATGAGATCAGCTTGGGCTGATTCTCTTGAGCTGAAACTTATTGATTGTTGTTTGTCATTTCATAGGGTTGTTTAGATATCTATAGGCTATCTTTATTCCGCAACAACCCTGTAATTCTTTGTATAGATTATTTCTTAATAAAGGATTACATTTGAAAACCACAATCTGTGTTCAAGAATGTTTTTATTTCTTTACTGCTTTACTGTTTTAATGATTCCTGCTCTTTACTTACTTGCTTAATATTCATAAACTGAATCTTAAAACATTTTGTGTTAAAAGTTTGTAAAGATTGAAGAAAGTTGTATTCACCCCCCTCTACAACTGTTCTGTGTTCAATATACTTTGGTATATTGATACATCGTGGGACGTATCAATTGGTATCAGAGCGGTGGTTGAGAATTAACTTGACTTGATCCTTGATAATGGTTCTTTAACCCGACCACCCATGTTTGACAAAGATGATTTCAGTGGGTGGAAAGGTAGAATGTCTTTGTTCCTTGAATCCATTGATAACAATATGCCTGACATCCTTGCGGATGGTCCTTATGTTCCTACACAAACCATTGTGGTAGAAGCTGTGGTTAGGGAAGGTCAACCAACCATTCCTGCCACAGTCAAATCTATTGTTAAGGACAAGGCAGATTGGGGGGATGAGGATAGGAGGTTGGCAAACTTGGATGTGAAGGCTAGAAATTTCATTGTCCAAGCTGTGCCCAAAGACCTTTACCATTCTATTAAAATGTGTTCAACAGCTAAGAAAATGTGGGGTACATTGACTGTCATGTTTGAGGGTTGCTCTACCTCCGTGGAATCCACAATTACTACATTGACCAGGAGGTATGAGAGATTTTTCTCTTTAGAAATGAATCCTTGACTGACACTCATACCCGCTTTAATGCTTTGGTAAATGATTTAGCTGTTGTTGGAATTAATAAGGAAAATGAGGTTTTAAAGAGTAAATTTCTTGATTCATTACCACCTAAATGGAACAACTATATTTCTTCTGTTAAATTAAGTTCTGTTTATCATGATCTTGATCTCCCTGGACTTTTTGGTTTGCTTCATAACCAAGAATGTTCAGAGGCTGAAAAGTTAATTGCTATGGGTGATTCTTATAGTCAGCCTGCTGCTGCACTTGTTGCTTCTATGACTGAACACCCTAGTTCAGTTAGTAATAAGATCATTCCTTGTGTTAATGATGATATTCCTGTGATGTCTAATCCTAACTCTGTTTGTGCTGAATCTGAATGTGATGAATCTGATGGTGATGAACTAGCTAATGAAGTAGCTATGTTGGCTGAGAGGATCAGAAGGAGATCCTTTAATAAGTTTAAAGGAAAAGGAAGAGGTGGCCAAGCTGATAAGACCAAAAAGCCATTTGACATGTCCAAGGTCACTTGTTATAAGTGTGGCAAGACTGGACATATGGCTGGAGATCGCAGATCTAAAGAAACGGCTCAAGTTGTGCCATCCAAAGGTGGAAGAGGTGAAAAATACTCTAAGCTCAAGACTAAGTACAAAGCCTTGAAAGCACAAGTAGCTGAGCTGACTGAGAAGGTGAACAAAAGTGAGAGGAGTCTGGTAGCCAAAGACTGGGCTGAAAGTGCCACATCATCTGATGATGAGCTGTACAAAGATGCCAAGTGTTTCATGGCTAAAGAAGCTACTCAAAGATTTGCTGAAGATCTGGTGAAAATACACAGCAATCTGAGTCAGCTCACCAGGCATCTACCAGTCAGACTGCTCCACCTGAGGTAACTTCTTTTTCCAATCTGTCTGATAATGAGAAACTGTCCAGACTGAATAAACTTGGTGATGAGGTTTTGCTTCAAAAACACTTTAATCAAGAACTCAAAAAGGAAATACATATTTTGAAACTTGATAACAGCTCTAAGAGTCACACCATTGAAAAACTAGAATCTGAAGTTAAAGCTCAAAAGCAATTAAACTCTATTTTGATTAAAGAAGCTAAAACTGCAGAAGAAAAGTTTTTAAAGGTTAAACAGATTACTGAAACATGGTGTATAAGTTCAAAAAGAGTTGCTAAGTGTGTTAATGAACAAATACCTCATCAGATCCAAGCCATTTTTTATGGTGATTATGATAGGGCCATAGCCATTGCTGAAGTATGTGCTATGGAGCCTTGTTATCAGCCTCCTTCACCACCCAAAGTCCAAACCAAAGAAACAATTTCTAAACCAATTAAGTTAGTTCAGAAATCTGGTATTGGGTTTAAAGATCCTGAAACCATTGGTTAGACCATTGCTGAAGCTGTGTCTGAAGCTGATCAGGTTGTTGAGTTAAAACCTGAAGAAAGTCTTGACTTGTCCAAACTGACCATCACCCAATCTGAGTCAGATTCAAAGACTAAAACAAACAAGAGTAGTTTAAAGAGAAATAAAAGAAAGATTAGAGATCACAGTGTTTCTAAAGAGAAAATAAAGCTTTTAAAGAGTAAGAAGTCTGGTTTTCTAGGAAATGAGTCACAAGCAAAATCTGAGTCTGTTTCAGGTAACACCAAGTCTGACAAGGAGTCAATAAAGGCAAATTTTCTTAAGAATGTGTCTGATCCAATTGTTATTAATAGAATTCGAGCTTTTGTGTGTGTAAGTGTGTGTTAATGGTGGTTTCTAGAGAGAGAAAGTAGAGAGAGAGTAGAGAGATGTCAGGGAAAGATTGGATTGTATTATGTGTTCAAAGGTTACATTTCATGTTATGGAGGGGGTTTATATACTTCTATACAATTTACACTATACCCCCTTCCATACTTACAACTTTACATTATAAGTACAAAATGACATAAGGTATACAAATCAACTACTACATATTCTATTTCTAACAATCTCCCCTTAGTAGTGATTTGTCAAAAATATCCAGTCTTGTCTTTCTTTAAGCTCTTGTATTTGGTCTACCTTTGTTTGGATGCCAGAACCAGTTTTCTCCTTCGGGTCTGTTTGCTGGAACAACCATATTTGCTTCGAAATTTCTTGGAGGAATGTTATGAGGCCCTGGAAGATGACTAGGCTCGTACTTGATCCAACAACCTCCTCTTTGACGTACGACGTACTTAGACTTCTGAGCATTCTTTGCTTCTCTCATCATTCTAATGTTGTCTCTGTACTCGAGTCTTTGGTTAATCTTGGAGATTGCTTTATCAAACACTTCCTTTTTCTTTTCATCTTGCTCGTCTTCTTGTAGGCACAACAATACATTCTTACAAAACTCCAACGTTCCATCAGAATAGGAAGCAAGTTCATCCATGCGAATGAAAATCTTCTTCTTTCTGCTATTCAAAAACACAACTCCGAAGGATGGTTCTTCAATGATATGACCAATACTTAGCTTTTCAATATCTGCAGTGTATAGACTTTGATCTGGATAAGGCACATTAATCTTTCTCTTCACAACTTCAAATCCTATCTGAAAATCTTCCAATGAAGCATACTGAATGCAACTTGACATGTATCTTTTTACAGCATCAAAAGCAATCACATCTTCACGGTATCTTTGCATAGCATTTAGGAAATGATTGTAGAGGAAGATAATGTCGTCCACTGGCAAAAGTTTAAATTGGGCTTCTGTGAACCGGTAGATCTTGTTATTATCTCTCTTGACATGAAAGCATGGAATAGAAATAGTAACTCTTTTAATCAAGATCACCCTGATCAGCACCAATATTTTATGGTTTCTCTGTTCTTCCAGCAACTTTGGATTATATTGTTTTGTAAGTTTAAGAAGCTCTGTATATTCTTCGATTTGCCTGGCTTCCTTAAACTTATACATTGAGTCTAACTCTGGTCTCTTGGTTTAGTGACCTTAGTTGCTCCACAAAAAATAGGGTAAGCCCTTTCTTCCAGATATCTTGATTTCTTAGCTGCTTCTTTTGGTTTAATGCCGAGAGCAACCATTCTTTCTCTATCCCTCAAGAAGTATCCCCGATTAATAAATTTTAATTGTTCTTCAGTTAACTCAGTTGGAAAATAATCAGGGAGAACTTCCTCGGATGTGATTGCCTCTCTCAAAACCTGTTTGTAAGTAGATTTCTGAAAGTTCTGAGTTGCAGCTTCTGGAGTCTTTCTAAGCTCATCAAAATTGTTGAATTCATTGAAATTATAATGTTGTGGAGTTGAGCTAGCACGAGCAGATGATTCTCCAACTTCAACTCTGCTTGAAGGACCTGTTTCAAAATAATCTAGATCTGCAAATTCTTCAAACATAGGTTCCTCTGCAGCTTCTACGTTCACAGGAGTCTCAACTATCTCTGGCTCATCCAACATAACATTATCTTTTAATGCTTCAATATCTGCATCATGTTCAGCATACTCAACTAAATCTTCTTCAATCACAAAACCTTCTTCTTCATTATCAACAACATTTTCAATCTCTTCATCATCATCATCAGAACTGTCACCAAAAACTTCAACTAACCTTCTTCTAATCTCATCATTCACAGAATCATTCTCAACATTTTCAACATTCACACCCTCGGCTCTTTCTTCCATCACCACATCTCCAACATTTCCTTCAACTCTTGCTGAAGTATTATCAATGTTCGTTTGACCTTCTCCTTGGTTCTCCCCCTCGGGGTGATCATCAGAATCAGGATCATCCCGACGAGAAGGAACCGAGGCCAGTCGGCAAGACTCTAACGCCAACAATCTCAATTCAAAAGCAGCAAGCTTTGTATCATATTCAGCCTTTTGACGTTCAACTTGATTTTGTAACTCTTTCACTCTTCTTTCAGTGGATATTTCTCTTTCTCGTACCTCAAGCGCATTCAACACCCCTCTTTCCGTAACCGTCAACAAATCACCTTCAGACCTTAAAATAGTCAATAAAACTTCACACGCCGAGTCTTTTGTAGGTAAATTTGTTGATGTTGATGGATTTTCATTTGGTGTTGGTGTTCTTTGTGTTTGTGTGGTAGGTGGAGTATCCAACCCGGGGGTTGTTGGCACACTTGTGGTGTGACCTAAATTCAGCGATGCTGATTCGGGATATACCCTCACCAGCAGTTGGAGATTCAGTGGCTTTGCAACCAGAATCGGGTTGTGTCCTAGACTGTGATAAATCACTGTCCGGGACTTGTTGTTGGGCAACACCAATCACAACACCGGGGTCACTGAGAATGCCCGTTAATACAGTCTCAGGTTGATCCTGAGGAACAGCAGTGTCACTACGGCGTTCATACTGCTCCCCAGTCTCGGTCTGAGGACTGTTACCTGCGGCTAAAGCTGGCGTGATGTTAGCTAAGGAAGGATTTCCAAGCTGTCCTTGAGGGTCACACAAAGTGGGTCCCTCTCCGCTTGTTCCGGCACCAGTACTCAACTGGGCTTGTGAATCAGTGTCCCTAGGGGATCTAGACTCTTGTGCAACAAATGAAGGCGAGAGGTGGGGCTGGTCCTCTCTGATTTCAACACTCTCATCCTCCAAATGAGGAGAGTGTGGTGAGCGTGGTTTATCCCCGTGAATTTCTGAGACTAACTCCTGTTGTGAGGAGTCAGAATGGCGAGGAGAATCCGGTGTAAGCGAGAATGGGCAGTTCCCGACTTCTACCCTAGGGTAAACAACCCGGCTAGACTCTGTGGTTTGAACTATCGGAGGGCTAACTTTTTCTTTATGCCCTTGTCCTAACCCTGACCGCACATCCTCTCCGGTATTTTCAACTCCTCCCTCATTCCTTCCTTGTTCCTCCAGCACAACATCATCGCCAGTGCTCACATGCTCAGTCTCAATCTCAGATTCAACATTATGCACAATATTTGTTGCTTGTTCAACATCAAACTCCGCCGAGGCACCAGGTTGTTCAGTTATATCTGCAGAAGTAGATTCAATTGTTTGTCTTGCAGATTTAGACGACTTATGTTTTCGTTTCTTCTTCTTTGATTTCTGCTTTAGAACACTTCTAGCAGCCATCTTAAGTCGTCTCCCTGGTGGTGGAGTTGGTTCATTAGGTAAAGCTGAAGCAATCGGTGTTGGATCAAATACAGGTGTAGAATGAGGTGGTGTAAAGGTTGGTGGATTCGGTGAAACAACGGATGGTAAAGGCGTTGATTGCGAAGGTGAAGATTGTGAAAGGTTAACGGTTGGTGTAGATTGCGAAACAGGTGATGAAATTGGTTCAGGTGTAGCAACATCTTGCTCAAAAATAACTCTTTTTGTTTTTCTTTTCCTCTGCTCAGAGGCCCTTTCATCTCTAACCCCTCTTTTTCTTTTTGACGAACTAGGACCCTCACTTGGCGACCTATGCTCAGTTTGGGCAGGAGTCTGTTGGCTTTCAGACCCCATTACTGAGACTAACCACTCAAGATACGCCCTAAGGTGAGGACTCTGAGCAGGAACCAGGTTTATCAAAAATGGTGGAATCGGAAAAGGTCTTACTGTTTCACAACTTGTGCCTCTTACGTTGGATTTATACAAGGCAATCACACATTTGAAACTATTTTCCAACTTTGGAATCTCTTCTGAATTATCAAGTGTATCTTCGATAACCAGAGTGAAAAATCTGATGAAGGGAATGTACTTTCTGTCTTGTTTATTCTTCCCCTTAACAACTTGAATCAGCTTTTTCCATATAATTGCCGCAAAGTCACACTGCACGTTGTGAGTGACTGCATAGTAGATTGCCAATGAATCTCTGGTCATCAGATCAATACCCTTCTGTGATGGCATCAGGCAAGTTGAAAGAATATTGTACATTGTATGCCATAGAGTGGCTACATTACTTCTTCTGAAGTCTCTCATTGTATTCAAATCTCCTTCATACCCCAACGAATGAACTCCAGCCAACATTTCTTCTACAGATGGGAGTTCTTCGTATTCTTCCAGAACAGGAAATCCAACAATTGTTCTAAAATCATCCAGAGTCAATCTACAGTTGAAGATTTCAGCTTCTGATTCTAATGAGTATTTGAAGTAGTCTGCTGTGTTGTGCCTTTTACTTCCTCGCACATACTCAATTGATTCCCACAGCTGGAAGACATACTTCTCAGGTACAATTGCACCTCCAGTTAGAGCATTATTTAGTGGATGATAGCTGAGAATCTCTGGAATGATAGGAAATTTGCAAGCAAAAGGAATATGTAATGCTTGATTAGCTTGCATTTTCATAGAATCTCCTTCTCTGAACATTGCCATCTTGATACTTTATTATTTTTCTGTTTAAGACAAACTGACCAAAGATTTTGACCAGAAAATACATGTTAAACACAGAAAAATAACAAAATCACCACTAACGATAACCAGACCGTACCGCGGCACCCCGTCCCCCACGGCGCTGATGTCTGGTGACTGGCCAGTTCCAGGTGAACTGGTCCTAACAAAAGTAGTACACAAAGGCGTTCGATACCTTGCATCTCACCCAAATATATATACAAAACATGACAATATATAGAATCACATAAGTATTAAAAGATAAGAAAACAAGGTAGTACACAAAGGCGTTCGATACCTTGCCTCTCACTCTAAACACTTATGAAATACTATATATTCATACACAATACACAAATACAGTTAAACATTTTAAAACACATCACAAATAATAATAAAAGAAACATAGAATAAAAATAAACAAATAAACAAAATAATAAAAAAATTTGAAATTCTAATTTGTATTGGAGTTGAAACATGTAAATGCAGAGCTCAAAGCTCTGCAAATGAGCTGTTTAGATTCACTCCTTTGAAATGTATGAAATTTTCTTATATTGAACAACAAAAATGTTGTCAATTGATAAAGAACAATTTCAATGAGGAAAATTTCATTTTGAACTGTTTGCCGAGCAAAATGCTCTGCAAACAGTTGAATTTAAGATTTTGTGAAAATTTTTCATTTTGTACTGTTTGCCGAGCAAAAAGCTCTGCAAACAGTTGATTTTAAAACTTGGTGAAAATTTTCACTTTGTACTGTTTGCCGAGCAAAAAGCTCTGCAAACAGTTGATTTTAAAAACTTTGAGAAAATTCTTGTTGAAAAATTTTCACTTTGTACTGTTTGCCGAGCAAAATGCTCTGCAAACAGTTGATTTTAAAAAAAACTTGGTGAAAATTTCACTTTGTACTGTTTGCCGAGCAAAATGCTCTGCAAACAGTTGATTTTTAAAACTTGGTGAAAAATTTTCAAGTATTTTCCGAGCACATGCTCTGCAAATGGATGGTTCAAGTCTAGACAAAATAATAAAAATCTAATTTGTACTGTTTGCCGAGCAAAATGCTCTGCAAACAGTTGTTCTAAGACTTGGAACAAAAATTTGGACAAAAAGCACTGTTTGCCGAGCAATGAGCTCTGCAAACAGTGGTTTTTAAGGCTTGAAAGACTTGGAAATAACAAATGCCTGTTTGCCGAGCTCAAAGCTCTGCAAACAGTTGAATTAAAGACTTGGATCCATTTAGAACAAAATGCACTGTTTGCCGAGCAAATAGCTCTGCAAACAGTTGTTTTCATACTTGGAAAAATATTTGGAAATCAAAATGGCATGAATGCCGAGCAAAGTGCTCTGCATTATGTTGTTTAGAACTTGGTGGAAAAACACATTTGGTTTGATAAAAACAAGTATTTGCCGAGCAAAAAGCTCTGCAAATGACACTTTTGATCCAAAAATTTGTTTGAGATTACCAAGTACATGTTAAACAATCTTTATGATGATTTGACGATGATCAAGAACAAAGTACCCATTTGCCGAGCAAAATGCTCTGCAAATGGTACTTTTCATCAAAACTTAATATATACCCAGCCCTTGTTCAAATCACACCCAGAAACATTGATTCTCATGCAGATTAAGCCATACAATCATATAAACAATACATACAATACCTAATCATGCATCTATCTTCATCAAAACATGAATTAAAACAACATATCACGCATAAAAATTCGACAAAAATCATCTTGGCATTTAATCAAACAGTTGGTGTGCAATATAAATACAAGAATTCTTACCTCAAAAACCGATGATATAATCGATGTAAATGATGAACTATAACTGAAAAACTATCACACGAATGTATACACTTGAATTATTATGATAAGACTTGAAATATTGATTGATTGATGTGATGTTTTGAATCGGTTAGAGAGAAAAATAAGAAGATACTGGATTTGAATTTGAATAAAAGTGAGTTGACCCGCCCATATCCCTTTTAAATCTCAAATTCGGGTCGCGGGTCTGGGAGTGACCCGCGTGTCAACCCGTATCTCGACTGGTATTGGGCTTGACATGGCAGTTGGGCTCAAATTGTATTGGGCTTCAACATCATTTTGGGCTCATAATGATTTTGGGCTGAAACTAATAACAACAAAATAACAAATAACAAAATAAACAAAAAAACAAAAAAAAAAAAACACAAAAAAAAAAAAAAAAAAAAACAAAAAAACAAAAAAAAAAAAAACAAAAAAATAAACAACAAACAAAAATCTTTTTATCTTTTTAAATGTTTTCTAATTTTATATTTGGTTTTTCAATTTTAAAACAAACACACAAAAGAAAACAAAAAAACATTTAGAAGAAAAAAACTTTAAACATATTAGAAAAATAAACAAACATTTTCATGCATTGCACACTCCCCCTCAAATACAGCATATTAGACTATACTAAATTTACAAACTCCCCCTAAAATCATGAATTCTACCCTTTTTCTCCCCCTCAAACATTGCATGCAATACCAAGTAAAACACATCAATGTTTGATATAGAAAATGAACATAGAATCCATGGCATTAAAGCATTTAAGTTTGTAAATCAAGCATTCCCAACTTGGTTTCAGAAAATTGAACCTGTTTTCATCCAAAGGCTTGTAAAAAGGTCTGCAAGTTGGTAGTCAGTTGGGACAAAATAGAGTTCGATGTTACCTTTCTCGACATGATCTTTAAGAAAATGGTACCGAACATCTATGTGCTTGGTCTTTGTGTGCGGTACAGGATTGCAAGAAATAGCAATAGCACTCTTTGAGTCACAGTAAATGGGAATTCTGTTGAATTGAAACCATAATCAGTCAACTGTGTCTTCATCCAAAGAACCTGTGAACAACAACTTGCTGCAGCAACGTATTCAGCTTCTGCAGTAGATGTGGATACACAGTTCTGTTTCTTTGAAGACCAACTGACCAATCTATCCCCTAGAAACTGTACACTCCCAGAAGTACTCTTTCGATCAAGCTTACAACCTGCATGGTCAGCATCCGAATATGCAATTAACTGAAACCCGGTATCCCTTGGATACCAGAGACCAAGGTTCACTGTGCCTTTCAGGTATCGGAAGATCCGTTTAACGGCCTGGAAATGACTTTCATTGGGATTGGCCTGGTACCTGGCACACATGCATGTGGCGAACATAATATCCGGGCGACTTGCAGTCAAATACATGAGTGACCCTATCATACTGCGATATTTCTTTTGATCAAAAGCTTTTCCATTTAAGTCAGCATTAATCTTTGTTCGAGCTTCCATGGGTGTCCCAATTGTTTGACAATCCATCATATCAAACTTTTTCAACATGTCAAGAATGTACTTAGATTGACAAATAAAAGTACCATTTGGCAACTGTTTTACTTGTAGACCAAGGAAAAAGTTTAATTCACCCATCATGCTCATTTCAAATTTCTTGATCATTAAAGCAGAGAAATTCTTGCAGTATTTAGGGTTAGTTGACCCGAAAATTATGTCGTCAACATAAATCTGGATTAGAATGATGTCACTTCCTTGTCGTTTTATAAACAAGGTAGTGTCAATCGAACCTTTGCTAAAACCAGATTTCACAAGATAAGAAGATATAGCATCATACCATGCACGAGGCGCTTGTTTCAGACCATATAATGCCTTGTCTAACCTGTAAATATTCTGGATGTTTGGAACTCACAAAAACTTCTGGTTGTTCAACGTACACTTCTTCTTTGAGTATTCCATTCAAGAAGGCAGTTTTAACATCCATCTGGTAGACTGTGAAGTTCTTGTAGGCAGCATAGGCAAGAAACATCCGAATGGCCTCAATTTGTGCAACTGGTGCGAATGTCTCATCGTAGTCAATTCCATCTTGTTGGCAATATCCCTTTGCAACCAATCGTGCTTTGTTGCGTACAAACTCCAGTTTCATCCTTTTTATTCTTGAAGATCCACTTGGTTTAATTGGCTCCTTGTTCTTGTAAGGATTGGGAACCAATTTCCACACCTCAAGTCGTTCAAATTGATTCAGTTCCTCCTGCATAGCTTTCACCCAATCTGGACAACTTAGAGCTTCATTCACTGTCTTTGGTTCAACAATGCTTAGAAAATTCACAAACAGACATTCATTTGCGGAAGCGGATCTTGTCTGAATTCCTGTTGTTGGATTACCAATGACTTGAGAAATTGGATGAGCTCTAGTCCATTTGGTTGTGTGAGGAATTGGGTCAGTTGGATCACCAGATTCTTCAGAATCAATAAAATCAGGAGTATGTTGTTCTGTCAATTGTTCAAGTGAAGTAGCAATTGGTTCAACAAAGTTATCTTGCTTCATAAACTTCTGGGTTGGTTGATGGATTTGTCACTTGAGAGATAACAGGAGGTTGAGTATGCAAGTCGAAATTATCAGTAGGTGGAGGAGAATCAGATGTTGAACTAACATCCGATGATTGTGTTGGTGAAGACTCATTGGGATTCATCTCTTTCGAATTTGAACTTGATGGTTCATCGAGATGTACTTCTGATTCAGGAACT
>CM067173.1:44117489-44144448 GCA_034093135.1 Erigeron breviscapus | reverse complement strand
TTTTACTCCGTAACTCATTTATTTTTCTTTCTCTTACATTCCTTCATTTACTTCCAATCATCAATATTGCTTCATTCTTTTCTTTGCTTCACAAATCAAAAACCCTAAATCCCAAATTTCATTTTCATTCTTCTATGGCTCCTAGATCATCACGTTCAAGAGATGTAAATCTCTGACTGTTCCATACAATCCCTCACCAGATGTCACACAGGCACCTGGTGCCCCTAGTAGTGCTTCGGCCATAAAACTAAATCCAAATAATCCTATGGCCAGCCTACGAGGATCTCAAGGGTCCGATACCCTTATTGGTAGAATTCAAAAGTTTTTGAAGAATTCTCCAATAGGACCCTCATTCTCTCTAAACCCACGTAAGATGTTTCACAACTACTTATGTGAGTTTTGGTACACTGCCGTTCTTTCTTCTGATTGTTCCTCCATCAGTTTCACGTTAAAGGATGGAACAATCCAGTGTGCCTTGTCAGCAGATATATTGAGGGATGCCTTACGCCTCAATTACTGGAGAGAGGGTGAATCTCCAGTCGTCTTGCCCCTAAATATAAATTTTCGCCAAGTACTCCTGGAAATGGGACACAGGGAGTGTTTGGAGAATGGGGTGTTGAAGACAAAAGGTGCGATGACCATGAAGGGCCTTACACCTTCATGGAGGTATTTTTTCATCCACCTGGTGGAGAGCATGGGTGGGAGTTCTGGTGGACTTGACCAGATTAACTCCTCGCAAGCAGAGATGGCTTACTGCTTGTGGAACGGATTGAAAGTGGACTTTGCAGATATTTTGTATAGAAGCCTAGTACAAAAACTGAAGGGCTCCAGGGGTGTGTGTATCCCCTTTTCAAGGTTTCTCTCTCTCTGTTTTCAACAAATTCTGGGCCATGAAGAATATAAAAGTACAGATTCACCGTACACAAGGCCAGATATGTTGAGGAATCTAGACTCTCTAGTATCTGAAGCTGGAGAGGTCGAAATTCCAGAGCGAATGCAACTGGCATTTGCTAAAACTGATGCACCTTTGGAAAGTGAATCAGAAAGACAATTGGGCGGGCCTCAAAATAATGAGGGACCCTCCAGTTCGTCTCAAGTTGTGGTTGAGGATAGAGCAACCATAACTGAAGCAACTCCAATCACGTCTATCCCTGGTGAAGATACTTCGGTATCTGATCCTCCAACAGATGCACCCATCCAGGAAACTGGGGAAGGTCATCTGGAGACTGTCCAGGTAACTGAACAGCCCTCTGTCACATTCATGGATCTGGACATGAATGTTAATGACGAGGAAATCCTTATAGAATCTTCGGATTCTGAAGGTACTGAAACAGACCAGGAGATTCTTGATGCTTCTGTACAAGCTCAAGACCCTTCATCTCCAGTCTTACCTCCAGACGCATCAATTTCATTTTCACCCCTTCAAGAAAATACGCCTATAGATATATCTTTACCAATATATTCCGCTCCTTTACCAACTGGGCAATTCTCACTTGCTCGAGAAATGCCCCCACCACCGTCGCCGTTGTTCACACCTGAGCTTTCTCAGCATGAACAACACATTGTTTTTCCAGTCCCTTCTTCTTCCACCACTCCTTATATATATTCAACTGCTGGTTTGACAACTGGGGAGACTTCCTTAAGTTTGCCTCCTCCAGTTGCTCCAGTAGTAACTGCAAGTGGTCCAGTGACACCTTCTCCTTTGTCACTGGACAGTCAAGTTGTCTCACTACAAGCCGATCTCCAAAACCTTCTTACCAGGGTGGAGGAGATTCAGAAGACACTTGACAAGAATACCAAGTCTTTCTCCAGATACCACAAGGACTCTTTGACAAATATTAAGGTGGTCGATCTGGGGATAAACAAGTTTTCTTCAAATGAAGACTTGGTGTTCAAGAAGCTTAATGAGTTGGTCACTGGCTGCAACAATCTGGCTGGTACTCTAAAGGAAGCCTTTGACCTAACTCACTCCAAGGTCACCAGTTCCATCTCAAATCTACTTGGCAACACTGTTCGAACTTCCGAAGTAGATCTGAAGGAAATTGAGAGGCAGGTCAAGGAATTAGTTGAACGACCTGGACTAGATGTAACTGGCCTTGGAGAGCAATTGGTATCTTCAGTTGGTCAGAAGATAGAGGATACGTTGGGTGCTAGGGAAGCACATTTGATAGAAAGGGTGATGTCTGAGATCACCAAGCTGGCCACTCCCCAGGTTGATCTGGCCCCACTTACCAGTGAGATCAACCAGTTGAGGGGCAGCATTGAAGGTTTGAGCACCCAAGTATCTCTACATACTGAATCATTAAATAAACTGACCAATGAAGTGGAGAATTTGAAGAAGAGGGATGATGATATGAAGGAAAAGGTGGTTGCTGGTATTGATGAAGAATCAAAAATTTTGAATGCATTGAAAACTGGTCAAGACAAAGTTGTTGCAAATGTCTTGGCCCAGTCTAAAGAAACCAACCACCTTTGGAGGTCCTTCAGGATGATGTGTGGGATATTCAAAGAGTGCAAGGATGTGCAGTCGTGGCAGCCTCTTGACCGGTTGCCATCACACCCCTCTGAATGGGAAGCAATTAGGGCAGGTCTAGATGCTGCCAAGGGGGAAAGAAGTACAGTCCTTGCACCACCAGTTGTACCTAGAAGGGAATTGAGCTTAGCTACCAGTACTGAAGCTGGTGAGCAAACTGGTGGAGATGCTAGTGTAAGGGGGAATGTGTTAGACAAGGGAAAGGGTAAAGTATCTGATGAAGCCCAGCCGGCCACTGAAATGCAAATGCTTGAAACTGGTAATGCTGATGTACTGCCTCCAGTTTCAGATAGTGATAGTAGAAGACTGGCCAGACTTGGTGATGACATTAAAGAAAGAAAGAAAATGAAACAAAGGAACCAAGCTGAAGCCAGGGCACATCTCACACAATTGAAATTGCTAGATATGAGTGATGCCAATCTTCTGGGTATCACTAAGGAGGAGTATCTCAGGATTAAGAATGATCCTAGGATAGTTGACCAGTTAAATGAAATGCTAGATGTTGAACTGGAAAGACACTATCATGAGGATGAGGCTGAATTTGATGCCAGAAGCTTGAACATTTCATTGGAGAGGGCTAAGGAGTTAAGGGCCAGTGGGATTCTAAAGAGAATTGCTAATGTGAAGAAGGTTGTGAAGGATGTTTTGAATCCACCAAGGAGAAGGATTCCACAACCAAGAAGACCACTGACAAAAGATGCAAGGGATGCTGACCTTGACACATTCGTTGAACCAACTGGCGAAGTTTCAAATGAAGACATTAAGTCCGCTGTACTGGCTGCTGGTGCTGGGAGTATAAAAATCACAAATGAATCTGAAGCAAGAAACTACTACTCCCAGATCATGTCAACCAGAAGACATGGTGGTACTATTACTAGTGTCAATGTTACAATTAAGCCAGGCACCAAGGTTTTTCAAGTAGAGGTTAAGTATGCTGGTGGGCCATTGGTTAGAACTGATAATCCTGGTGTGTTGCAATTTGGGTTCAGCGAATGGGTCGAGATGGTGAATGTGCTTGATGCTAAGGCACAAAAGAATAGGTTTGAGAAGGCATGGGTAAATTTCTTAAAGGGCAAGATTCAACATAAAGAGAATCTGGAGCAAAGGCTGAATATTGACCCTGAAGACACTCAACCTATTTCTCTAGTGACCAAGAGAAGAAGAACTGGCGAAGGGCCATCTGTTTAAGTTCTTTCTTCAGTTATCTACTTGTAGTTTGTTTTACATTCTGTAACTTGTGTAAATTTCATTCCTTGTATAAATGAAGTTACCAGTTTGTAACCACAAGGTAGATAATAGATTAAAATCTAACAAACCTAAAAGAAAAACCTAAGGTATTTACTGATCTATAAAAATACCTTAGATAACTTAAATAGATTTAAATCGAACAAGTCTCTCCAGTTCACACTTGTACAGATACAAGAACTAGAAAAGACTTAGACTATATTTCTAGACAAATAGGGGGAATTTGTTAGGACCAGTTCACCTGGTAAACTGGCCAGTCACCAGTTCACACTGACCAGTCACCAGTTGCATCTGGTGACCCAGTAAACTGGTGACCAAGATGATTTGTCGAGAAATATATTGAAGTCCAGTTGCACCGTACAGTTAACGCAACTGAAGACTTCCTCCAGTTGAGAACTGACCAAGTTGAAGAAGCATTCCAGTTGAAGTCAAACACAACAAATGGAAGAAAGAGAATGGCAATGGCAGCGAAGCCCAGTTGGCATTCTAGTCAGTTACAAACTGGAGACCATCAGTGGAAAGCCCTTACAAAGCTTTACACTGATTACGAGGAATTGACTTATGTGCTTTATGTACCTTTACCCGGATAATAAGCCTTATCTTATTATTTAAGTATTAATTAAAAGGTACATAAAGGTGGTTATGTAAAGTCACTTTAACATGCGACTTTACAATGCTTTTTAAGGAATTAAATGCTATTCCTTAAATGCTCCCAACCACATTTGTACGGCTAAAGTTAACATCCCAATGTTAACTTTGCCTATAAATACAAGTCATTGCACAACCAAGAATTCAAGTATTCGAACTCACAAGATAAATACTTCACACTTTGCAAACCTGCAATATTCTTGGTGAACTTGTGCAATATTCTCTCAATCGCTAAAAGGAACATTTCACTACTTTAAGTGTTTCGATTGTCGAAGAGAAATTCCGAGTATAGATCAATTGTATTTCATAGGTTGTTAGGATATTTACATTCGTGTATTATCTTGGTTCCGCATCAACCTTGTAATTTGTTTAATATCAATAAATAAATTACACATTGAAAACTACATATTGTCTCATCAAGATTGTTTACAAGTTATTTGTATTATTGCATTGTTCTTTACTTATTGTCTTTTATATAAGTAATCTATCTAGAACTTGGTATATACCTCTGCAACTGGTCGTCTCCAGTTCAGCAAGTATATTGCAAAGTAACTCCACCATCGACATAGAGGTGTCTTCAGTAGTACCATCTAACAAGTTGGGACTTACACTTTCAAATCTCACATATAAAACACATAAACCACATATAAGCATTAAATCTAAAATAGACTTAACGACACGTTATGTTGACTTAACAGCACAAGTCAACTGTTAAATAAAAAGTTCAGGATGTTACACCAGCCTTCCTAAGACGTCTGGAAGTTTTGGTCGAGTAACATTTGCAGTCTGTTGAACCTCAGGAGCCACCTGGGTCACTGGTTGTACAATTTCAGCACTGAGGACTCCAGAGGGTCCTTCACCAATCTGGTTCCCTCCTGGAGCCTCTTCCTGTTCATCTGATGATGATGCATCAAGTGCATCATTTCTGAAATGGTTCAGCATATTTACAGGAATTTCAACCTCACCAGCTCTTGATTTTAATGAGCTCAACTCCCTCAGATATTCACACACAGAAAAATGGTTTGTATCGTAATCATACTCATCACCTAGAGCTCTTAGAAAAATAAGTGACAGAAAACGAATATATGGAATATGCGGTTTTCTACCTTTCACCCTTAGACGCTCTACCAGATCATCAAAGAAAATCTGAGCAAAGTCTACTCTGTACCCAAACCATAGACAGTAGGCAATCTGGAGTTGCATTTGATTAATCTGATCCAACCCTCCAGAACTGCCACCCAAACACTCAACAAGATGAGTGAAAAAGTATCTCCATGAGTCTGAAAGCTTGCTCATGTAGATTGTGCCTTTTCTTGATAACTGGCCATGCTCATCCAGTATATCAGTGTGTCCCATCAGTCTACACACATCCCTATAATTAAGACCAGTAGGGAGAGTAATTGCCATCTCATTTTCAGCCAAATAATTTAAATGAAGAATATCTCTAAGAGAATCGGCAGTGAGAGTGAAGGCCCTGGTGCCTTGTTGCAATGTGTAGTTGATGGATTGAGTATTTTCAACATACACAGCAGTATACCAAAACTCATATAGGTAATCGTGATACATTTTACCTGGATTAAGTGTAAGAGCACCATAGAGTGGACAACTGAGGAAAAAAGCATTCAGTCGTCTGATGAGAGAGGTGGGAGCATGAGTGGTGCTAGTGAGTCTAGCCATCCAATTGTTCATGTTTATTCTGATGGCCTTTGCCTCTAAAGTAATATGAGGTGCCTTTACAACATTGGCAACCGGAGCATATTCAGCAGCCAGCAGATTTTTGGGTGAGTTTGATTGTCTTGGTGCCATTGTATTTGGTAGAAATATGAAGATGAAATTGAAGAATTAGGGTTTATGAAGATTTGATGAATTTAATATGAGAGAGATTTATGATTGGAAATTGAATGAAAAAATGGAGTAAATGAAGGAATTTGAAGAATTTGGGAGTAAATATGTTCGAAGTAAATGCAAATGAAAGTGAAAGGGGGTATTTATGGGAGAGAGAGTGTGGAACTCAAACGGTTATTTTGAATTTATCAAATATAATTTTGATTGGGTTTTGAGATCCGCATTAAATACATCACATCACACATAAATGTGTAACGGTTTACAGCCCACAAACATTACCCAACTTGCACTTTTTGTCTTCCCAAGGTAAAAATTACCATCATTAGGTTTGAAAATTACATGCCACGTAGGATAATAAGATAAATATCAAGATAAATATCTTTTCAAAGATTTTGCATACGTGGCACGCACAATGACCAAGTATTAAAAATATTATGACTGACATACAATGCATCTGGAGGTTGACTGGACACTCCAGTATCACTGGTGGATTAGGCCAGTGATGCATGCACTGATGGTACACTGGAGGGACACTCCAGTAAAGTACCAATGAAAACCATTTGAAAGAGACTGGTAACCTCAAACATGCACGTCAACTAATACAGAAAATGAGAGGGACACATTTACAAGGAGAGAAAAGTCACCTCAAACATGCACTTCAACCTATCTAATTACCAGTGAGAGGGACACATTTACAAGGTACCAGTGAAATTTTCCAGAAAATTTTGTCCAGTGAGAAAATAAATTAATAAATTCCCCTGAAATTAAAACATTTTAAGGACAAAAATATATCTTTCAGTCTTCCCCTGGAATGTTGATCCAGAAATCTATTAATGCAAAGATAGTACACAAAGGCGTTCAATATCTAAGCAGTTGTAGATTTATAAATCTGTAAATCAAGGATCCCCAGTAGTACACAAAGGCGTTCAATAACAAGGTTCCAGATTTAAGGGTTTAACATTCCCAACTCACCAACAAGATATTCAAAAGTTTTAACATCCAGAGGTTTGGTAAAAATGTCAGCGAGTTGTTTGTCAGTGGGAATAAAATGGAGTTCAATGTTGTTTTTCATAATATGATCACGAATAAAATGATACCTGAGATCAATGTGTTTCGTCTTTGAGTGCATGACTGGATTGTTCGAGATAGCAATGGCACTGGTATTATCACAAAAGATTGGGGTCTTTGAATACTAAATACCATAATCAAGCAACTGGTTCTTCATCCAGAGTATCTGAGCACAACAACTGGCTGCAGACACGTATTCAGCTTCAGCAGTGGACAATGAAACTGAAGTTTGCTTCTTACTGGTCCAGCTGACCAGTTTGCCACCAAGGAAATGACATCCACCAGTAGTGGATTTCCTGTCTATCTTACAACCTGCATGATCTGAATCTGAATAACCCATTAGATCCATGCCTGAGCCTTTGGGATACCAAAGACCCAAACTGGGGACACCCTTAAGGTATTTCAGTATGCGCTTTACAGTAAGCATATGAGATTCTTTTGGATTAGACTGATATCTGGCACATAAACATGTTGAAAACATAATATCTGGTCTACTGGCAGTTAAATACATCCAGTGAACCAACCATGCCTCTATAGACAGTGGTGTTCACTGGTTTACCATCTGGATCTGAGTCCAGTGTCAGTGGTGCAGAAATTGGAGTGGGTTTAGATGGTGAAGAGTTCATATCATATTTCTTTAAAAGATATCTAACATATTTTTCCTGATTAATAAAGATGCCATCTTTATTTTGTTTAATCTGGAGTCCAAGAAAATACGTTAATTCACCCATCAAACTCATTTCATATTCAGTTGACATTATTTTCGAAACTTTCTTGCACATGTTTTCATCAGTAGACCCAAAAATAATATCATCAACATAAATTTGTACCATCAGAAAATTACCTTTTTCATGAAGAATAAATAAGGTATTGTCAATTGCACCTCTTTTAAAACCATTTTTTAATAAATGTTTAGTCAGAGTATCATACCAGGCACGTGGGGCTTGTCTGAGACCATAAAGTGCTTTGTCCAGACGATATACCCAATGTGGATGCTTTTCATTAACGAAACCTGGTGGTTGTCTGACATAAACTTCTTCTTCAAGTTTTCCATTCAAAAATGCACTTTTAACGTCCATCTGGTAGACCTTGAATTGATGATGAGCAGCAAATGCTAAGAATATTCTGATCGCTTCAAGTCTAGCCACTGGAGCAAATGATTCATCAAAATCAACATCTGAATGGCAGTACCCTTGTGCTACCAGTCTGGCCTTGTTTCTGATGACATGGCCATCTTCATCTACCTTATTCCTGAAGACCCATCTTGTTCCAATTGGTTCTTTCTTTCCAACTGGGAAAGGGACCAGGTACCAAACCTTGTTCCTTTCAAACTGGTGAAGCTCTTCTTGCATAGCAGTCACCCAGCTTGGATCTTCCATAGCCTCGTCAATCTTCTTTGGTTCAATCAGTGATAAGAAACTGACATATAAGCATTGATTACTAGAGGCTCTTCTGGTCTGAACTCCTCTACTGGAGTCACCTATGATCTGATCGATAGGATGAGCTTTTTTCCATCTGGAGTACTGACCAGGATTGTTACTGACAACAATATCAGTGCAAGAGTTCAGTTGAGTCTCCTCTGGTGTTGCTTCAGGAGGAGGATCTTGCCAGACTACTTCAACATCTTCATCTAAGTCATTTAAATCACGATTTGCATCATGAAATTCTTCATTTGAAGGCATTTCTTGAAGTACTGGTTCAGTTTCAACTGGGACTGATACTGGGGGAGTAGTACGAACATCTGATCCAATAATAATTTCAGAGGGTAGCTTGAAAATAATTGAAGGATAGAATAGAGTACCACTAGGGGGTTTCTTAGTCTGAACAGGTTCCAGATCAGGATACTGGAAACTGTGTCTTCTGAATCTTTATTGTAGTTGATAGGATCAGATTCACAGAAGACAATTGGAGTTAATGGGGGTGTATCAAGGGTTGGCTTTTTATTGATTGCTGCATTTGATTCATCGAATGTGACATGAATTGACTCATGAACCTTCTCCAGTCTTTTGTTGTAGACTCTGAAGGCCTTGCGAATTGCTGAATAACCTAAGAAATATCCTTCATCAGCTTTGGCATCAAATTTTCCTAACTGACTGGAGTCGTTCAGGATGTAAACTGGACATCCAAAAACGTGAAAATAACCAATATTTGGTTTTCTATTTCTTAAGACTTCATAGGCTGTCTTTTTGTGTCTTTTGATGTACACAGACCGGTTCTGGGTGTGACAAGCAGTAGCAATTGCTTCAGCCCAGAAACTGGTAGAAAGACCAGATTCAGCAAGCATACTCCTGGCAGCTTCTATCAGCGTTCGATTCTTCCTTTCCACCACTTCATTCTGTTCTGGAGAGCGGGCTGATGAGAAATTCTGGGAGATGCCAGTGTCAGTACAGAATGACTCCAGAGTTGCATTCTGGAATTCTGTTCCATTGTCACTTCTTAACTGACACACCTTTCGCTTGTACTTGAGCTCAAATTTGCTTGATAAGAATGATGATTTCAGCAGCAGCTTCATTTTTAGACCTGAGAAAGATAACCCAACAATATCTGGAGAATTCATCTACGATCACCAGGGTGTATCTTTTACCAGCACGAGTCTAAACATTCACTGGACCAAAGAGATCCATATGAAGCATGTGAAGTGGTTCAGATATGCTGAAATTTTGCTTGGTCTTGAAACTGGCACGTTTCTGCTTTCCCATCTCACATCCTGGATATGGCCTTTCCTTTTTGAAGGAAACTGAAGGTATCCCATCTGCCAGTTGTTTTCTAGACAACTTATTAATATTTTTGAAATTTAAATGGGATAACCTTTTGTGCCATAACCAGTTTGTGTCTTCATCAGCTTGAGTATAGAAACACTGCTCTGAAGGAGAGCTTTCCATATCCATCACATACACATTCCCTCTTTTGGGAGCAATCAATACTACCTTCCAGTCCTTGTTGAATACGATACTCTGAGCAATATTGAATAGAACTTGATAGCCATCATCACACAGTTGACTTACACTGATCAGGTTATATTTCAAACCATTCACATATGCAACTCGTCTGAATTTGACTTGTCCATTGTTCAGAACACCATACCCCTCAGTTTTTTCACAACCATCATTTCCAAAAGTAATGGAGGGTCCATCAGAAATGATGAACTCCTCCAGCAGGGTCTTATATCCGGTCATCGTCCTGCCAGCTGCACTGTCAAGATACCAGATAAATTTCTTTCGATCGCCCTGCACATCCACCAGATATATCAGTTAGATTTGGGAACCCATCGACTGATGGGTTCACTGGACCCTCCCTTATAGGTCCCTGGAGGTATCTGGTTGAGTTCACTTTCTTCAACAGTAGTCTTAGTTGAAAAGACCACTGGGGTTGATAGTTTTGAAACCTTTTTCTTTTTCTCAACTGGAGAAATGTATTTATCTTTCTTGGAAAAAGGTTTGGTATTTTGTCTAGGGCCAGATGAAGTACCCTCAATAAAGTTTAATCTTGCATTAAAACTTTGAAATTGACGAGTCAGTAATTGAAACTGGCTCTCTAACCTTAACAAAACACTTTCATCAGATGACACCTGAGCCTTTCCAGTTGACTGGACTCTGGGCTTAGGTAGGGAACTGGTCTTTTTCTTTTGAACCTGGGGTTCTTTAGAAGCGGACCGAGGCAAAGGTTTATTCCGATAGACCTTTTTAACTGGAGCAGTCATCTGGAGTGCTCCAGTCTTAACCTCTGGGGATTGAACTGGGAAAATATTGGCCTTAGGAGTTACAGGCTCATCATAAATGGTAATGTGCCTGAATCCCTCTGGTAAACGATCAATTACTGGTATTAATGATGCAACATGAGTATTTCCATCTAAATAAGCACGTTTTTGAGTGGGAAATTGATTTACTCCAGCATCATATGGCTTTCTGGTTTCAAGCCATGATTTAATAACCAGTTTTTCTTTTTCTCAACTGGAGAAATGTATTTATCTTTCTTGGAAAAAGGTTTGGTATTTTGTCTAGGGCCAGATGAAGTACCCTCAAAGATGTTTAATCTTGCATTAAAACTTTGAAATTGACGAGTCAGTAATTGAAACTGGCTCTCTAACCTTAACAAAACACTTTCATCAGATGACACCTGAGCCTTTCCAGTTGACTGGACTCTGGGCTTAGGTAGGGAACTGGTCTTTTTCTTTTGAACCTGGGGTTCTTTAGAAGCGGACCGAGGCAAAGGTTTATTCCGATAGACCTTTTTAACTGGAGCAGTCATCTGGAGTGCTCCAGTCTTAACCTCTGGGGATTGAACTGGGAAAATATTGGCCTTAGGAGTTACAGGCTCATCATAAATGGTAATGGGCCTGAATCCCTCTGGTAAACGATCAATTACTGGTATTAATGATGCAACATGAGTATTTCCATCTAAATAAGCACGTTTTTGAGTGGGAAATTGATTTACTCCAGCATCATATGGCTTTCTGGTTTCAAGCCATGATTTAATAACCAGTTTTTCTTTTTCTCAACTGGAGAAATGTATTTATCTTTCTTGGAAAAAGGTTTGGTATTTTGTCTAGGGCCAGATGAAGTACCCTCAATAAAGTTTAATCTTGCATTAAAACTTTGAAATTGACGAGTCAGTAATTGAAACTGGCTCTCTAACCTTAACAAAACACTTTCATCAGATGACACCTGAGCCTTTCCAGTTGACTGGACTCTGGGCTTAGGTAGGGAACTGGTCTTTTTCTTTTGAACCTGGGGTTCTTTAGAAGCGGACCGAGGCAAAGGTTTATTCCGATAGACCTTTTTAACTGGAGCAGTCATCTGGAGTGCTCCAGTCTTAACCTCTGGGGATTGAACTGGGAAAATATTGGCCTTAGGAGTTACAGGCTCATCATAAATGGTAATGTGCCTGAATCCCTCTGGTAAACGATCAATTACAGGTATTAATGATGCAACATGAGTATTTCCATCTAAATAAGCACGTTTTTGAGTGGGAAATTGATTTACTCCAGCATCATATGGCTTTCTGGTTTCAAGCCATGATTTAATAACCAGTTTTTCTTTTTCTAAAATGACTTCAAGATCTTGTTTTTCTTGAATCAGTTGTTCAGTTACCAGAACTTGGGCTTGAAATGCCAGTTCAATATCTTGAAGTTCCTTTAATTTTGATTTTAAAACTGTAATTTCAGAAAAATCTGTTTCTAGACCATTTACAGAGTCAGATCTAACAGTTTCAACAAAGATTAAATCAGAATTAAGAGCTTCAGCAATGTCCAATTTCAGTTCTTGGTCAGTTTCAGTATCATAATCACTAACCTTTTTGATAACAATGTCCACCCATCTTCCAGATGTGACATCTTCCTTCACCAGATGCTCTTCGTCTGCCAGAGCCATGTAACAACAATCTCTTTCCTCTTCTTCATCAGCAGATGAATCATCAGAAGGAACCCATTTCTCTTCAGTTGTTGCAATCATGCACTTATTATTTTCCATTTGTTGTGCCATGAGAGCAATTTGAGCCTTAAGCTTTTTATATTTAGATTTATAGCTATCATCAGGCTTTTTATTAGAAGTAAATGGACCAGGCTGGGATACAAACTGACTGGACTTGCAATCTTTCATGAAATGACCTTTTCTGCCACACTTAAAGCATGTCAGATTGGTCTTATCAGTAAAAGAACTGGATGCAAATTGTCCAGATGGCCTATTTGCTCTTGCTTTGAAACGGTTAAACGTTTTAGCAATCATTGCAACCAGGTCATCATTTTCAGATTGATCACAGTCTGGAGAGGTAAGACTAGATTCTCCAGATTCAATGAATTCAGACACCATCTTCTTCATAGAAAATACATTCTCAGAAGATATTAGTGTTGTACCTTGTGGTTCAGTATGACTAACCACACTAGAACTACTAGAGGCATGGTTATAGGCATCTTGTTCTGCCACAACTCTCTGAGCCTGATTTTCTTCAGTGTATCTGAAAGCTCCATATAAAGTTGAAAGAGTGTGAGTATGCAGAGTTTTACCTTGTCGTAAGACCAGGATCATGTGAGACCATTTGGTGGGTAAAATATCACAAAATTTCTCCAGAAGTATATCCTTGTCTTTCTCAACCCCCAGTCCTCTCAACTGGTTAATGATGCTCATAAATCTGGTGTAAGTACCAGTGAGAGACTCATTGGGCTGAGCAAAAAAAGACTCATACCTCTTGTTTAAGGAGACCTTTATGGTGACAATGGTGTCATCTCCTCCTTCATACTGGTTCACTAGTTCATCCCACATGGTTTTAGCACTGGGAAAAAGAACTAGTGTGGGAATTAGGGTTTCTGGAACAGCCCCGAGGATCATGTTTTTGAGAAGGGTATCTAGATTTACCAATCTCCTCTCCTCTTCAGACCAATGTTCCTCCCTCTTTTTCCGACCTCTTCTAGATCCAGTTGGATCAAGAAGAGCATTGAGAGGTGATGTGGGGACATAAGGTCCTTCATTTAAGATTTTCATCATATTTCTCTCAATACCAGTGATATGCAATATCATCCTAGCTTTCCACGTACCAAATTCATCACTATTCCCACTGAATTTAGGAACAGGGTTGTTTGAGTAGTGCACATGTACATGTGAAGAAGCAGGAGTAGGAGGAGGAGGGGGTGGATTAGTGTTAATAACAGGTGGTGTTTGAAAATTAGTGTTAATGACAGGTGGTGGTTCATTATTTTGATCATTGATATTAGGATCAGGACCAAAATTAAAACCTCCTTGTGTATTTTCTGGGGTGGCCATCAAAGAAGCAGATCTAGGCAAGTTTGTTTAGCCTTCTGCTCTGATACCAATTGTAGAGTCCCTCACTTGATGGTTTAACCCAATAGTGTAAAATATAACAAGTCTAATAAGCACTAGATTTGGACTAGTATTACTTGAATATAAATGCAAGTATATAAACAAAGTAATACAGGACTTAAAGTAAAGGTGGAACACAATGTAATTTTTCAAGTGTATTTTATTTATGATGTTAAATAAAATACAAGGTTGTGCGGAATCAAGATAATACAAATATGTAAGTATCCTAACAACCTATGAATTACAAATGATCTATATTTGCCAAATAAACTCTTTGGATCGAGATACTTAAAGTTGTGAAGTATCCCTGTTACGATCGGGAGTATTTAGACAAATTCACCTTAATTGCTAAAAAGTAATTTTAACAAGGAAATGACTTTGTATTTATAGGCAAAAAAATTCACCAGTGAATTTGTGCCGTACAAATATGGTTGCATGCATTTAATGAACCGACAAGGTCATTAAATGCATTGGTTAAAGTACAAGGATAAATTCACATCAATATGACTTTATTCTTTTAACCAACCACCTTTACACACGTAAGTACTTTGGTAAAGAACAAGTGGAATGTTCTTTGAAAATGTGTGTAAAGGCAAAAAGTCAATTCCTCGTAATCAGTGTTCAGACTTGTATATCTAGAACACTGACAAACCTCCAGTCGTAGATATGGTAAGACTTCAGTGGACTCCGCCATTTGTCAGTCTTCTTTATTCTAACTTCAGTCTTTGACTTCAGTGAGAATTTCTTCAGTAGAATAGATCTGGACTGGGGTGAAGTCCAGTGAGCAAATCTGGAGGATTCCAGATTTCTTATACAAGTAAATAGCTCACTGGTCTTCTATTATTTCTGGACAAATCTTCAGTGTCGCTCCAGTCATTAAGTCTGGAGTGGGTCCAGTAAATCTGGACCTAACGCCAACCCACTACAATGGCATTACGAGGTCTTTCAAACACAAATATCCAACAGATTTCCAGCCCAAAACACCCTTTTGTCATTACACCAAAAGGGAAAATTTCATTAGGGACGACTCTTGGCATTATTTTGTTTGCTAATCGGGGTTCAAGGTTGAAGAATGGAGACCCTAATGCCACCGAACGACGAGAATGAAGACCACCGTGGAGAAATTGAACCGTCCTTGAGGACAAGGACGTTTTTCAGGCCGGGAGTATTGATACGTGCATGGTTATTAATTGTTGAAATATTTATAGTTTATATAACCTAGTTAATTATTTAAGTATTAGTCATTTAATGTAGTGTTTCAGTTAATTTAAGTTAGTAGGTTTTAGAGATAAGAAATGGTCATATGTTAGACCGATTAAGTAGGAGCAGTTAGTATTTTCAAGTAGATAGTGGTACATGCACGTTAGTTATGTTTTGCCTATTTAAGCATTTCTGTATTAGCAAATTGATTATGAATGAAATTATGAAAGTTTAGTTTGTCTTCTCTCTTTATTCTTGGAGTCTCACCCACTCTACGGGTTTTATCTTGGGAGTTTGTAGGTTTTCTCCGTAAACCTATCATCATGTTTCTTTGATCTAGGCGACAATCAACCTCTATAATCCAAGGATCCTTATTATTATTATTATTATTATTATTATTAGTATTGTAGGGTTTAGTGCACACTATATATATATTTTTCTGTTACACATCTTGGTAATAAGAAATCAATTGTTGATTTCTTTTGAGTATTACGGCTGCACCATCTTGATTCCCAGAAGAAAGGCTCACGAGTAGGACAAAAACGCAGGTTTATACAAATATATATTTTTTTTATTTTGCGGCTACAACAAGAAGATGACACGATATATTTTTCTTTTTTTTGTTTCTGACGGCAACTAGAGTTTTGGCCTGCATTTTAGGTTTGAGGTCTTATAATATGCAATTAGGATTTAAGGTTTTCTAACTTCACACTTCAACCCCTCAACTTGGCTAACGACTTGACAACTTCATATAACGACTTCTAACATTTCAACCGACAATAATGGGAATACAGATCTCCTTAACAAGCATTAATAAATAATCATTTATCGCCATGACACACTAAATGAGAAACATACGCGAATTTATTCACATAAATGACACACCTATTCTTATTAATCGACACATATATTAATCCACATATTCACCATATATTATCCACGTCACATATAAAATTACTAATATATTAAATAATCACATTAACCCAGGTATAACGACTTGATAGATGAAGTCAAAGTTGACTAATGACGAAGTAACCAAAAAGAGCTAAAAAGTTTGGGATGTTACAATTACCTCCTTCTTAAATGATTCTGTCCCCTAGAATCTACTCACAAAATATAAAAATGATTAACGATCCATCACTTGATCTCTCGTGTTAAACTTCCCCATTACTATTCTTCTCATTCGATCTACCATATATTCTTTGTTTACATGTTTGTACAGGACAACTTTCGATCTACTTGTTGTGCCTACTCATAACTAAACCACATTAATGTTCCTCACGTGAGTAGTAGCCTTCCATTACTAAAGCTTTATAAATTGCCTTTTAATATGTATAACAAGTAATTATTATTTTCAAGGTATACTTAATATATACCCAGTTTATATTAGCTATTGTTTGAAAGAAGCTACTCTGAAAACATGTTTTTAGACATCTAAATCAATCGCCTAATATGAAATCAAATGTAAACATATTAAAGTACCTTAAAAAGGGAAACATGTTGGATGAGTTTATATACCTTCTAGTGAAACCAAGTGACCGCGAAACCCCAATGAGACTCACTTTGCATTCTTCAAATGTATACATTATTACTCACATCAACCCAACTCTTTCCTTCGCTAGTTATAATACTAACGTAAATAACAACGAAATGTAAACAAGATCTTACTTGACTAGTGCGTCTTTGTAAAGGAAACCGTGACTCAAACACCTATCAGGAATCGAGCAGATCCTAACAAATGCTTGCTTTGCTATCTTTTAATAATAAAGGTCCTGAACTAACAGCTTCTCGCTGCATGGTTTCCGCGGACTAATAATTATAATTATCGGTCAATAGTGGTACTCGCAACTGATCTTTCCATCAGCTGATCTTCTCTCATGCTAGGGTGTACTCGTGATTATTGTTGTGAGCGGCTAGGATTTTAGAAGCATATTATGCTAAAGTGTTTATGACCACATTATTCACTTGTTAACCAAAATAGGTCACCAAACTTTTTCTCAAATTTTTTTTCCACCTAGTACAATCTTCTCCTTTTTTTATATAACTAAACGTTTATATGATGACTTTTGAGTAAACTCCTAGTAGTTTATAACTATTACTCCCTGTTTCAGAGTCTCCTTTTTGTTTGTGAAATCTTGCTTTTTAGTTAGACCATTCTTGTTGTATTATATCAGTATCATATTGTATTCTCTCACACACATAATCTGGCTTTTAATGAAACAAAAACACAACAAAATCCAGCCAACACAAACATCATTTAAATAATATACTCACCCACAACACTAAACTGTAACACCCCAACATGGCGGAATCATGGGGTATCACTTAGAAAAGCACAACACGACATGGAAATTATGTAGAGTCAAACTATATGAAAACATAGGATTGAAACAATCCTTAAACTTGTACAAACGTATACAATCATTAACATTCATCGAAATACATGTTCAATCAATAATAAAAGGCAATTCAATCGATAGTAGTTGATCCTAAAAGTAACCCATAAAAGGGAAGTAAGGATCATGGATCCAGAAAGTCCAAAGCTAGTCCAATCCTAGCAAGTAAGCATGCAATCATCCATTTTGTCTCTGATTAACTTGATTACCTGAAAAGTGTACTAAAGAGCGTCAACATAAAGTTGGTGAGTTCGTAGGGACAAGTAACAAGGAATAACCGTGTCGGATAACAACCGTTAACAATAAGTGAGGATTAGGAGAACTAATCACATCCAAGGATAACCTATAAGGTTTCACATTATCACAATTCAATACAAGTCAACATTCAATAATAACGATTCCATATAACGTTCAACAACGTTCCATAATAATCAATAACGATCAACAACGATGCGGCTTACATAGTTAATAATTAACAATGCGCTAACGGTGCGACTTATATAATGAATAATGCGCTAACGGTGCGACTTACATCGTAAACAATGCGCTAACGGTGCGACTTATATAATGAATAATGCGCTAACGGTGCGACTTACATCGTAAACAATGCGCTAACGGTGCGACTTACATCGTAAACAATGCGCTAACGGTGCGACTTACATCGTAAACAATGCGCTAACGGTGCGACTTACATCGTAAACAATGCGCTAACATGTCCACATCACCAATTCAATCATACAATCAATCAAATCAACAATCAACAGTTAAACAAACATGTACACTTTTCATCCCGAATCTCAATTGAGTAGGGAGAGTTTACGAAACTCACCTGAAATGAGCAATAAAATCCCAAGTCGAAAGAAAGTAGAACCGATGTCCGCGATAGCCAAAACCTAATCATACACGTATTACATTAATCCTAAAGCATCTCAAGAGGTAAGGTCCTATGAATATTGACTTAATCTTACTATAAAAGCTTTATTATGTCCATTTTATAAGGCTTTGATCCAACCGAAGTGGAATCATTACATTTCGTTTCACAATGACTAGTCAAAACTTGACCACTGTTGCTTTATCAAAACTTTTGAAACATTAGAACTATGTTCTAGACTCATAGGCCTCTACCATTGGAAAATAGACTCAATTACGCTTCCGTGGCCGCTTGAATCATTGAAAACGGACTTACGGTCAAAAGTTATTGACGTTTGAAAATGTTGTCAAAATCAGTCCCTAACGGGCGTTACATATAGTAACGGCCGTTACACTTCGGTTTTCAGTTCTGCATAATTCATCAACCCAAATACGAACCAAACACCCTCCAAAACTCATTTTTAGCCTAGAAATCGATTAAGGAAGCTAAAATACTTATGTTTGAACTTATACTAGATATGAATTCACCACATAAACATAACCCATCAACTAGTTTTATCTTAAAACATAAAAATCATGCTCAAATCATTTGACCCATTTCTAAGACTTTAATTGCATTTTGACCCGATTTGTGACCCGAATATACTTGAAATCAACTAGAAACAAGTTAATGAACATAAAATGATGATTATGGAATGAGTTTAACTTACCAAAAGTCTTTTGATGCATAAATTCGAATTTGGAGTAAATAGAGAGGATGAACACTTTGAACCAATTAAAACCTTGAATTCTTGATTCTTTGAAGATGATTATTGTTATAAGTTAATTTCTTTATTAGAGAGAAAGAGAGATTTTTAGAAGTGAATATATAATGGTGTGAGTTTTATGGTTAAACTAAGGTGCTATTTATATAAAATAATTTTAGAATATGCTTTAGCATATGCTTTGGAATATGCCTTAGAATATGCTTTAGCATATGCTTTGGAATATGCCTTAGAATATGCTTTAGCATATGCTTTGGAATATGCCTTAGAATATGCTTTAGCATATGCTTTGGAATATGCCTTAGAATATGCTTTAGCATATGCTTTGGAATATGCCTTAGAATATGCTTTAGCATATGCTTTGGAATATGCCTTAGAATATGCTTTAGCATATGCTTTGGAATATGCCTTAGAATATGCTTTAGCATATGCTTTGGAATATGCCTTAGAATATGCTTTAGAGTATGCTTTTTACCTTTACTATTTACAATTTACTTTTTACCTTTACTATTTACCGTTACTATTCGTGATTACTATTCTTAATCACTATTCATGAATACGGTTACTATTCACATATACGGTACTATTCACAAATACGTTACTATTCACATATACGGTACTATTCACAAATACGTTACTATTCACAATACGGTTACTATTCACGTATACGGGTACTATTCACAAATACGGTTACTATTCATATATTTTCTCGAAAATCATTTACATTAAATTTATGAGTCAAATCTAGTCAAATTTCACGAATGTTACATTATTCCCCAGTTAAAAGGATTTCGTCCTCGAAATCTAGATTGCATCAAATAAAAATATACTTTACTTGATTTATATTTTGTCTTAGTGACAATTAATCGATATTAGAAGAGATAACATCTAAGTATCTGTTCTACATTAAACAATCACACATAATTAACAGAAAGATACAAGGCGTATCCCTAATTGATGCCTTCTACTCTCAACAGAGTAGGATGAACTCATATGATTCTAAACAGAATCCTTCTACTCTCAACAGAGTAGGATGAACTTATACACAATCCTCCACCGGATTAACATTTAGAGATAGCATATATAAACATTCTATAATTTGTACATACTTAATAACCAACAACTTGTATTCCTATAGTATAGCATAGATGATTTGTCTAGACACAGGTAAGTCTGATTAAAACACTATACAAAATTCAAATTCACTTTATCTTCCATATTTGACCGTTAGAAACGGCTCCTTTTTAGACTATATAATAATACCTTAGCATACTTTTTCTCCATGCCATATCAACTTAACATTTTCCTTTCTTCAGAATCTAACCAAAACCTAATATCGAAAATGTTGAATCCTTTCCTAATCGTAATCTACATTATTATCATAGTGTGGTTAATTACTGTGGCTCAACTTCCATTGGATGAGACTATTCAGTGGTTAGTCGCGTTCGTTCTTGGCGTGGTTCCGTTACTGTTTGTAGCCACGTGGGTTTCTTTGTATGGTTTTTAAATATGTTGTATCCCTAATTGTTGTATTTCCGCTTAAATAATGTAACAAGTTTCACTTGTATTGTACGAATAATGAAATACAACTTTCTTCGCTCTCTTTGGGGATTGTTGTCGATTAGGAAATTCCCCAGTTAAAAGAATTTCCCATATTTGTCTTGATAGATTTTTATACCAAGTTCATTTGTCTATTTTAATCGTTGATCGCCCATCATAATTTTAGCCTTTCAAATAATTCTTATTTTCAAATTTGAAGTTCTTTTACCAAGACACTACTGTTATTCAGTTGGAAAAGTCGACATATTTTTGTTGATAACATTTGTCTCATTTTCTTAAATTCAATCATTAAAGGCGATCCATGGGTCAAAGAAACAAATATTACCTAGATCACTCCTGAAACAATAGTTTAGATCAAAAATTCATCTAGGGTTCAAAAAGATGAATTAGCAATTGATATGGTTCTCGAAAAAGAAGCAGTGAAGAAAAATAGTGATGTGTGGAAGACGGTCTATTCATTAAGCTATTAATTTAGTTGAGGATTTTCTCGACATAGCATACGCTTTTGAGTAAACTGTTCAGCTCCTTTCAACCTTGGTTAAAGGGATGATAAAGTTTAGAAATTTTATCTTAAAAAAATATATATATATATATAATTCGGTAGTTACTAATTACAGTAGCAATGATTAAAATTTCTGTAGTTTATGGACACCTGTCCGTTTTCCAAGGTCACACTTCGTCTTTCATTCTTTATATAAGAAAGGCACTTTTAAAGATAATAGGCATTCTGAAATTTTCTTCTCTCTTTTATATTTTCCTTTGTGTGAAACTATATTTCCACACATCCAAATCAACCATCGTTCTTTCTCAACTAAGCCATGGCCACTCACACATTTATTGCACTTGAATATTCAATCGAGCTTTTGTCAACGCAAATTGAACAACTTAACAGTACTATAGTATCACTTGCTACTGAACAAACCACCTCGTTTAAGTCTCTTACTTCCCAAATTGACCAAATACACTATAGCACTCCTTTTCTCCTAGCAGATGATAGAGCACTATTGAGAAAGTCTATCGATAAACAAACAAAACTTGAAGCAGAAATTAGAGAAATTAAAGGGTTGTTGTATCAACTTGCTGATTTCTCACAATCTGAAGAAGTTGAAGCAACAGTTGACTCAACTGTTTTCAAGGGAAAGGGACCTATGTCATCACCTTCTCCTGTTATATTTCATGAAAATTTTGAAACACTCCGAAGTAGTTCTCAAGACGTGATCCTCAAAGAGATTATAGAACGTCAAAAAATACAAGCGATGGAGGAAGAGGCTTCTCTGAAGTTAGCTAAGGAACTACTGCTTGCAGAAGCAGGAGAAACAGGTTTTGAGGTGCAAACACCAGCAAGTCAACATGTCAACATATTAGAACTTGCTAGTAAAAGAGAAGCTGAGTGGTATGCCAAAATGGCTAAAGGTGAAGTAAGTCTAAGGAAATATCTACAGGAAACTATGGGAGAAGAAGACACTACTCTTAGAGGCGACGAAAGTAGCACTCCTCTACTTTCTCAAAGACCCATGAAAAGACTAAAAACTGTTGGCGCCTCATCATCCGCTCCCGATATGCTTCCACCAGCTGACGATGATGCCTTGTTAAATCTTCAGCTTCCAAAGGGCATAGTGTTTGTGGAAGGAAGGGTCTTAAGTAGGCCTGCTGGGATCTTCTATACTTCAGAGGATGGAGATGAGAAGTTCTTTCGTTTAAGCGAGATCGATAAGGCTTCTACTCATTTCTTAACAAACATTGGAAGATTTGTTCCAAGGATCCCAGTAATACCAACTTCTTAAGGCAGATTGAGCAAGAGTTAGCCAAGCCACACCGAGCCACTTAGTCCAGTGTATGTTCCAATTGAGAACGAATGTATTATTAATGTTTGTAATATTGGCTTGCTATGTTCGATCAAATAAAATTCCTACTTTTGTTCAAGTTTATATTTTATTCAATTTTATAAATTATAACAATTTTTTTTTTTATATGCACGACGATTCTCTCACGACACTTACTCAAACTATTCCCCAGTTAAAAGTTCTAGCAACATTTTTAACTTAATAATCGACTTCATGCTCATTAGTGGAAATGACTGCTTCAATATTCTCTATTTTAGAGAACACTCCTACATCTCTTCCGTTCAACTTCTCCAAGTTTAATTACTTAAACAGCTTGTAGTTAAATCTTCTCATTTGTTTTCCCTTCCTCGAGAAATTTTGTTTAGGAAAGAAAATTCATATGAATTTACAATATATGCGTGAATTAAGGAATTTGTTGTACATATGCTTATATTTAATCATAAGAGAACTTTCACAATACTAGGCATTTAGCGCGGTTGGCTAAATGCGCGAAAGGGTGTGGCCTAGACCCAGGTTCGATCCCGGGGACGGCCGATTTCACCATTTTTATTTTTATTTCTTTATTGCATCCAATTACTATTGCGAGTTATATATATAGATTGTGTAATATATATTCATACCAAAGTTATCGCATTCCAATTACCCGCTCTACTCCTGTTCATAATCAGTACCCTATTATTGGTCTCGTTAAATTATTCTGATAAAGTTATTCAACTTTATTTCATTCAATTCTAGATATAGATATAATAACGCTACATTATTGGTCTTTATTGACGAGGAGTTATTCCTTGTCGGCCATTTCGACAATTATTGTCATCTGACATCATTGCTTACGTTATATAAGCGAATAGTACCTCACAGTAAAATCATGTATTCTCACCTTAAAGTACAAGATCATTTAAGAATGAAATCTACAGAACTTTATTCGTGCTTATAGTTATAATCTCCTACGATCATCCTGTTTGCTCTTATTCTAGTCATTTCTTTGAACACATTCATTAAATTACCAACTCAAACTTCATGTTCGTAAAAATGCCTCTTAACACACTAGGTCTCCTAATATTTCATAGTATCTCACTTTAATTGAACATTATAGTCTCCAAAAATCTTAGCTCATTCTATCAGTCAATCGTAACTATAAGTTTGAACTTAGTCTATAGTTCATAATAAATCATTGGTCTACAATTATATATTATAAGTATCTAAGACCTTAATAAGCATGTATTCTAGATCTTATTCTCATACTGTTATTCCAACAATGACTGATAATTGTAGACAATTATAAGTAATATAGCTTAGACATGGGCCATCCGGTAATGCTTATAATATAAGGCATACCATTGGCCAGCCCATCTCATTACCAACCCGTTCAAAATACCCTATGCCTGTACTACCATTATTAGCATAAAATTCAAGTCCACACAATTCACACTTGAATATCAAAATTGACCTTCAAGTAATACACAATTTCCACACCAAGTCCTTATAAATCATTGCATGAATATAGTTATCTCTACAGGGATATTATCATGGCAATAATCTAAGGCTTCAGCAATCGTACAATTTACAATCAACAATATAATCACGAAAACATTCAACACTATATAAATAAAGGGTCAAGTCATAACAAGGTGGGTAAAGCATAGTCCGAATTTTAACTTCAACATTCGACACATTAAAAGTGTTTGTATATAGGGTGTACCATCGGCTAACCCTCCACACCGTTAATATATTAAATGGATGTCAAAACTCGGTACCGATATGTTCTCTAAGTATTGGTCGGGTATGTATACAGGGTGTACCAGCGGCTAACCCTCCACCTAACCAACACTCATTAAACATATCGGGTTAACTACTATACTTTATCCACGAGGCGCAATCCATGAGATCATTAACTTTATATGACATAGGATAACCATAGATTTGTTGATCAGGCGCCTCTAGGGTTATCGAATGTTATACTCCATTAATGCCATCATTTCATTTTGCTGGGGGACAAATAATAAATGCATCCAAGATTCCACCACAATTCACGGTGTATCCCGACACTATCATATACGTCCATCAAGTTGTCATATAACAATCAAGTCATCAAATCATAAGTAACCTACGAACTCCGTTTAAACATTTTATGCATCATACAGTTCACGTTGCACACAAAATTTCCTATCATGCATGCTAATATGAAATGTGGGTGCAATGGCTATAGACTAGGTCAATCCACCTAATTCTCTACAACCACGGCTCTGATACCATTCTGTAACACCCCAACATGGCGGAATCATGGGGTATCACTTAGAAAAGCACAGCACGACATGGAAATTATGTAGAGTCAAACTATATGAAAACATAGGATTGAAACAATCCTTAAACTTGTACAAACGTATACAATCATTAACATTCATCGAAATACATGTTCAATCAATAATAAAAGGCAATTCAATCGATAGTAGTTGATCCTAAAAGTAACCCACAAAAGGGAAGTAAGGATCATGGATCCAGAAGTCCAAAGCTAGTCCAATCCTAGCAAGTAAGCATGCAATCATCCATTTTGTCTCTGATTAACTTGATTACCTGAAAAGTGTACTAAAGAGCGTCAACATAAAGTTGGTGAGTTCGTAGGGACAAGTAACAAGGAATAACCGTGTCGGATAACAACCGTTAACAATAAGTGAGGATTAGGAGAACTAATCACATCCAAGGATAACCTATAAGGTTTCACATTATCACAATTCAATACAAGTCAACATTCAATAATAACGATTCCATATAACGTTCAACAACGTTCCATAATAATCAATAACGATCAACAACGATGCGGCTTACATAGTTAATAATTAACAATGCGCTAACGGTGCGACTTATATAATGAATAATGCGCTAACGGTGCGACTTATATAATGAATAATGCGCTAACGGTGCGACTTACATCGTAAACAATGCGCTAACGGTGCGACTTACATCGTAAACAATGCGCTAACGTGTCCACATCAACAATTCAATCATACAATCAATCAAATCAACAATCAACAGTTAAACAAACATGTACACTTTTCAGCCCGAATCTCAATTGAGTAGGGAGGGTTTACGAAACTCACCTGAAATGAGCAATAAAATCCCAAGTCGAAAGAAAGTAGAACCGATGTCCACGATAGCCAAAACCTAATCATACACGTATTACATTAATCCTAAAGCATCTCAAGAGGTAAGGTCCTATGAATATTGACTTAATCTTACTATAAAAGCTTTATTATGTCCATTTTATAAGGCTTTGATCCAACCGAAGTGGAATCATTACATTTCGTTTCACAATGACTAGTCAAAACTTGACCACTGTTGCTTTATCAAAACTTTTGAAACATTAGAACTATGTTCTGGACTCATAGGCCTCTACCATTGGAAAATAGACTCAATTACGCTTCCGTGGCCGCTTGAATCATCGAAAACGGACTTACGGGTCAAAAGTTATTGACGTTTGAAAATGTTGTCAAAATCAGTCCCTAACGGGCGTTACATATAGTAACGGGAGTTACATATGTAACGGCCGTTACACTTCAGTTTTCAGTTCTGCATAATTCATCAACCCAAATACGAACCAAACACCTCCAAAACTCATTTTTAGCCTAGAAATCGATTAAGGAAGCTAAAATACTTATGTTTGAACTTATACTAGATATGAATTCACCACATAAACATAACCCATCAACTAGTTTTATCTTAAAACATCAAAATCATGCTCAAATCATTTGACCCATTTCTAAGACTTTAATTGCATTTTGACCCGATTTGTGACCCGAATATACTTGAAATCAACTAGAAAAAAGTTAATGAACATAAAATGATGATTATGGAATGAGTTTAACTTACCAAAAGTCTTTTGATGCATAAATTCGAATTTGGAGTAAATAGAGAGAATGAACACTTTGAACCAATTAAAACCTTGAATTCTTGATTCTTTGAAGATGATTATTGTTATAAGTTAATTTCTTTATTAGAGAGAAAGAGAGATTTTTAGAAGTGAATATATAATGGTGTGAGTTTTATGGTTAAACTAAGATGGCTATTTATATAAAATAATTTTAGAATATGCTTTAGCATATGCTTTGGAATATGCCTTAGAATATGCTTTAGCATATGCTTTGGAATATGCCTTAGAATATGCTTTAGAATATGC
>CM067173.1:44058343-44116489 GCA_034093135.1 Erigeron breviscapus | reverse complement strand
AGCTCATCATATAACATATAACACGTTGAACATACAATACAATTCCCATATCATTATCATTATTTCAAAGAATCATTTCATAAGATAAAGTCATTTTAATTAATCATGCTTTTCACCCCGTAAGTAAAACATATAAAAGAGTTTGAAAGGGGGGCTATGACTCACCTTGACATGCCGCATATTATATTCACTTATCCAAAATGGGTACTTCCCATCTATCGCTTCCTTGATCATATATCCGTCATATTCCTCAATCACATTCCAAGCCAAGACTATCCCTACGATAGGACTAATATACGTAAGTTCCTATCTTAAGCCATCACTAAGAAATGCCACTTTCGTTATGTTGTCATAAATTTTGGGATCCAAGTATATTGTTAATATTTGCATCTTTTTGGTTGTAGAGAGTGTTGGTGTAAAAAGGTCACTTTCATTATACATGTAGTTATAAGTTGTTAGAATTTCGGTAGCTTGCCTTTGATTATCATGGTTCCCATTGTGTGCCTTGCTTGATTATAATATTTGACATTAGTAACTTCATAATATTAATATTTATGAATACTTTCTGATTTAAAACTATTTATTTAATTTAATATTATTTAATTAATTATTTATTCATTTTCTTGGTTTATTAACCAAATAATTCTTTAAAAATACTTTTAAGTACCTCACTTGCCTTTATAATTTGTGACTAATTATATTTGGGTTATATTCTGATTATTATGCTTTTTAACTTAGAATATTGTGATATATATATTTATTTATGTAAATTTTCTTATTAATTTAAAAATAGTTATTAATTGGTGATTTTCACTTACTTAATTATTCCTAAATTATATGACATTTGTTCTTTGACTTGAAATGATTTTACTCCAGTAGGTTTTAGTCACTTTCATCATTGGTTGTGATTATTTAACCAATTTCATGATTTATATAATTTATTTATTTATTTACCTTTTTAATTATCATTTAAATTCAATAATTAATAGAAATTCTTAGAAATCACCACAAAACTTTTTGGCTAAAAATCCCAGGCCTTTTAGGCAACTTTTATCATGGGAAAAATCATATCAATTCAACCTCTCTTGTGTCTTTCTTATTTTGAGGGTTTTATGATTAAAAATCGTTTACCGAAATGGTGATTTTAGCCTCATTTCTCAAGCAATTAAAGTGCTTCAAAATGGATTTTCATCCTTATCCATTATTTACAGAATGTTCATTATATTTTGGTGTCTTAAGTCGTGCTCGTGGTGGTGGTGTGATATTTGCAAATTAAAGCTTTCGGTTAGTGCTTATATGAACCGAATTAGTGATTTGTAGGCTTGTCTTTGCCATTTAATAACCAAGTTAAGTTTTATAACTTTTATTTGACATATTCTCAGTAGGTCTATAATACTTTTTGTTACTAGATTGTTGGAGTTGGTTAAAGTTGCAATCTAGTGACTTTTAGCTTATTTTATTGTGGAGAACTTTTACTTGGAATTTTCTGTTTTAACACTTATTTTCATAAAATGTTGAGTAGTCATTTTTGGTTAAGTTGAATTATTTGGACGTTGGTGATTTTATACAGAGACATATATGTGTCCTATATTTATGTGAATTTTTGCCAAATTTTCAGACATTGTTTACTACCTCTAAAAATTACAAAACCAAAGTTGGTCAGAAAGCTTGCTGCTGTGCGACTCAATATATTTTATAAAAGATTTCGATGATGAAAATTTAAGAAAAATCCCCCAATTTTATTTTACATTAGGGACACTTTGAACTCAGTTCACACCAGGTTTAAACTTCTGAAACCTATTAGTTAAGAAATTAAAAATCGTCAAAGTTGACTCAACATTAAGACAAAAATCCAGTTTTGACCACTTTTGGTAGAAAAATCATATCTTTGGTTTGGTTTAGTGTTTTTGAGTGATTCCAGTTGGAGGTTAAACTTAACTCTTTTATCTACAACTTTTATTTTGAAAGTTTTGCTTGAAACGGCCCTCACATGCCCAGTTTATCCGTCCAAAGACAGAAGAATAATTCTGTCAGAAGCATTTGGGTCCAAACAACACACCAATGACCATCCTTGCTTTATTAACACTTGAGTTCATCATTTACAAGATTAATACTTTATTTTTATACCTCTTAACATCAAATTTCCAGATTATTATACCTCTTTTAACATATTTTTCACTTAATACAAGTCCATCCATCTCATAATCCAACAACAAGATTCAACTTTCTTAGATCTAACATGCATTCATTCAAATCAACACTTTTCAATACCAATCTTTATAGATCTAACTTTCAACAACATAAAAACATCTTTTAATGAAAAATCTCAGAAATATATTCTTCAAAATATACAAAAACATATAGATCTATAAAAAGGAAAATCACTTTAAAAGCTACTAATCTATAACAACACTTTTGGGTCTTAAACTTGTTGAATCCTTGGATCTTTCTCATAGATTTCGACATGCATATGCATGAGGAGAAAGATCCTATCAACCTTGCCTTCATCAAGTGTATAACACAAAGAAACAAGAAGAAAACATAAACTTTTGATAAAACCTTTGGAAAATAAGCAAGAACAAAATAGATCTAGTAAAGAGATAAAGTTTTATACCCTTGATGAACTTGGTTTGAAGATGGAAAAAGTGCAGAATTTTCGTGACCTTGAGAGGCCCAAATAACCCTCCCTTTGCTTGAAACGGCCCTCACATGCCCAGTTTATCCGTCCAAAGACAGAAGAATAATTCTGTCAGAAGCATTTGGGTCCAAACAACACACCAATGACCATCCTTGCTTTATTAACACTTGAGTTCATCATTTACAAGATTAATACTTTATTTTTATACCTCTTAACATCAAATTTCCAGATTATTATACCTCTTTTAACATATTTTTCACTTAATACAAGTCCATCCATCTCATAATCCAACAACAAGATTCAACTTTCTTAGATCTAACATGCATTCATTCAAATCAACACTTTTCAATACCAATCTTTATAGATCTAACTTTCAACAACATAAAAACATCTTTTAATGAAAAATCTCAGAAATATATTCTTCAAAATATACAAAAACATATAGATCTATAAAAAGGAAAATCACTTTAAAAGCTACTAATCTATAACAACACTTTTGGGTCTTAAACTTGTTGAATCCTTGGATCTTTCTCATAGATTTCGACATGCATATGCATGAGGAGAAAGATCCTATCAACCTTGCCTTCATCAAGTGTATAACACAAAGAAACAAGAAGAAAACATAAACTTTTGATAAAACCTTTGGAAAATAAGCAAGAACAAAATAGATCTAGTAAAGAGATAAAGTTTTATACCCTTGATGAACTTGGTTTGAAGATGGAAAAAGTGCAGAATTTTCGTGACCTTGAGAGGCCCAAATAACCCTCCCTTTGCTTGAAACGGCCCTCACATGCCCAGTTTATCCGTCCAAAGACAGAAGAATAATTCTGTCAGAAGCATTTGGGTCCAAACAACACACCAATGACCATCCTTGCTTTATTAACACTTGAGTTCATCATTTACAAGATTAATACTTTATTTTTATACCTCTTAACATCAAATTTCCAGATTATTATACCTCTTTTAACATATTTTTCACTTAATACAAGTCCATCCATCTCATAATCCAACAACAAGATTCAACTTTCTTAGATCTAACATGCATTCATTCAAATCAACACTTTTCAATACCAATCTTTATAGATCTAACTTTCAACAACATAAAAACATCTTTTAATGAAAAATCTCAGAAATATATTCTTCAAAATATACAAAAACATATAGATCTATAAAAAGGAAAATCACTTTAAAAGCTACTAATCTATAACAACACTTTTGGGTCTTAAACTTGTTGAATCCTTGGATCTTTCTCATAGATTTCGACATGCATATGCATGAGGAGAAAGATCCTATCAACCTTGCCTTCATCAAGTGTATAACACAAAGAAACAAGAAGAAAACATAAACTTTTGATAAAACCTTTGGAAAATAAGCAAGAACAAAATAGATCTAGTAAAGAGATAAAGTTTTATACCCTTGATGAACTTGGTTTGAAGATGGAAAAAGTGCAGAATTTTCGTGACCTTGAGAGGCCCAAATAACCCTCCCTTTGCTTGAAAAACACCCTTAAACCTTAGCTTGATTCAACCCTTACTTACTCTAGTATAAACCCTTATTATTGTTATTGCTTATATTAGATTTAGTCTTGTTTTTCAAGTTGCAATTTGGAGTTTGGAGTAAAAGTGACTGCAACTTTTTCAGATTTCAAATTGTCAAAAACATTTTTTGAATTTTGTAATTCTTTTTCTTTGTCTTCCAAATCTTTGGTTAATTTTGAAATCTTTTTACTAAACTCTTTACCATGTTCCATAGCTGCATCACTCATATCCATATAGTATTGTAACATTTTCTCGGGAATAGTGATTACCTTATCATCCTCTGAAGATCCTTCATCAACTTCATCTAACTCCTTTGATTTCTTGATCTTTGTCATGAAGCACACATTCGCTGCAAGTTCATCGGTCTCTTCATCAGAAAGATGTAGCCATTTGTCATCTTCAGCTAGAAGAGCAATTCCACTTTCCTCTTGTCTTGCAAGAAAGAGTTTGTACTTGTAGTACTCCGAGTTCTTCTGACTAGGTTTAGTGCAATTGATGGAAAAATGTCCTGGAAGTCCACAATTGTAACATTTCTTGTCCTCATTCCTCTTGTCCATGACCTTCTTTTCAAACTTCTTCTGATTGTCAAATTTCTTTTCACCACCAACAAATTCTTTCTTGTTTTCAAACTTAGGAGCATTCGCATTCTTTGCATAAGAAGAAACTGATGAGGTCCTAAGTTGATTATTTGTTGGTTTCTTCTTGAAGAATTTCTTCTTGAAAGCCTTTGTGAAATAAGCAAGTTCCTTGTACATTTCTTTTTGCTTTTCATCCAAATCAGAATCACTCTGTTCACTTGAGTCAGAATCAGTTTCAAATTCAACAAAGGTCTGTCTTGAAACTCTTGAAGACTTTTTTTCAGCTACCAAGGCCAGTGGATCAGAATGAACACTTTCTTCTTTCTTCTTTTGAATCCTCAGAACATCATCAATATTCAACTTCAGCTTTTCATACAGAGTATGAATGGTGAGTTTACCAAAATCTGATTGCTGATTGAGTTGAGTGCCATAAACTTGCCATTCCTCCTCAAGATTTTTGATAAACTTGATGTTCAACTCCATATTGGTTCTTTTGACATCATTCTTTCTCAGTTCATTGATAACATTGCAGAATCTGATGTATACTTCATTCAATGGTTCACCCTTCTGTTGCTTGAATGTTTCATACATATTCAGAACAGTTGTCAGTCTTATGGTGTTTGAAATAACTATTTGCCGAGATAATATCTCTGCAAACAGTGTAAATAGAATCAACACTTAACCGAAATTTCTGAAATAGCTATTTGCCGAGATAATATCTCTGCAAACAGTGTAAATAGAATCAACACTTAACCAAATTTCTTGAAATAGCTATTTGCCGAGATAATATCTCTGCAAACAGTGTAAATAGAATCAACACTTAACAAATTTCTGTTGAAATAGCTATTTGCCGAGATAATATCTCTGCAAACAGTGTAAATAGAATCAACACTTAACGAAATTTCTTGAAATAGCTATTTGCCGAGATAATATCTCTGCAAACAGTGTAAATAGAATCAACACTTAACCAAATTCAGCCAACACAAGTATTTGCCGAGCTTAAATCTCTGCAAATAGAACAAATAGGATTTGTACTTAGTCGAATCAACCAAAAACACTTGAAATCAACTATTTGCCGAGCTTAAATCTCTGCAAACAGCACAAATAGGATTTGTACTTAGTCGAATCAACCAAAAACACTTGTTTGCCGAGCTTATATCTCTGCAAACAGAAATAGAATCAACACTTGAAATTTTGTTGAAATACTATTTGCCGAGATAATATCTCTGCAAACAGTGTAAATAGAATCAACACTTAACGAAATTTCTGTTGAAATAAGCTATTTGCCGAGATAATATCTCTGCAAACAGTGTAAATAGAATCAACACTTAACCAAATTTCTGAAATAGCTATTTGCCGAGATAATATCTCTGCAAACAGTGTAAATAGAATCAACACTTAACGAATTTTGTTGAAATAACTATTTGCCGAGATAATATCTCTGCAAACAGTGTAAATAGAATCAACACTTAACCAATTTTAGCCAACACACGTGTTTGCCGAGCTTAAATCTCTGCAAAAAGCACAAATGAGATTATCACTTGGTCGAAGAAAACCAAATCAACTATTTGCCGAGCTTAAATCTCTGCAAACAGCACAAATAAGATTTGTACTTAGTCGAATCAACCAAAAACACTTGTTTGTCGAGCTTATATCTCTGCAAACAGAACAATTATCACCACACTTGACCAAATATTCTTGAAACAACTATTTGCTGAGCAATAAGCTCTGCAAATATAACAAGTAGCTCCAACACTTAACGAAAATTTCTTGAAATAGCTATTTGCCGAGCAATGAGCTCTGCAAATAGAACAAATAGCTCCAGACTTAACCAAAATGTGCTGAATCACGTATTTGCTGAGCAGTAAGCTCTGCAAATAGAACAAATAGAATCAACTCTAGCCAACGACCTCTGCAAACACGAGAAATCACTAAAGGACAAAATAGTCGGTTACTGGTCTTCTTCTTCGTTCAGCCAAACACCCAAACGCCGAGCTCACAGAAAAACTTTGATTTCTCCTTCATTTTTGCGAATTAAAACTTCAAATTTGTATCAAAATACTCAGAATCTAATCCCGCACAAAACCTAAAACAAATTAACTGCTAATTTCAACCAGAATTCAAACCCACACGAACATGTGATTTGCCGAGCTCATTCAAAATCGAATCAAATGATGAAATTAAGATCTGAAATTGATAACGAAGGAAGATATACTAATAACAAAGTGATTAGTGAACAAATTTTGAAGAAAAACACACAGACTTTGCTGAAATCACTTGAACAGTGATCTCGGCAAATGATACTTTCAGAAAAACTCAAAATTCAGTAAAAATAAGCACAAAAACAGCTTCAAATAAGCTTGTGGATCGTTCAGATATGCTGATTGTGCTCTGATACCAAATGTAAAGATGTGAATTTGAGCTTTAGTATGTGTTTAGTGTGTGTTAATGGCGGTTGGGATGTGAGAGAAAATAGAGAGAGAAAGTGTAGATATCAGGGAAAGATTAGATAGCATTATGGGGTTCAAAGGTTACAAAACAAGTAATGGAGGGGGTTTATATACCTCTATACAATTTACACTAGGCCCCCTTCCATATTAACAACATTTACAATGTAGATACAAAATACATAAAGGAAACAAATCAACTACTACAATTTATATTTCTAACAATCTTGAAGCCAATAAGATCCTTTTCCAGCCTCAGCCTCGATCAAATAAGGACCTTCCCATTTTGGATTAAACTTGCCATCTGGTTTGGCCAAAACTTTTTGAGCACCAAATCAGCAACTTGAAATCGTCTTAGTCTTAAATTTTTATTGTAAGACTTATCAACTCGCTGTTGGTATGCTGCTATCCTTATTTTGGTTCTGTCTCTAACTTCACTTACAACTTCAAGATCTTCAAGTAACAATTCTTTATTCTTCTCATAAGTCAACAAATGAACTATAGAAGTAGGAAAATCCATTTCAGTAGGTAAGACTGCTTCTGCTCCAAAGACAAGTGAAAATGGCGTTTGTCCAGTGGCACTTTTTGAAGTTGTTCGATCAGCCCATAAGACAAATGGTAACTCTTCGGCCCATTTTCCGCCTGACCATTAGTTTGTGGATGGACTGGAGTAGAATAATCATCCTGATGCCCCATCTCTCACAAAAATTTATAGTTTTCTTTCCAATAAATTGTGATCCATTATCACAAATAATCTCTGCTGGTACTCCAAATCTTGTCAATATGTTCCTTTTAATGAAAGATATGACATGTGTTTCATGAATTTTGGCGTATGCTTCAGCCTCAATCCATTTTGAGAAATAATCTGTCATGGCTAAAAAATATTTCTTTCCAGCAGAAGATTCCGTCATTGGCCCAACAATATCCATTCCCCATTTCATAAATGGCCATGGTGATAAAACTGGATACATAGGTTCTGCTAGCTGATGATGAATGCTGCCATGCCTTTGACAAGCATCACATTTCTTTGCATACTCTTCATCATCTTACTTCATTGTATGCCAGTAGTATCCTGTTCTTAAGATCTTAGAATATAATTATCTTTCAGCTGTGTGATTTCCACATTCTCCTTCATGTATATCCTTAATGTGAGTCCCTTAATTAACGAGATGGTTAACCAATAGAAAGTGTAAAATACAACAAGTCTAATAATCACTAGATTTGGACTAGTATTACTTGTAAATAAAGATGCAAGATATATAAACAAAGTAATACAGGATCTAGAACACTAATAATCCTCCAGTGTGCAGATCTGGTAAGACTTTCCAGTGGACTCCGCCATTTGTTAAGTCTTCTTCCTTCAGACTTCAGTCTTTGACTTCAGTCAGAATGTCTTCAGTAGAGTAGATCTGGACTGGGGTGAAGTCTTTAGTGAGCTAATCTGGAGAATGCTCCAGATTACCTGTACAAGTAAATGCTCACTAGTCTTCAGTTATTTCTGGACAAATCTTTAGAGGGACTCCAGATTCCAAGTCTGGAGTAGGTCCAGCAGAACATGTTTTCTGGTCAGATCTTCAGTGAGCTCCAGTAGTCGGGTCTGGAGCGAGACCAGCAAAACAAGTTTCTTAACAAACCTAAATAAGGTTCCAGTAGTCCAGTCTGGAGCCAGTCCAGTAAGTCTGGACTAAATCTGGACCTAACACTTAAGAACCTCATTAGTCTCAGGATGTTCTAAGCATCTAAGATATGGTCCTGTAAGAGACTTTCTATACAAAATACCATTGATCATAAAATAATGTGCTATTTTCATACGAAAGGATTTTGGGTTTTCATCTTTAGGTATTGTCCCATTATTAAGATATTCAATTATTGGTGTAATCCATGAATTTTATTTATCCCCAGCATTTTCAGCTTCCTCATTCTGAATAGCCAATATATTAGTTGGTTCTTTCTCTATGGCTGGGTATAATACATGAATTATAGGAATTTTAGTATCCGGTGACATTTTAAGTGTTGATCCTAGATTTGCTAAAGCATCAGCCTCGGTATTTTCTTCTCTAGGTACTTGTTCTATGTCAAACAAATCAAAGTTCTCTGCTAATTTCTTTACTATTTCCAAGTATTGCATTAATTTTTCACCTTTTGCAGCATATGTTCCATTAAAGTGATTAGCTAAGAGTAAAGAATCCACATATACCCTAAGATTTCTAATGTTCATATCTTTAGCTAATTGCATACCAAGAATTAAAGCTTCATATTCTACCTCATTATTAGTAGCTATAAAATGACAATTCACTGCTTGGGGTATGATATCCCCCTGTGGCGATTTTAGTATGATACCTAATTCTATTCCTTTAACATTAGTTGCACCATCAGTATATAGTGTCCATTTTTCAGTTGTTTCTTCTAACATTTTAACCTCTATGTTATGGGTGAAATTTCAAGTACCAATATCCTGAAGGTCCAAGATCTTGACGTACCAGGATCTTGACATAGCTGAATATTCTGATTACTTATTAATATTTTGCTATCGTTATGTTTCAAATATTATTATCATTTCCACATGAGATAAGCATGCAGATTCCAGAATATTCGATATGAAGCCAAGGGAAATATCTCCAACGGTAAAGAAAGGATTTCACACATGGGATTAATCTTCAACACGCAAAGAAGACTTAGTCTGCCAAGATATCCAGACTTCAAGTTGATTTCAGCATGAGGAGAAAAACTTCAACGTTCACTTAACCGGTCAAGATATGCTCTAACGTTCAATCAACGAAGACCTAGAAGATCCCTGCAATCTCGCATAGTTAGTTAGATCTTAGGTCTGTATAATGAATGAGGCTGATCGATCTTAGGCATCACATTCTTACTTACTGCATACTACTCACTTGTATTCACACACACTGCTCTCATTATTCACTTAGATACATCGATCAACTGAATTCCACCATTTGTAAACATTTAACAATCATAATAAGAGAACAAAGGCAGGGACGATTGCTTCCTCCTGGGGTTTTTATGCCGACGATCCTTAAAGGATTAAGGGCTTTTCCTCGATAACAAATCTCGGTGTTCTTGCTCTTTACTCTTTACTTTTAAGCATTATTTACTAGATCTTTACTTTGATTAGCAATATCTATCGTTATTTCATTTATTTCGATACTCATAATTCTGTTTATCATTGCTTTAGACCTTTATTCCTTGTTTAGTCGACATAATTGTTTATCAAATCTTTCCTATTAAACGCATCTTCGAATCTCAACATATTTTACAAGCCCTTAACCTCACGAACGAAAGTTTGGTTACATTATTAATCTAAGTCTTCATCGTAGATTATCTTAGGTAAATTTTTGACCAAAACAATTTGGCGCCCACCGTGGGGCAAAAGGTGCTTTCGATCGATTAAAAATTATTTAATTTTTATCAAAACCAATTTTCTGAAATTAAATCCGATAATGTCGACTCAACCAACTAACTCTTCACAAAACACTCTGTTGTTTCTTCCTCTATGATGCCTCCTCCTCCAGGAAATAATTCGTATCGAAGAAACAAGAACAATGCTGTTCGAATTCCGAATCAAAGCAAAGACAAAGGGCCTGCTGATCAGAAGTACTGAATTCAACACTGCTGGTGACATCCCAGCAGGAAATCCATCTCAAACGAATACTGGATCTGGATAAGCAGGACGATCGGGCTTTATAACGCTGAAGGCTATCCAGACCCATTCAATATTGGATCTAAAGAAGCTGCTCAAAATCTTGATCATGAAGAAATTCCTAATTTGTTTACTATTTTGCAGAAACTTACCGATACTGTTGCAGCTAATCAAGAATTTAATCAGACTCAATTTAGGATTTTGGAGTCCAGGATTACAGAAAATGGACCTCCAATTACCCCAAGAAATTTATTTTCAACTCCAGGAGCATCTGCAGCCCCTGGATCTGCGCCGTTTAACACGCAATTCCCAACTGCAACTCAGAATTTTGGGAGCAATATTCCTCAAAATACTCATGCTGCTGGGACATCTGCCACCATGGGCGCAGGTTTACATAATTCTAATAATTTTACTGGATCATTTGCTTTTACTAATCCATCGCATGGACAAGGACCAAATGAATACATTGCAAAAGAGTTTCAGAGGCTTAAAGATATGATCTCTAGTGTTCCTGGATTTTGCAATCCAATCCCAGAGGTCAACCTGCATCCTATCTTATTAACAGATATGGTGACAGGATTGCGAATGTAGAAATCCCAAAGAAGTTTCAAGTTCCAAATATGAAGCCATATGATGGAACTACTGATCCACAAGAGCATATTGCATTATATTTGGAAAAGATGGAAACAGTACCTATTCCATCCAATCTAAAGGAAGCCTGCTTATGTAGAAGCTTTGGATCTACACTTTCAGGATCAGCCTTAAAATGGCTGCAGAGTTTGCCTCCTTTATCTATTAACTCTTTTGCTGATTTAACTAATTTATTTTATAGTCAATTTTCATGCAGTAGAACTGTTGAAAAATTGACTGATGATCTTTATAAAATTATTCAAAAGCCACACGAATCGCTTAGAGATTTTATGACTAGATTTACAAAAGAATATCTTAATATTCCAAAATTAGATATGTTGACCGCTATACAAGCTTTGCAGAGAGGTCTCCATAAAGGATCCAAATTCCAAGAAGATCTTATAATGACACCATGCAGAAATCTGGATGAGGCAAAAGCAAGAGCTGCAAGATTTATAAGGCTTGAAGAAAATGAGCTAACATCTTCCAAACTAGAAGCTTTGTCATATGATCGCCCAAATCGGAAGGCAGAAACTCCAGTGTATAAGCCGAGAAATAAACCCTACACAAGACATGTAGATAATCAAGTAAATGCAGTGGATGAAGATCTTCACCTCCAAGATCTTCGTGGTCCAAGATCTTAGTGGTCCAAGATCTTCGTGGTCCAAGATCTTGGGGCTCTAAGATATCTGACCGTTATTACTTTGACTTAGTAGTACAGGAACAGGTAAAACGGAAGACTTGCCCCCAAAGTCGGAATTTATGGTTGAAAACATGTGAAAATGGCTCCATAACGTCCATTTACCAAGTAATCAAGTCAAAGAGAAAAATCTGCTCAAGATCCCTGATTGCCAGCTCAAGATCCCAGATTTTTAGGATAGTTAGTTAGATATTTTCTCTATAAAAGGGCAAGTAATTGCTAGGCTAAAACACTTCTTTCTCTCTATTTTCTTCTATAAACACATTACACTAAACACTTTTCATCATTGTAACACTTAGATCAATCACTTGGGCTCTCGAATTGTAATTAACTTCGATTTATAATAATAAAAGTAGCAGGAGGGACGATTGCTTCCTCCCGGGGTTTTTATGCTGGCAATCCAGAAGGATTAAGGGATTTTCCTCGTCAACAAATCACGGTGTTCTTATTCCTTTATGCATTTTACTTTATTTATATTTTATATAACGTTTTTCTTACGATTATCGCTCATATCTTTACATTTTGCTTACTTTAGATCAACTTTTACAAAGTAAACTTTTTTTTTACCTTCAAGTACTTTAATTAGTCATATTTCATGCTTTTATACTGTTTCTCAACGAATTCTTAAGTATTATCACGTTTTAACGTTATTTATTCAAGATCTTGGCACTCTATTTGTTCATTTGTTAAATTTTATAAGTAGATCTTTATTTTTACATTCCTATCTTGATAAAAACAATCATTTTAGCATTATTTTACGTGATTATTCAATATTTAGCAAATAAGTTACATTTTCGCAATTATTTCAACATCTCAGTATACTGACCTTTCAAGATCTTTAAGCACACAACCTCACGAACGAAAGTTTGGTTACATAATTCATCTAGGTCTTCAAAGGTGATTATCTTAGGTAAATTTTTGACCAAAACAGACGGGGTCGAATATCCTGCCCTGTCAACATACTGCTTCTCAGTAGGAACACCTGGCATTATAATGGCGCTGCGAGATCTTGGAGAAAAAGTAAGGTGGCCACAAAAGAAAAACGATTCTTATTTCAAAAAGAAGGATCCTAGCCAATGGTGTGCATATCATGAAGACTTTGGACATCTTACTGAAGATTGCAAGATGTTGAGAAGGGAGATATCCACTCTTATGGCTAAAGGATATCTTACAGAACTCCTTGGAAGAAAGAAAGCTAGAGATGTTGAGGGCATGGGTTTTTCCAAGCCTAAGCCAAATCAAAAAGCAGATTCTACACCTCCAGATGCAAGAGTAATTAATACTATCTCCGGTGGATCGGAAGTATGTGGGACAACATATTCAGCAGCAAAGAGATTTGCAAAACAAAGCAAGGCAGATAAAGAAGAAAGGAGCGTGAAAAAAGCCTCAATTTCAGACTCAGATATTGTTTCTTTTGAAGAAGATGACTTCGATGACATATTGGAGCCTCATCATGACGGTTTGGTTGTTACTCTTTTTATTGCTAACCATTATGTTCACAGATTTTGATAGATAATGGCAGCTCAGTAAATATAATCAAACTGGAAACCCTGAGAAGAATGGATATTTCTGAAGAAAATATTATTGGCAAGGCATCACCATTAATTGGATTCAGTGGCGAGACCAAATATACTGTTGGTGAAATTAAGCTACTGGTATATGTTGGAGGGGTTAATTCCATGCAGAAATTTTGTGTGGTCGACACTCTTCCAGGCTGCAACATAATTTTTAGAAGACCATGGATTCATGAAATGAAGGCAGTACCATCAACTTATCACCAATGTGTTAAATTGCCAACACCTTGGGGAGTGGTCACTGTTAAAGGAGATCAACAAGAGGCTAGAGAATGCTATACATCTACCATGAAGTCAGCAGCAAAGCCAACTTCACAATAGCAATTACAGAAGAGGATCTTCGATGTTGATGAACCAGAGGAGCAAGATGTTAAAGAAGTTGTTCTGGTTCATGAAGATCCTAATATCAAAATATTATTAGGCGCAAAGATCTCAAAAGAATTGGAGGTCAAACTTACTGATTTTCTAAAAGCCAGAATGAAGACTTTTGCTTGGAAACAAGAAGATATGACTGGAATATCTAGAGATGTGATTACACACAAGCTTGGAATTGATAAAAGTTTCAAGCCAATCCAACAAAAAAGAAGGAAATTCGCTCCAGAAAGAAATGCAATTATACAAGAAGATGTGGAGAGATTATTAAAGGCGAAAATGATTAGGGAAGTAAAATTTCTTGAATGGCTAGCAAACATAGTGGTGGTGCAAAAGAAAAACGGAAAATGGAGAGTTTGTGTAGACTTCACTGATCTAAACAAAGCCTGCCCAAAAGATCCATTTCCACTGCCACATATTGATGCAATGGTAGATGCAACTTCTGGACACGAGATGCTCACATTTATGGACGCTTATTCTGGATTTCAGCAAATTCAAATGGAACCTGAAGATCAAGAAGCCACCACCTTCATGACCCCGATAGGTATTTATTGTTATGATGCTATGCCTTTTGGTCTTAAAAATGCAGGTGCAACATATCAAAGGCTAGTTAACATGATGTTCAAAGACCAACTGGGGGATACGATGGAAGTCTATATAGATGACATGGTGGTGAAATCAAAGAGAGCTGAAGATCACTTGAAAGATCTTGAAGTGGCCTTCAACATCCTGGACAGATATAACATGAAGCTGAACCCTGCAAAATGCAATTTTGGAGTTGGCGCTGGAAAATTTCTGGGATATATGGTCACTAAAAGAGGAATAGAAGCAAGCCCATAACAGATCAAGGCTATCTTGAACTTGAAGTCACCATCGAATGCTAAAGATATTCAAAGATTGACCGGGAGATTGGCAGCTTTGAATAGATTTATATCAAGATCTTCTGATAGATGCAAAGAATTTTACGACATCTTAAAAAAGAACAAAAAATTCGAATGGGGAGAAAAACAAGAAGAAGCTTTCCAAGAATTAAAGAAGTACATCTCTACTCCACCATTGCTGGTGAAGCCTGAAGATGGTGAGCCTCTATATCTTTACATGGCAGTATAAAAAAAAAAAAAAAAAAAAAAAAAAAAAAAAAAAAAAAAAAAAAAAAAAAAAAAAAAAAAAAAAAAAAAAAAAAAAAAAAAAAAAAAAAAAAAAAAAAAAAAAAAAAAAAAAAAAAAAAAAAAAAAAAAAAAAAAAAAAAAAAAAAAAAAAAAAAAAAAAAAAAAAAAAAAAAAAAAAAAAAAAAAAAAAAAAAAAAAAAAAAAAAAAAAAAAAAAAAAAAAAAAAAAAAAAAAAAAAAAAAAAAAAAAAAAAAAAAAAAAAAAAAAAAAAAAAAAAAAAAAAAAAAAAAAAAAAAAAAAAAAAAAAAAAAAAAAAAAAAAAAAAAAAAAAAAAAAAAAAAAAAAAAAAAAAAAAAAAAAAAAAAAAAAAAAAAAAAAAAAAAAAAAAAAAAAAAAAAAAAAAAAAAAAAAAAAAAAAAAAAAAAAAAAAAAAAAAAAAAAAAAAAAAAAAAAAAAAAAAAAAAAAAAAAAAAAAAAAAAAAAAAAAAAAAAAAAAAAAAAAAAAAAAAAAAAAAAAAAAAAAAAAAAAAAAAAAAAAAAAAAAAAAAAAAAAAAAAAAAAAAAAAAAAAAAAAAAAAAAAAAAAAAAAAAAAAAAAAAAAAAAAAAAAAAAAAAAAAAAAAAAAAAAAAAAAAAAAAAAAAAAAAAAAAAAAAAAAAAAAAAAAAAAAAAAAAAAAAAAAAAAAAAAAAAAAAAAAAAAAAAAAAAAAAAAAAAAAAAAAAAAAAAAAAAAAAAAAAAAAAAAAAAAAAAAAAAAAAAAAAAAAAAAAAAAAAAAAAAAAAAAAAAAAAAAAAAAAAAAAAAAAAAAAAAAAAAAAAAAAAAAAAAAAAAAAAAAAAAAAAAAAAAAAAAAAAAAAAAAAAAAAAAAAAAAAAAAAAAAAAAAAAAAAAAAAAAAAAAAAAAAAAAAAAAAAAAAAAAAAAAAAAAAAAAAAAAAAAAAAAAAAAAAAAAAAAAAAAAAAAAAAAAAAAAAAAAAAAAAAAAAAAAAAAAAAAAAAAAAAAAAAAAAAAAAAAAAAAAAAAAAAAAAAAAAAAAAAAAAAAAAAAAAAAAAAAAAAAAAAAAAAAAAAAAAAAAAAAAAAAAAAAAAAAAAAAAAAAAAAAAAAAAAAAAAAAAAAAAAAAAAAAAAAAAAAAAAAAAAAAAAAAAAAAAAAAAAAAAAAAAAAAAAAAAAAAAAAAAAAAAAAAAAAAAAAAAAAAAAAAAAAAAAAAAAAAAAAAAAAAAAAAAAAAAAAAAAAAAAAAAAAAAAAAAAAAAAAAAAAAAAAAAAAAAAAAAAAAAAAAAAAAAAAAAAAAAAAAAAAAAAAAAAAAAAAAAAAAAAAAAAAAAAAAAAAAAAAAAAAAAAAAAAAAAAAAAAAAAAAAAAAAAAAAAAAAAAAAAAAAAAAAAAAAAAAAAAAAAAAAAAAAAAAAAAAAAAAAAAAAAAAAAAAAAAAAAAAAAAAAAAAAAAAAAAAAAAAAAAAAAAAAAAAAAAAAAAAAAAAAAAAAAAAAAAAAAAAAAAAAAAAAAAAAAAAAAAAAAAAAAAAAAAAAAAAAAAAAAAAAAAAAAAAAAAAAAAAAAAAAAAAAAAAAAAAAAAAAAAAAAAAAAAAAAAAAAAAAAAAAAAAAAAAAAAAAAAAAAAAAAAAAAAAAAAAAAAAAAAAAAAAAAAAAAAAAAAAAAAAAAAAAAAAAAAAAAAGGTGAAAAACTGATGCAATATTTAGAAATAGTGAAAAAACTAGCTGAGGATTTTGATTTATTTGATATAGAACAAGTGCCTAGAGAAGAAAATACTGAGGCTAATGCTTTAGCAAATCTAGGATCAACACTTAAGATGTCACCAGAAACTAGGATTCCTATAATTCATGTTTTACATCCTGCTATAGAAAAAGAATCAGCTAATATATTAGCCATTCAAGATACAGAATCAAAATTCATGGACTACACCAATAATAGAATATATAAATAATGGGACAATCCCTAAAGATGAAAACCCAAAGGCCTTTCACATGAAAACAGCACATTATTCTATGATAAATGGTATTTTGTATAGAAAATCTCTTGCAGGACCATATCTTAGATGCTTAGAATATCCTGAGATCAATGAGGTTCTTAAAGATATACACGAAGGAGAATGTGGAAATCATACAACTGGAAGATCTTTATATTCAAAGATCTTGAGAACAGGTTATTATTGGCCAACTATGAAACAAGATGCTGAAGAGTATGCGAAAAAAATGTGATGTTTGTCAGCGACATAGCAACATTTATCATCAGCCAGCAGAACCCATGCATCAAGTTCTATCACTATGGCCATTTATGAAATGGGGAATGGATATTGTTGGACCAATAACAGAATCTTCAGCTGGGAAGAAATATTTTTTGGCTATGACAGATTATTTCTCAAAATGGATTGAAAAAAAAAAAAAAAAAAAAAAAAAAAAAAAAAAAAAAAAAAAAAAAAAAAAAAAAAAAAAAAAAAAAAAAAAAAAAAAAAAAAAAAAAAAAAAAAAAAAAAAAAAAAAAAAAAAAAAAAAAAAAAAAAAAAAAAAAAAAAAAAAAAAAAAAAAAAAAAAAAAAAAAAAAAAAAAAAAAAAAAAAAAAAAAAAAAAAAAAAAAAAAAAAAAAAAAAAAAAAAAAAAAAAAAAAAAAAAAAAAAAAAAAAAAAAAAAAAAAAAAAAAAAAAAAAAAAAAAAAAAAAAAAAAAAAAAAAAAAAAAAAAAAAAAAAAAAAAAAAAAAAAAAAAAAAAAAAAAAAAAAAAAAAAAAAAAAAAAAAAAAAAAAAAAAAAAAAAAAAAAAAAAAAAAAAAAAAAAAAAAAAAAAAAAAAAAAAAAAAAAAAAAAAAAAAAAAAAAAAAAAAAAAAAAAAAAAAAAAAAAAAAAAAAAAAAAAAAAAAAAAAAAAAAAAAAAAAAAAAAAAAAAAAAAAAAAAAAAAAAAAAAAAAAAAAAAAAAAAAAAAAAAAAAAAAAAAAAAAAAAAAAAAAAAAAAAAAAAAAAAAAAAAAAAAAAAAAAAAAAAAAAAAAAAAAAAAAAAAAAAAAAAAAAAAAAAAAAAAAAAAAAAAAAAAAAAAAAAAAAAAAAAAAAAAAAAAAAAAAAAAAAAAAAAAAAAAAAAAAAAAAAAAAAAAAAAAAAAAAAAAAAAAAAAAAAAAAAAAAAAAAAAAAAAAAAAAAAAAAAAAAAAAAAAAAAAAAAAAAAAAAAAAAAAAAAAAAAAAAAAAAAAAAAAAAAAAAAAAAAAAAAAAAAAAAAAAAAAAAAAAAAAAAAAAAAAAAAAAAAAAAAAAAAAAAAAAAAAAAAAAAAAAAAAAAAAAAAAAAAAAAAAAAAAAAAAAAAAAAAAAAAAAAAAAAAAAAAAAAAAAAAAAAAAAAAAAAAAAAAAAAAAAAAAAAAAAAAAAAAAAAAAAAAAAAAAAAAAAAAAAAAAAAAAAAAAAAAAAAAAAAAAAAAAAAAAAAAAAAAAAAAAAAAAAAAAAAAAAAAAAAAAAAAAAAAAAAAAAAAAAAAAAAAAAAAAAAAAAAAAAAAAAAAAAAAAAAAAAAAAAAAAAAAAAAAAAAAAAAAAAAAAAAAAAAAAAAAAAAAAAAAAAAAAAAAAAAAAAAAAAAAAAAAAAAAAAAAAAAAAAAAAAAAAAAAAAAAAAAAAAAAAAAAAAAAAAAAAAAAAAAAAAAAAAAAAAAAAAAAAAAAAAAAAAAAAAAAAAAAAAAAAAAAAAAAAAAAAAAAAAAAAAAAAAAAAAAAAAAAAAAAAAAAAAAAAAAAAAAAAAAAAAAAAAAAAAAAAAAAAAAAAAAAAAAAAAAAAAAAAAAAAAAAAAAAAAAAAAAAAAAAAAAAAAAAAAAAAAAAAAAAAAAAAAAAAAAAAAAAAAAAAAAAAAAAAAAAAAAAAAAAAAAAAAAAAAAAAAAAAAAAAAAAAAAAAAAAAAAAAAAAAAAAAAAAAAAAAAAAAAAAAAAAAAAAAAAAAAAAAAAAAAAAAAAAAAAAAAAAAAAAAAAAAAAAAAAAAAAAAATAAAAAAAATAAAAAAAAAATGGTTCTTGAACAACACAGTTCAAGACCCGAACTTAAAAGTCCACAAGCTTCCGCAACTAAGACTGCATCAAATGTCAAATCATTCTCAACTCCGACTTCACAAGATTTGGATATCTTGTTTGAAGAATTTTTCCAAGTTTCGAAGAAAGTTTCTGAATCTGATGAGAATTCAAATCCGAAAGAGATGGATCCCAATGAGTCTTCACCAGCACAATCATCAGATGTTAGTTCATCATCTGATTCTCCTTCACCTACTGATTATTCAGAGTTGCATACTCAACCTCATGTTATCTCTCAAGTGACAAATCCATCAACCAATCCAGCAGATTATGATCAAGATAACTTTGTTGAACCAATTGCTACTTCACTTGAACAATTGACAGAACAACATACTCCTGATTTTATTGATTCTGAAGAATCTGGTGATCCAATTGACCCAATTCCTCATACAACAAAATGGACAAGAGCTCATCCAATTTCTCAAGTCATTGGTAATCCAACAACTGGAATTCAGACAAGATCCGCTTCTACGAATGAATGTCTGTTTGTAAATTTTCTAAGCATTGTTGAACCAAAGACAGTGAATGAAGCTCTAAGTTGTCCAGATTGGGTGAAAGCTATGCAAGAGGAACTGAATCAATTTAAACGCCTTGAGGTGTGGAAATTGGTTCCAAATCCTTACAAGAACAAGGAGCCAATTAAAACCAAGTGGATCTTCAAGAATAAAAAGGATGAAAATGGAGTAGTTGTACGCAACAAAGCACGATTGGTTGCAAAGGGATATTGCCAACAAGATGGAATTGACTACGATGAGACATTCGCACCAGTTGCACGAATTGAGGCTATTCGGATGTTTCTTGCCTATGCTGCCTACAAGAACTTCACAGTCTACCAGATGGATGTTAAAACTGCCTTCTTGAATGGAATTCTCAAAGAAGAAGTGTACGTTGAACAACCAGAAGGTTTTGTGAGTTCCAAACATCCAGACTACGTTTACAGGTTAGACAAGGCATTATATGGTCTGAAACAAGCGCCTCGTGCATGGTATGATGCTCTATCCTCTTATCTTGTGAAATCTGGTTTTAGCAAAGGTTCGATTGACACTACCTTGTTTATAAAACGACAAGGAAGTGACATCATTCTAATCCAGATTTATGTTGACGACATAATTTTCGGGTCAACTAATCCTAAATACTGCAAGAATTTCTCTGCTTTAATGATCAAGAAATTTGAAATGAGCATGATGGGTGAATTAAACTTTTTCCTTGGTCTTCAAGTAAAACAGTTGTCAAATGCTACTTTTATTTGTCAATCTAAGTACATTCTTGACATGTTGAAAAAGTTTGATATGATGGATTGCCAAACAATTGGTACACCCATGGAAGCTCGAACAAAGATAAATGCTGACTTAAATGGAAAATCTTTTGATCAAAAGAAATATCGCAGTATGATAGGGTCACTCATGTACTTGACTGCTAGTCGCCCGGATATTATGTTCGCAACATGCATGTGTGCCAGGTATCAGGCCAATCCCAAGGAAAGTCATTTCCAGGCCGTTAAACGGATCTTCCGATACCTGAAAGGCACAGTGAACCTTGGCCTCTGGTATCCTAGGGATACTGGGTTTCAATTGGTTGCATATTCGGATGCTGACCATGCAGGTTGTAAGCTTGATCGAAAGAGTACTTCTGGGAGTGTACAGTTTCTAGGGGATAGATTGGTCAGTTGGTCGTCAAAGAAACAGAATTGTGTATCCACATCTACTGCAGAAGCTGAATACGTTGCTGCAGCTAGCTGTTGTTCACAAGTTCTTTGGATGAAGACACAGTTGACTGATTATGGATTTCAGTTCAACAGGATTCCCATATACTGTGACTCTAAGAGTGCAATTGCTATTTCTTGCAATCCTGTACAGCATACAAAGACCAAGCACATAGATGTTCGGTACCATTTTCTTAAAGATCATGTCGAGAAAGGTAACATCGAACTCTATTTTGTCCCAACAGACTACCAACTTGCTGATTTTTTCACCAAACCTTTGGATGAAAACAGGTTCAATTTTCTGAAAACCAAGTTGGGAATGCTTGATTTACAAACTTAAATGCTTTCATGCCATGTATTCTATGTTCATTTTCTGGTTCAAACATTGATGTGTTTTACTTGTTATTACATGCAATGTTTGAGGGGGAGAAAAAGGGTAGAATGCATGATTTTAGGGGGAGTTTGTAAATTTAGTATAGGCCAATATGCTTAATTTGAGGGGGAGTGTGCAAATACATGTGAATAATTGTTTGTTTACTTGTTAATTGTTTGTTTATTTGTTAATTTTTGTTTACTTGTTAATTGTTTGTTTATTTGTTTAAATTTTTTTTTCATTATTTGTATGTGTGTTTGTTTTTTTTTATATTTAAAACTGAAAAAAAAATCAAATACAAAATTAGAAAATTCTAAAATGATAAAAAGATTTTTTTTTCAATTTGGTTTAATTTTTTTATTAGTGTTATTTTAATTTTTTTTATTTTTTTTGTTGTTTTGTTGTTTGTTTTAAGTGAAAACCCAACCTTGACCAACCCAAATTGTGTTTTAAGTCCAAAACCCAAAACAAGCCCAAATTTCATGTGAGCCCATTTGATTGGTTAGCCCAAGACTTGATTTGATTCGGGTTGTCACGCGGGTCACACCCAGACCCGCGACCCGGATTTGAATGTTAAATAGAAAATGAGCGGGTCAATCTAATCACTTTCAAAAAAAATTTTAATCAAAATATCTTAATCTTTCTCTCAAACCGATCAAAAACATCACATCAATCAATCAAAATTTTATTTGTTTCATAATAATCCAAGTGGGTGTAAACTGGGGATCATATTTGTAGCCTAAATCATCATCAATCAAAATTTTATTTGTTTCATAATAATCCAAGTGGGTGTAAACTGGGGATCATATTTGTAGCCTAAATCATCATCAATCTTCATTCGATCATTAGTTTAAAGGTATGATCCATTTGCAGAGCTCCCAGCTCGGCAAACACTATGTTTGTTCATCTTGGCCTTCAAATCTTCATATTATCTGGTTTTACATGTTGTGTAAGTCTTAACAAGTCTTTCATTAAAAATGCCATTTGCAGAGCTCTAAGCTCGGCAAATGCATGTATTTCTGGTCATCATTATACAAGAAAATTTTTAAAGGTTTGAAATAGCCATTTGCAGAGCTCCCAGCTCGGCAAATGCATGTATTTCTGGTCATCATTATACAAGAAAATTTTTAAAGGTTTGAAATAGCCATTTGCAGAGCTCCCAGCTCGGCAAACACTATGTTTGTTCATCTTGGCCTTCAAATCTTCATATTATCTGGTTTTACATGTTGTGTAAGTCTTAACAAGTCTTTCATTAAAAATGCCATTTGCAGAGCTCCAGCTCGGCAAATGCATGTATTTCTGGTCATCATTATACAAGAAAATTTTTAAAGGTTTGAAATAGCCATTTGCAGAGCTCCCAGCTCGGCAAATGCATGTATTTCTGGTCATCATTATACAAGAAAATTTTTAAAGGTTTGAAATAGCCATTTGCAGAGCTCCCAGCTCGGCAAACACTATGTTTGTTCATCTTGGCCTTCAAATCTTCATATTATCTGGTTTTACATGTTGTGTAAGTCTTAACAAGTCTTTCATTAAAAATGCCATTTGCAGAGCTCTAAGCTCGGCAAATGCATGTATTTCTGGTCATCATTATACAAGAAAATTTTTAAAGGTTTGAAATAGCCATTTGCAGAGCTCCCAGCTCGGCAAACACTATGTTTGTTCATCTTGGCCTTCAAATCTTCATATTATCTGGTTTTACATGTTGTGTAAGTCTTAACAAGTCTTTCATTAAAAATGCCATTTGCAGAGCTCCTAAGCTCGGCAAACACTATGTTTGTTCATCTTGGCCTTCAAATCTTCATATTATCTGGTTTTACATGTTGTGTAAGTCTTAACAAGTCTTTCATTAAAAATGCCATTTGCAGAGCTCTAAGCTCGGCAAATGCATGTATTTCTGGTCATCATTATACAAGAAAATTTTTAAAGGTTTGAAATAGCCATTTGCAGAGCTCCCAGCTCGGCAAATGCATGTATTTCTGGTCATCATTATACAAGAAAATTTTTAAAGGTTTGAAATAGCCATTTGCAGAGCTCCCAGCTCGGCAAATGCATGTATTTCTGGTCATCATTATACAAGAAAATTTTTAAAGGTTTGAAATAGCCATTTGCAGAGCTCCCAGCTCGGCAAACACTATGTTTGTTCATCTTGGCCTTCAAATCTTCATATTATCTGGTTTTACATGTTGTGTAAGTCTTAACAAGTCTTTCATTAAAAATGCCATTTGCAGAGCTCTAAGCTCGGCAAATGCATGTATTTCTGGTCATCATTATACAAGAAAATTTTTAAAGGTTTGAAATAGCCATTTGCAGAGCTCCCAGCTCGGCAAATGCATGTATTTCTGGTCATCATTATACAAGAAAATTTTTAAAGGTTTGAAATAGCCATTTGCAGAGCTCCCAGCTCGGCAAATGCATGTATTTCTGGTCATCATTATACAAGAAAATTTTTAAAGGTTTGAAATAGCCATTTGCAGAGCTCCCAGCTCGGCAAACACTATGTTTGTTCATCTTGGCCTTCAAATCTTCATATTATCTGGTTTTACATGTTGTGTAAGTCTTAACAAGTCTTTCATTAAAAATGCCATTTGCAGAGCTCTAAGCTCGGCAAATGCATGTTTTATCAATTTGTTCGAAAAACTTGTTTTTGCCACTTAAAATTTACAAGTGTTTTTCTGAAACCATCATTTGCAGAGCTCCCAGCTCGGCAAATGCATGGTTTACTTGTATTATGTCACCAAGAAGTTTCTTCAAGTACTGAAAAGGTCATTTGCAGAGCTCCCAGCTCGGCAAATGCATGTATTTCTGGTCATCATTATACAAGAAAATTTTTAAAGGTTTGAAATAGCCATTTGCAGAGCTCCCAGCTCGGCAAATGCATGGTTTACTTGTATTATGTCACCAAGAAGTTTCTTCAAGTACTGAAAAGGTCATTTGCAGAGCTCCCAGCTCGGCAAATGCATGTATTTCTGGTCATCATTATACAAGAAAATTTTTAAAGGTTTGAAATAGCCATTTGCAGAGCTCCCAGCTCGGCAAATGAACATTTTTTCATTGAAAAACATCCTTTATCCATTGATAACATTCTTGTTATTCAAATCAAAGGATTCTTCATATTATCTGGTTTTACATGTTGTGTAAGTCTTAACAAGTCTTTCATTAAAAATGCCATTTGCAGAGCTCTAAGCTCGGCAAACACTATGTTTGTTCATCTTGGCCTTCAAATCTTCATATTATCTGGTTTTACATGTTGTGTAAGTCTTAACAAGTCTTTCATTAAAAATGCCATTTGCAGAGCTCCCAGCTCGGCAAACACTATGTTTGTTCATCTTGGCCTTCAAATCTTCATATTATCTGGTTTTACATGTTGTGTAAGTCTTAACAAGTCTTTCATTAAAAATGCCATTTGCAGAGCTCCAGCTCGGCAAACACTATGTTTGTTCATCTTGGCCTTCAAATCTTCATATTATCTGGTTTTACATGTTGTGTAAGTCTTAACAAGTCTTTCATTAAAAATGCCATTTGCAGAGCTCCCAGCTCGGCAAACACTATGTTTGTTCATCTTGGCCTTCAAATCTTCATATTATCTGGTTTTACATGTTGTGTAAGTCTTAACAAGTCTTTCATTAAAAATGCCATTTGCAGAGCTCTAAGCTCGGCAAATGCACATATTTTTTTAAGTTTTTTTTTCTAAGTTTCTTTTCTTCCTATTTTGTTTTTCAATCTTGTTTGTTTATAAATTGTCTAAGTGTATGTATGTATGTGTGTATTATCTTTTGTTGTCTATATAGTTTTTCATAAGTGTTAGGGTAAGAAACAAGGTATCGAACGCCTTTGTGTACTACCTTTGGTGTCTTATCTTTTAATACTTATGAGATTCTATATGTTCTTATATTTTTTTAATAAAGTAGTTGTGTGTATTTGTTATTTTCTAAAATAATTGTCTGGTCAAATTTTTTTTGTCAGTTTATATTTTCAGAAAGTTCAATAAGAAAAAATAAGATGGTGATGTTTAAAGAAGGTGCTACAATGAAAATGCAAGCAAATCAAGCTCTTCACATTCCTTTCAATTCAAGATTTCCAATTATCACTGAGATTCTAAGCCATCACCCACTGAATGATGCATTAACCAATGGTGCTGTAGTTCCAGAGAAATATATCTTTGATTTATGGGAATCGATTGAATATGTAAAAGCAAGTAAGAGAAGAAAGACTGAAGACTTCTTCCGATTCACTCTTAGATCTGAAGCTCATGAAGTTGAATGCACATTCACATTAAATGAATTAAGAACTGTTATTGGCTTTCCGGAACATGAAGAATATGAAGAACTGCCTTCTATTGAAGATATGTTAGCTGCAGTTCATGCTCTGGGTTATGAAGGAGAATTGGCAACGATGAGAGACTTTAAAAGGATGAATATAGCTTCTCTCTGGCATACTATGTATAATGTTCTGGTTACATGTTTGATGCCTTCACAAAAAGGGATTGATGCAATGACAAAACATTCATTGTCCATCTTCTATGCAGTCACACACAATGTTGAGTGTGATTTTGCCAAGGTTATATGGGATAAAATGGCCCAAGTTGTCAAAGGGAAGGATGTACAAGAAAGGAAATACATTCCTTACATCAGATTCTTCACGTTGATTGTGGATGATGTTCTTGACAACAATGACAATATTCCCAAGTTGGAGGATAGTTTCAAGTGTGTCATTGCTATGTACAAATCAAATATGAGAGGCACTGGAAGTGATAAAGTCAGACCTTTTCCGATTCCACCATTCCTGATAAATTTGGTTCCTGCTCAGAGTCCTCACCTTAGGAAGTATCTCGAGTGGTTAGTCTCAGTGATGGGGTCTGAAAACCGACAGACTCCTGCCCAAACTGAGCATAGGTCGCCAAGTGAGGGTCCTAGTTCGTCAAAAAGAAAAAGAGGGGTTAGTGATGAAGGGGCCTCTGAGCAGAGGAAAAGAAAGACAAAAAGAGTTATATTTGAGCAAGATGTTGCTTCACCTGCACCTATTTCATCACCTGTTTCACAATCTACACCATCTACACCAACCGTTCACCTTTCACAATCTTCACCTTCGCAATCAACACCTTTACCATCTATTGTTACACCAAATCCACCAACTTTTACACCACCTCGTTCATCACCAATTCTTAATCCAACACCACTTGCATCTGCTATGCCTAATGAACCAACTCCACCACCAGGTAGACGACTTAAAATGTCTGCTAGAAGTGTTCTAAAGCAAACTTCAAAGAAGAAGAAATCAAAACGAAAACATAAGTCGTCTAAATCTGCAAGACAAAGACTTGAATCTCCTTCAGCAGATGTGAATGAACAACCTGGTGCCTCTGCGGAGTTTGATGTTGAACAAACAACCAGAATTGTGCATAATGTTGAATCTGAAGTTGAGTCTGAGCAAGTGAGCACTGGAGATGATGTTGTGCTGGAGGAACAAGGAGGGACTGAGGGAGGAGTTGAAAATACCAGAGAGGATGTGCGGTCCGGGTTAGGACAAGGGCATAAAGAAAAAGTTAGCCCTCCATTAGTTCAAACCAATGTGTCTAGCCGGGTTGTTTACCCTAGGGTAGAAATCGGGAACTGCCCATTCTCGTATGCACCAACCTCTCCTAGCCATTCTGACTCCTCACAACAGGAGTTAGTCTCAGAAATACACGGGGATAAGCCACGCTCACCACACTCTCCTCATTTGGAGGATGAGAGTGTTGAAATTAGAGAGGATCAGCCCCACCTCTCGCCTTCAATTCATGCACAAGAGTCTAGATCTCCTAGGGACACGGATTCACAAGCCCAGTTGAGTACTGGTGCCGGAACAAGCGGAGGGGGACCCACTTTGTGTGACCCTCAAGGACAGCTTGGAAATCCTGCCTTAGCTAACATCACGCCAGCTTTAGCCGCAGGTAACAGTCCTCAGACCGAGACTGGGGAGCAGTATGAACGCCGTTGTGACACTGCTGTTCCTCAGGATCAACCTGAGACTGTATTAACGGGCATTCTCAGTGACCCCGGTGTTGTTAGTGGTGTTGCCCAACAACAAGTCCAGGACAGTGATTTATCACAGTCTAGGACGCCAATTGATTCGGGTTGCAAAGCCCATGAATCTGAAATTGCTGGTGAGGGTATAACCCGAGGATCCGCAGGAAATCCTGAATCAGCATCGCTGAATTTAGGTCACACCACAAGTGTGCCAACAACCTCCGGGTTGGATCCTCCACATCAAACACCAACACAAAGAACACCAACACCAACTGAAATTCCATCAACATCAACAAATCAACCAACCAAAGATTCAACATGTGAGGTTTTATTGAATATCTTAAGATCGGAGGGTGATTTGTTGACTGTTACTGAGAAAGGAATTTTGAATGCCCTAGAAGTTAGAGAAAGGGAACTTGCAACTGACAGACGAGTCAAAGCTTTACAAGAACAAGTTCAAAGACAAAAGGCTGAGTATGATGCTAAACTAGCTGAATTTGAGTTAAGATTGATAGCTTTAGAATCTTGCCGACCGGCCTCGGTTCCTTCTCGTCGGGATGATCCTGATTCTGATGATCACCCCGAGGGGGAGGAACAAGGAGGGACTGAGGGAGGAGTTGAAAATACCAGAGAGGATGTGCGGTCCGGGTTAGGACAAGGGCATAAAGAAAAAGTTAGCCCTCCATTAGTTCAAACCAATGTGTCTAGCCGGGTTGTTTACCCTAGGGTAGAAATCGGGAACTGCCCATTCTCGTATGCACCAACCTCTCCTAGCCATTCTGACTCCTCACAACAGGAGTTAGTCTCAGAAATACACGGGGATAAGCCACGCTCACCACACTCTCCTCATTTGGAGGATGAGAGTGTTGAAATTAGAGAGGATCAGCCCCACCTCTCGCCTTCAATTCATGCACAAGAGTCTAGATCTCTTAGGGACACGGATTCACAAGCCCAGTTGAGTACTGGTGCCGGAACAAGCGGAGGGGGACCCACTTTGTGTGACCCTCAAGGACAGCTTGGAAATCCTGCCTTAGCTAACATCACGCCAGCTTTAGCCGCAGGTAACAGTCCTCAGACCGAGACTGGGGAGCAGTATGAACGCCGTTGTGACACTGCTGTTCCTCAGGATCAACCTGAGACTGTATTAACGGGCATTCTCAGTGACCCCGGTGTTGTTAGTGGTGTTGCCCAACAACAAGTCCAGGACAGTGATTTATCACAGTCTAGGACGCCAATTGATTCGGGTTGCAAAGCCCATGAATCTGAAACTGCTGGTGAGGGTATAACCCGAGGATCCGCAGGAAATCCTGAATCAGCATCGCTGAATTTAGGTCACACCACAAGTGTGCCAACAACCTCCGGGTTGGATCCTCCACATCAAACACCAACACAAAGAACACCAACACCAACTGAAATTCCATCAACATCAACAAATCAACCAACCAAAGATTCAACATGTGAGGTTTTATTGAATATCTTAAGATCGGAGGGTGATTTGTTGACTGTTACTGAGAAAGGAATTTTGAATGCCCTAGAAGTTAGAGAAAGGGAACTTGCAACTGACAGACGAGTCAAAGCTTTACAAGAACAAGTTCAAAGACAAAAGGCTGAGTATGATGCTAAACTAGCTGAATTTGAGTTAAGATTGATAGCTTTAGAATCTTGCCGACCGGCCTCGGTTCCTTCTCGTCGGGATGATCCTGATTCTGATGATCACCCCGAGGGGGAGAACCAAGGAGAAGGTCAAACGAACATTGATAATACTTCGGCAAGTGTTGAAGGAAATGTTGAGGATACGTTAGATGATGTGATTAGAAGAAGGTTAGTTGAAGTTTTTGGTGCTGAGTCTGATGGAGAAAGTGAAGAAGAGTTTGAAAATGTTGAAGTTAATGAAGAAGAAGGGTTTGTGATTGAAAATGAAGTTATGGAATACGCTGAAGGCGAAGCAGAAGATGAGGCAAGAAAAGATAATATAATCTTGGATGAGCCAGAAATAGTTGAGACTCAAGTAAATGTAGAAGCTGTTGAGGAACCTGTGTTTGAGGACTTCCCAGATCTTGATTATTTTGAAACTGGTTCATCAAGCAGAAAAGAAGCTGGAGAATCTTCTACTCAGGGTCTTACAACTCCTCAACACTACACTTTTGAAGACTTCAATAGTTTTGATGAATTAAGAAAGACTCCTGAAGCTGCATCTCAGAATTTCAAGAAGTCAACTTATAAACAAGTGTTGAAAGAAGCAATCATATCCGAGGAAGTCCTTCCTGATTACTTTCCAACAGAATTGACTGAAGAACAAAGGAGGTTTATTAATCGGGGATACTTCTTGAGGGATAAAGAAAGAATGGTTGCTCTGGGTGTTAAGCCAAAGGAGGCAGCTAAGAAGTCAAGATTTCTGGAAGAAAGAGCTTATCCGATCTTCTGTGGAGCTACCAAAGTGACTAAAACAAAGAGACCAGAATTGGATTCGATGTACAAGTTTAAGGAAGCTAGACAAATTGAAGAATACAAAGAGCTTCTTAAACTCACTAAGCAATACAATCCAAAGCTTCTCGAAGAACAAAGAAACCACAAGATTTTGGTGCTTGTCAGAGTGATCTTGGTTAAAAGGATTTCTATCTCTGTACCTTGCTTTCATGTGAAAAGAGATAACAATAAAATGTACAGATTCACAGAAGCTCAGTTCAAGCTGCTACCAGTCGATGACATTATCTTTCTCTACAACCACTTCTTGAATGCGATGCAAAGATACAAAGAAGATGTTATTGCCTTTGAAGCTGTTAAAAGATACATGTCAAGCTGCATTCAATACGCTTCATTGGAAGACTTTCAAATTGGTTTTGAAGTGGTTAAGAGAAAGATCAATGTACCATATCCAGATCAAAGTCTTTACACCGGAGACATTGAACAGCTCTGTATAGGTCATATCATAGAAGAACCATCCTTTGGTGTTGTCTTTTTAAACAGCAGAAAGAAGAAGATCTTTATTCGTATGGATGAACTTGCTTCTTATTCAGATGGAACACTTGAATTTTGTAAGAATGTTTTGTTGTGTTTGAAAGAAGATGATCAGGATGAAAAGAAAAAGGAAGTATTTGATAAAGTAATCTCCAAGATAAATCAAAGACTCGAGTACAGAGACAGTATCAGAATGATGAGAGAGGCAAAGAATGTTCAAAAGTCTAAGTACGTCGTACGTCGAAGAGGAGGTTGTTGGATCAAGTATGAGCCAAGTCATCTTCCAGGCCCACAAAATATTCCACCAAGAAACTATGAAGCAAACATGGTTGTTCCTGATGACAGACCAGAAGGAGATAATTGGTTCTGGCATCCAAATAAAGATAGACCAAATACAAGAGCTTGAAGAATGACAAGAACTGGATATGTTTCACAAATCACTACTAAGGGGGAGATTGTTAGAATTATAAATGTAGTAGTTGATTTGTGTTCTTTATATTGTTTTATACTTAGAATGTAAACATGTTAATATGGAAGGGGGCATAGTGTAAATTCCTCCACCCTTTGAATAAGGTTTTGGATGTCGGTTTGGAAAGAGGCAAAGTGAGTAACTGGAGGAGGTAAATTGAGAGAAGCCTCCCCAGTTGACGTCGCAGCAGTTGGGAGAATAATAGTAGGAGTGGTGGAAGAAGTAAGGACTGGAAATTCAAATTGTTGGACATGCTGAGAATGTTCAGGTGTGTCCAACGGCGGCGGTGAATGAAGACTTGGTGTTCAAGAAGCTGAATGAGTTGGTCACTGGCTGCAACAATCTGGCTACTTCTTTAAAAGAAGCCTTTGACCTTACTCAGACCAAAGTCACAACCTCAATCTCAAATTTGCTGGGTAACACTGTTAGAAGATCTGAAGTTGATTTAAGGGAGATTGAAAAGCAGGTTAAAGATTTAGTTGAAAAACCTGGGTTGAATGTGACTAAGCTTGGGCAGCAGTTGATGACTTCGGTTGGTCAGAGAATTGATGATACGCTGGGTGCAAGAGAAACACAAATGATTGAGAAGGTGATAGCTGAGATCACCAAGCTGGCCACTCCTCAGGTTGATCTGGCCCCGCTCACTAATGAGATCAACCAGTTGAGGGGCAGCATTGATAACTTAAACACCCAGGTATCAATTCACTCTCAGTCTATTGACAAACTGACAACTGAAGTGGAAAATTTGAAGAAAAAGGATGAAAAGGTTAAGGATAAGGTGGTTTCTGGTCTGGATGAAGATTCTAAGACTTCGAATGAACTAAAGACTGGTCAGCAACAGGTTGCTGCAAATGTTCTGACCCAGTCCTAAAGAGACCAACCATCTGTGGAGATCTTTCAGGATGATGTGTGGAATATTTAAAGAATGCAAGGACATACAATCATGGCAGCCTCTTGACCGGTTGCCATCTCACCCTTCTGAGTGGGAAGTTATAAGGGCTGGTCTAGATGCTTGATGTGTAATTTCGAGTCTTAAATTTATAACACGAACTACCTAGCTACTGTCTACTACACACTTACGGGCAGTGTACCCGTTCGTATGCAATATAGTTACTTGGTAAGTACGAGGTCGAACACAAGGACTTTTATAAGCAATTGTTAAATACAATGATACAAAAATAAGGGGGGTTTTATGGCCGAATTGCCACGTTGCAAAAGTTAGTTAAGATTGTTAGTAATCCCGTAGGATTAATCGCAAGAGAATTTTGTTGTTTAAAACAAGAATTTAAAAGATCATCTACCTCGACTCCATGACACATTTCATTTTGGTTGCATTAAGGTCAAAGCCAATTCAAATATGTTGATTCCGATAACTAAGTTAAGACAAGGAACTAACTAGTAGGCCTCCTAGCTCATTACCCTACCCGAACTCATTAACCAATTAGTTCGATCCTAAAGATCCGGCTACCACCTTCCCTATTAAGATCTCCCTATCCGATTAATTTGTTTTGTTATGATTAAACAATTTCACCTATCGATTCTACCAAACCGTTAACACATTGAACTCTCTTACCTATTGTTGTTTACCAACTCGCTACCACGAATTAACACCTATTGATTCTACTAAATCAACTAGAACAATGCACTCCGGGAATTAACTACCATTAAAACCATTTATACATTATCAACAAACAATAGAATAAATGATAAGAATTCAATACATTAAGATCTTGATGAAACGTTTAATAATCAACTTGAATTCAAAATAATATGCAACCAATATTCATTGTGTCATTTCATCTCAGTAGATGATGAAGTGTTTAGCCTGACATAATCATAAATAAGTCACAAATAGCAAAAGAAAGAATAAACATCTTGTACCAAAGTGTGAAAGACAATGAAAAGCTAAAGAAATCGATGATTGAATGCCTTGAAACTCTTGAGCAACCCTTAGATCTTGGAGAAGGTAAAAGCTGCTGAATATTGCCTCAAGAAACCCTAAAATCGCCTGAAAGTCGAAGTGTCTCCGAATGGGAGGGTTTTGGTCTTCTATTTATAGTGTTACTAAAAAGCCCTTGCTGAACCGACCTACAGGTGCGACGCACCAAGCTCCAGGTGCGGCGCACCTGGCTTGTTTCCAAAAATTGCATCTGCCCGATATGCGGCGCACCACATGTTTGGTGCGGCGCACCTTGCTTCTTTCTCAGAATTCCAACTTTTCTGATCAACTTATGCGGCGCACCACCCTTCAGGTGCGGCGCACTCCCTTCTTGCAAAATTTGGCCAACTTCCTGATCAATATATGCGACGCACCACCCTTCAGGTGCGACGCACTCAACCACTTCCTCTGCAAAACTTGTGATTTCCAACTCGTTTCTTCTCGTACTAGTACACGAACCATCCTAATGCATCTTTTAGCCATCCACAAGCTATTTTTAACCATTTTACCTGTTCTAAGCCTACAATCACTAACAATACCATCAAAGCATCGAATATACATGTAATTTGCACATCATTAAGCATAAAATGACTTAGAAACGATATGGGATTATACATATAAATGGACATATCAATGCTGCCAAGGGGGAAAGAAGTGCAGTCCTTGCACCAATTGCATCTGGAAGTGCTCCATCTGGAAGTCAAATTGGTAGAGAAATGGTTGTGGCTGCCAGTACTGAAACTGGTGAGCAAAGGGTTGAAGAGAATGTTGATGATGTGTTTGATAGGGGGAATGTGGATAAGGGTAAAGGGAAAGCATCTGATGAATCTGCCCAGCCGGCCACTGATGTACCATTGTTAGAAACTGGCAATCTTGATATGCTTCCTCCAGTTTCAGAAAGTGAAAGCAAAAGACTGGCAAGACTTGGGGATCAAATTAAAGAGAGAAAGAAAATGAAACAAATAAACCAAGCTCAAGTCAGAGAACATCTTGCCAAGATTAAAATGCTTGATATAAGTGATGCTCTTCTTTTGGGAATCACTAAGGAGGAATATGCCAAGGTGAAAGATAATGCAAGGATAGTGGGCATGTTGCAAGAAATGCTTGACATTGAACTGGACAGGCACTATCCTGATGATGAAGCTGAGCATGATGCCAGAAATTTGAATATATCAGTGGAGAAGGCAAAAGAGAATCGGGCCAGTAGGATTATTAAGAGAATTGAAAATGTGAAGAAGGTTGTGAAAAGTGTGTTGAATCCACCAAGAAGGTACCCTCAACTAAGAAAACCACTGCATAGAGATGCTGACCTTAGAACCTTCATTGAACCAACTGGCGAAATCACAAATGATGATATAAAGGTTGCTGTGCAGGCTGCTGGAGCTGCGACTATTAAAATCTCAAATGAAACTGAAGCCAGAAACTACTATTCCCAGATCATGGCAACCAGAAAGCACAGTGGGGCAATCAATGGTGTTTTTGTTACAATTAAGCCAGGCACCAAGTACTTTCATGTTGAAGTCAGTTACACTAGAGGGCCACTAGTTAAAACTGATAATCCTGGTGTAATGCAATATGGGTTCTCGGAATGGGTGGAGATGGTAAACTTTTTGGAAGCTAAGGCACAAAAGAATAGGTTTGAGAAAGCTTGGGTTAACTTCTTGAAGGGCAAGATTCAACATAAGGAGAATCTAGAGCTGAAGTTGAACATTGGCCCTGAAGACTCTCGACCTATCTCTTCAGTGTCAAAGAGAAGGAGAACTGGCGAAGGGCCATCTGATTAAGTTCTCTTTCCATTTTATCTACTTGTATTTTTCATTTACATTCTGTAACTTATGTAAATTTCATTTCCTTGTATAAATGAAGTTACCAGTTTGTAACCACAAGATAGATAATAGATTAAGTCTAACAAACTCAAAAGATAAACCCAAGGCATTTACTGATCTATAAAAATGCCTTGGAAAACTTAGATAGATTTAATCGAACAAGTCTTTCCAGTTCATACTTGTATAGATACAAGAACTGAAAAGACTTGGCAATATTTCAGGACAAATAGGGGGAATTTGTTAGGACCAGTTTCAGACTGAAGTCCAGTTGCAGCGTACAGTTAACGCAACTGAAGACTTCCTCCAGTTGAGAACTGACCAGTTGAAGAATCAATCCAGTTGAAGTCGAAGACAACAAATGGAAGATAGAGAATGGCAATGGCAGCGAGGCCCAGTTGACATTCTACTCAGTTACAAACTGGAGAGCATCAGTGTAAAGTACTTACAAAGCTTTACAGTGATTACGAGGAAAAAACTTTTATGCTTTATGTGCTATTAAAGGATAAAAGGATTTATCTATGTATAAAGTACAAAAGGGTACATAAAGCAGGTTGAGAAAAGTTACTTTATTCTGTAACTTTTCACAACGTTTAAGGAATTAAATGCTATTCCTTAAATGTTCTCAACCATATTTGTACGGCCAAAGTTGACATCCCAATGTCAACTTTGCCTATAAATAGAAGTCATTTGCACAACAAGAATACACACACATACTTTGCAAACCTGCAATATTCTTGGTGAACTTGTGCAATATTCTTTCAATCGCTAAAAGGAACATTTCACAACTTTAAGTGTTTCGATTGTTTAGAAAATTTCCAAGTGTAGATCAATTGTAGTTCATAGGTTGTTAGGATATTTACATACTTTGTATTATCTTGGTTCCGCAATAACCTTGTAATTTATTTAAAGTTAATAAATAAATTACACTTGAAATTTACATATTGTCTCACCAATTTACTTTACAAGTATTTTATATTATTGCATTGTTTTTACTTATTGTCAATTTAATAAGTAATCTATCCAGAACTTGGTATACATTCACTGCAATTGGTCGTCTCTAGTTCAGTGTTTATATTGCAAAGTAAACCCACCATCGACATTGAGGTGTCTTCAGGTAGTACCATCTATTGAGTTGGGACTTACAAAATGTTCCTTTTTGCGATTGAGAGAATATTGCACAAGTTCACCAAGAATATTGCAGGTTTGCAAAGTGATTTTCTTGTTGTGCAATGACCTCTATTTATAGGAAAAGTTGACATTGGGATGTCAACTTTGGCCGTACAAATATGGTTGAGAGCATTTAAGGAATACCATTTAATTCCTTAAAATGCTGTGTAAAATTACAGAATAAAGTAACTTTTCTCAACCTGCTTTATGTACCTTTTTGTACTTTATACATAGATAAATCCTTTTATCCGTGTAATAGCACATAAAGCATAAAAGTCTTTTCCTCGTAATCAGTGTAAAGCTTTGTAAGTACTTTACACTGATGCTCTCCAGTTTGTATCTGAGGAGAATGTCAACTGGGCTTCGCTGCCATTGTCATTCTTTATCATCCACTTGTTGTCTTCGACTTCAACTGGAATGATTCTTCATCTGGTCATATCTCAACTGGAGGAAGTCTTCAGTTGCGTTAACTGTACGTTGCAACTGGACTTCAATATATTTCTGGACAAATCTTCTTAGTCTCCAGATGCAACTGGAGACTGTCTAGTTTCAGCGAAACTGGTCCTAACACGATCCATAAGGATTAAGGGCTTTTTCCTCGATAACCAATCTCGGTGTTCTTGTTCCCTTATCTTTACTTTTATTTTGTTAATTATTAGATCTTCATTATAATTAGCATTACATTCTGTTCTTTGCATTATCTCGATACATTTAAATTCTTTATTTACGATTATCTTTGTCCTTTAATTCCTTGTTTAGTCGACATAATTCTTTAGCAAATCTTTTCTTTAACACGCATCTTTGAAACCCAACATATTTTACAAGCCCTTAACCTCACGAACGAAAGTTTGGTTACATAATTGATCTAAGTCTTCAAGGTTGATTATCTTGGGTAATTTTTGACCAAAACAATTTGGCGCCCACCGTGGGGCAAAAGGTGCTTTCAAAAATCAATGTCAATTTCTTCTTACTCGATTATGTCGAACAAACAAGGAAAAAACTCTTTCAAAACAAAAAACACAGGGACATCTAATATAATAAGGAGGCTCAAACATTCTTATCCCTATTTCTATGCTAACGAAAATTTATTTTCCATTATAAGCCGGATTGAAGCTGACTTGGAAAAAAGAAGCTGTGAAATTATCAGAGATTTAAAAGTATTGCAGCTGAGGTTTCTAGATGTTCTTAAGCTTCAGTCAATATTACAGAGATCCAAAGATCTAGATCCACATGCTATAGAAAGCTTGGGAATTGAAGATTTGAAACGACAAAAGATAAGTCATGAAACAGAAAGCACGCATGAAAATCTACCAACAAAGGAAACACAATTCCAAGAGAATTCTGAACTGAAGATTTGGAACATGGAAATGCAAATTTATAAATTATGATTTACTTGAACTGACTAATCAATATAATTTTAGTGTTAAGATTGCTCTAAACAGGGAAAAGGGCACAAGCTATCAATCAGCAAACACATGCATAACAACGTGGAACAAGGTCTTCACCTTTTGGCTTTCACGCCAACTTTTGGTTGAAGGTTTTCACCTTCTCTTATAATCGCCCGTGTCGCACGATAATTAATTTCACGGTTGAAGGGTTAAATTCCAAGGTCGTCGAAATTAAATCTATTGTTTGTCGGTGTTACCATCGATCTCCCAAAATTGGCTAACCACGCCATCCCCGAAATTGGCTAACCACGCCACCCAAAAGCTACTCCCATGAACTGGCTAACCATGCCACCAAACATACTCGAAAGACTGGGGACACCCCCTAGATCTTGAGAGCCCAGTACTTCCTTAACGATTTGAAGATCAATATCTTCGATCTCCAACATTAATGTGTTTTAGGATCCCCATTCCTAAAACTCATTCCCACACAAAATCATATAAATTTTGTTTTATTTTGGTATCTAACAATTCAGGGAAACAAATATGTGTTATAGCTGTCAAGCAAATGAAGAAAGGAGACTTCAACAGACAATTAAAGACTGGCGATTAATAAAGAGGCTGGAAGCTAGAAATCATAGCCTACAAGTGGGATCTTAAATACGCTTACAAGGTGCATGTATTCAACCTTCTATTTATTATGTCAATCCAATTTTTTACTGTTTTCATGATTAAACAAATTTAGATTAATTATTAACTGGCACATAATGTTTTTTATCCGTAAAAAGTAGTTTTGATGTTCAGTTATAAAAAATAATAATAATAATAATAATATAATATATATATAAAAATTTTTATATACCAATACTTTGAAACAAAAAACAAAGATATGATGGAAGAAAATTAGAAAAAGTTTATTCGAAATACCTTCAAGAGAGACGATCTGCTTCACCTGCAAATAAAAATAAGAAGTACCAATCCATAATTAATAAGTGCCCCAGATAACAGATATCCGAAATACTTGCTTTTTGAATTTTAAAATTGTGCCCGAAAGCACTGGGACAACTACCCTAGCAAGCATAATCCTAAGAAAAAGGAAATCCAAAGTACTACAAAGTTAACTACACCACCACAGTTGATCATTCCAGATCAACCACGCCCCAGATTAATTGTTTAAGTTACAGACCACAATCCAAATAACATAATAAAAGTATTAATATAGTTACAACCCATCAAGTTAACCAACTACTCAAGTCATCAAGCCACATTGTCATTCTCCGGTTGCACTTCATCTTCCCCCTGCACTTCATTTCTGCCTGCACCTGATCCTTTGCCTGCACTCTATGAGTCAATGTCTTAAATGTCTTAGCCAATGCATTGTATGTTTCATCAACTGCTGCCTCATCAACCAGTTCCTTTTCTTCCTCTGCTTATTTTTCTAACTTTGACTTACCTCCCAAGCTAACATATTCGTAATCTCATTTTTCCAACTCCCACTCTTCAGGAAGTGTCAAGCCAGCCAACCGGGCTTCAAGAGCCATTTAAACTTTTATACCTGCAATTGATCTTTGTGTATTCATCTTGGCATTCTTAGTAATCAAGTCTGACCTTTCCTTCAATTTCTTTTCAGCCTCAACTATTTGATTCTCGAGTTTCTTGGCCATCTTAGCAAACTCACTCTTAGTTTTGGCAAAGTCTTGTTCCAGAGCCCTTATTACCTTCTCTTTCTTATCTAGCTGTTGTTTCAAAGAATTACACTCATCTATCTTTTATCTCATGAATTTCCAAACCACCTCACTACTGTAAGAAGCCATATCAAGAGCCTAACAACTAATAAGCAAAATTTTAACAAGTCTATTTGGAAAAAACTAAGTGCTAATGTTAAAAGAGAAAATTTTACCTTTTCGAATTGCGCCTGAACTGTATCCAAGTCCAAAGGACCTTGAACCTTGAGCACGGGAGGCTTCTTTCCAATTAAATCTATCACCTTTGCTTCAGTTTTTGTTCCGGAATCAGCTTTAACCCTTGTTTCAGCCTTCAATCCTGGTCCAGTTTTGAGCTTCTTGCTGGCACGAGTGTTAGACAAAGTAGAGCGACGTGCTGAGGGAGCTTTTGGCGTTTCACTCATATCAAACAGCCCATGGTCATCAAAATCATTTGAGGGATAACTTTTCTTCACAGGAGCGGATTGCGCAGTAGTGTCGTCCATAGTATCATCGTTGGTCTTGTTTGAAGATGCTGACTTGAGAATATACCGCCCAAAATTCCTCTCTTCTTTATCCAACTCAAAGAAACTGTTGATTCTCTTCTGAGCCGCTTTGTCCTTTGAAGCTTTCAGTTTTGCTACGGTTAAAAGAAAATATATCATGTCTACATATATAGAATTAAAACGCAATTAAACGATTTTGTGAAAGACTCAACAATCTTACCTCCAGCAACCCAAGAAGGAGGAAGATAATTGCCTACAGGGAGTGAACTCCTTTTGACAAAAAAGAATTTGGTTTTCCAAGGATAATCGTTCTGAGTTACTTCACCAATCAAACGCTTATTCCTATCTCTTACTTTGAGAATGTAAAAGCCAGAACCGAAAGTTGTTAAATTATAAACTATACTCAAGTCTGGAACCTTAAGTTCTAGGTTTTTACTGACTATTAGGTCATTCAACACAAATAAGATTCTTCAAAGCATAGGGCTAGCTTGACCATAGGAAAAAGACAAAGGGTGGAGAGCCTTCAGTCTAACCTTAGAAAAAGACAAAGGGTGGAGAGCCTTCAGTCTAACCTTAGGAAAAAGACAAAGGGTGGAGAGCCTTCAGTCTAACCTTAGGAAAAAGACAAAGGGTGGAGAGCCTTCAGTCTAACCTTAGGAAAAAGACAAAGGGTGGAGAGCCTTCAGTCTAACCTTAGGAAAAAGACAAAGGGTGGAGAGCCTTCAGTCTAACCTTAGGAAAAAGACAAAGGGTGGAGAGCCTTCAGTCTAACCTTAGGAAAAAGACAAAGGGTGGAGAGCCTTCAGTCTAACCTTAGGAAAAAGACAAAGGGTGGAGAGCCTTCAGTCTAACCTTAGGAAAAAGACAAAGGGTGGAGAGCCTTCAGTCTAACCTTAGGAAAAAGACAAAGGGTGGAGAGCCTTCAGTCTAACCTTAGGAAAAAGACAAAGGGTGGAGAGCCTTCAGTCTAACCTTAGGAAAAAGACAAAGGGTGGAGAGCCTTCAGTCTAACCTTAGGAAAAAGACAAAGGGTGGAGAGCCTTCAGTCTAACCTTAGGAAAAAGACAAAGGGTGGAGAGCCTTCAGTCTAACCTTAGGAAAAAGACAAAGGGTGGAGAGCCTTCAGTCTAACCTTAGGAAAAAGACAAAGGGTGGAGAGCCTTCAGTCTAACCTTAGGAAAAAGACAAAGGGTGGAGAGCCTTCAGTCTAACCTTAGGAAAAAGACAAAGGGTGGAGAGCCTTCAGTCTAACCTTAGGAAAAAGACAAAGGGTGGAGAGCCTTCAGTCTAACCTTAGAAAAAGACAAAGGGTGGAGAGCCTTCAGTCTAACCTTAGGAAAAAGACAAAGGGTGGAGAGCCTTCAGTCTAACCTTAGGAAAAAGACAAAGGGTGGAAAGCCTTCAGTCTAACCTTAGGAAAAAGACAAAGGGTGGAAAGCCTTCATCTAACCTTAGGAAAAAGACAAAGGGTGGAGAGCCTTCAGCTAACCTTAGGAAAAAGACAAAGGGTGGAGAGCCTTCAGTCTAACCTTAGGAAAAAGACAAAGGGTGGAGAGCTTTCAGTCTAACCTTAGGAAAAAGACAAAGGGTGGAGAGCCTTCAGTCTAACCTTAGAAAAAAGACAAAGGGTGGAGAGCCTTCAGTCTAACCTTAGGAAAAAGACAAAGGGTGGAGAGCCTTCAGTCTAACCTTAGGAAAAAGACAAAGGGTGGAAAGCCTTCAGTCTAACCTTAGGAAAAAGACAAAGGGTGGAGAGCCTTCAGTCTAACCTTAGGAAAAAGACAAAGGGTGGAGAGCCTTCAGTCTAACCTTAGGAAAAAGACAAAGGGTGGAGAGCCTTCAGTCTAACCTTAGAAAAAAGACAAAGGGTGGAGAGCCTTCAGTCTAACCTTAGGAAAAAGACAAAGGGTGGAGAGCCTTCAGTCTAACCTTAGGAAAAAGACAAAGGGTGGAGAGCCTTCAGTCTAACCTTAGGAAAAAGACAAAGGGTGGAGAGCCTTCAGTCTAACCTTAGGAAAAAGACAAAGGGTGGAGAGCCTTCAGTCTAACCTTAGGAAAAAGACAAAGGGTGGAGAGCCTTCAGTCTAACCTTAGGAAAAAGACAAAGGGTGGAAAGCCTTCAGTCTAACCTTAGGAAAAAGACAAAGGGTGGAGAGCCTTCAGTCTAACCTTAGGAAAAAGACAAAGGGTGGAGAGCCTTCAGTCTAACCTTAGGAAAAAGACAAAGGGTGGAAAGCCTTCAGTCTAACCTTAGGAAAAAGACAAAGGGTGGAGAGCCTTCAGTCTAACCTTAGGAAAAAGACAAAGGGTGGAGAGCCTTCAGTCTAACCTTAGGAAAAAGACAAAGGGTGGAGAGCCTTCAGTCTAACCTTAGGAAAAAGACAAAGGGTGGAGAGCCTTCAGTCTAACCTTAGGAAAAAGACAAAGGGTGGAGAGCCTTCAGTCTAACCTTAGGAAAAAGACAAAGGGTGGAAAGCCTTCATCTAACCTTAGGAAAAAGACAAAGGGTGGAGAGCCTTCAGTCTAACCTTAGGAAAGACAAAGGGTGGAGAGCCTTCAGTCTAACCTTAGGAAAAAGACAAAGGGTGGAGAGCCTTCAGTCTAACCTTAGAAAAAGACAAAGGGTGGAGAGCCTTCAGTCTAACCTTAGAAAAAGACAAAGGGTGGAGAGCCTTCAGTCTAACCTTAGAAAAAGACAAAGGGTGGAGAGCCTTCAGTCTAACCTTAGAAAAAGACAAAGGGTGGAGAGCCTTCAGTCTAACCTTAGAAAAAGACAAAGGGTGGAGAGCCTTCAGTCTAACCTTAGAAAAAGACAAAGGGTGGAGAGCCTTCAGTCTAACCTTAGAAAAAGACAAAGGGTGGAGAGCCTTCAGTCTAACCTTAGAAAAAGACAAAGGGTGGAGAGCCTTCAGTCTAACCTTAGAAAAAGACAAAGGGTGGAGAGCCTTCAATCTAACCTTACGAAAAAGACAAAGGGTGGAGAGCCTTCAGTCTAACCTAGGAAAAAGACAAAGGGTGGAAAGCCTACATCTAACCTTAGGAAAAGACAAAGAGTGTCAAGGCTGGAAGTGGGCCCCAGGAGAGCCTTCATCTAACCTTAGGAAAAAGACAAAGGGTGGAGAGCCTTCAGTCTAACCTTAGGAAAAAGACAAAGGGTGGAGAGCCTTCATCTAACCTTAAGAAAAGATAAATATTGTCGAGGCTTCAAATAGATCGAACTTTCGGTGGATTAATTAATTTACATATATAAGTTTAAGTGTGGAAAGCTTTGGAAAGGTTTGGAGTGGGGCCTAAGAGAGCCTTTTGCCTCGAAAGCCTCTGGAGAGCCTTCTACGTGGAAAGCCTCTAGAGAGCCTTCTGTCTGTCAAGCCTTCAATCTTAGCAAGGTGTCACACTGGAAGATTGACACCCAGACGAGGTGTCACACTATCACACTGGAAGACTGACACCCAGACGAGGTGTCACACTATCACACTGGAAGACTGACACCCAGACGAGGTGTCACACTATCACACTGGAAGATTGACACCCAGACGAGGTGTCACACTATCACACTGGAAGACTGACACCCAGACGAGGTGTCACACTATCGCATTGGAAGATTGACACCCAGACGAGGTGTCACACTATCACACTGGAAGACTTGACACCCAGACGAGGTGTCACACTATCACACTGGAAGACTGACACCCAGACGAGGTGTCACACTATCACACTGGAAGATTGACACCCAGACGAGGTGTCACACTATCACACTGGAAGACTGACACCCAGACGAGGTGTCACACTGTCACACTGGAAGATTGACACCCAGACGAGGTGTCACACTGTCACACTGGAAGATTGACACCCAGACGAGGTGTCACACTATCACACTGGAAGACTGACACCCAGACGAGGTGTCACACTATCGCATTGGAAGACTGGCAAGCGTTCATACTTAGCGAAGTTTCAAACTGACAGACACGTGCTCTAGAATATTCTATTCTTTGAACTCGTGTTGGACTTTAAGGCCAAGGCCCATTTCTGACAGGCCCAAATCACGAGGTTACCCTAATTTGGCTGTCTATATATACTCATTGTCAGACAGATTTCAAAAAAATTCAATTCATACATTTACACACACATTCAACATATTTAGTACATTCATCATCAATCAATCATTCATAACACAAAATCACATAATATTCATATCCTCCAAAGATCGAAACATCTCTTTGGGAAAATCATCATTCACAACACAAAATCACATAATATTCATATCCTCTAAAGATCGAAACATCTCTTTGGGAAAATCATCATTCATAACATAAAATCACATAATATTCATATCCTCTAAAGATCGAAACATCTCTTTGGGAAAATCATCATTCACTTTAGGTTCATCAAGAACTTAGTAGGTTTGCACTATTATATTGAGGAGATTTTGAAGATTTTCGTGGTTAAACCTCTCTTGTGATTGAGCTTAACATTTTATGCTCAAACATTGGCGCCATCCATGAATTTACTGATCACTGGACGGTTGTTTGTTGTTACAAAGCAAAAATCATCTTTTTTCTTGTTTATTTCTTGTTTGTTTCTTAGCTTCACATGGCTGAGGAATTCACTCCTATTTCTAAGGTTGTACCTTCTGGGCTGGGGAAGGGTGTTGATGGAGGTGAATCCCCAGTAATCAATTTGGAAACCTCTGAGATCTCTAATGCTAAAAATTACAGCGGGGGAAGAGGCTGATGAGCAAGCAAGGGTGGCCACAGTTCCAAAGTCTGCAACAAAGTCAAGGTTTTGTGACTGGGTGGCAAATTATGCCTTCCCAGACGGTCAGAAGGTTCCCGCTATCGTCGGTACTTATGATGGTACTAGGGACCCTGAGGACCATCTAGCAATCTATGATCAGGCCGTGTTAACTGAAAAGTGGGTGGAGCCCGTGGTATGCCACTTATTCCCAGGCACCTTGCAAGGTTATGCCTTAGAGTGGTTCACCAAGCTTCCTGAGAAGAGCATCAAAGACTATGAAGATTTGAAGAAGAAGTTCATAGCTCAGTTTGTCCAACAGAAGAAGCGTCAGAGAAGTCACTTGGAAGCTCACCTGATTAGACAAAGAGAAAGCGAGCCACTAAGGGATTTCATCACAAGGTATACTGAGGAATGCCAAAAAATACCGGGTCTCCCTGAAAGTCAACAAGTCTCAGGTTTTACCTTGGCACTGCTCCATGGCGAACTCCAGATTGATCTAAGCAAGAGAATCCCATTGACGTTTAAAGAAGCTATTGATAGGGCGTTCGATTTCATCCGCTCCAAAGAGACTGCCTCACTAGTAAGAGGTATCACAAAGAAAGATAAATCTGGGGGAGGATTGGCTAGTGAGGGAGGGAGCCAGCAAGACCAAAGTCGAGATGAACGTCGGAACGAGCGTCTGGATGAGCGCCGTGAGAAAAGGTTAGGACCATACATCAAAGATGTACCAATTGTTAACTTGATCAAATGCCCTAGAGAAATTTTGAACACTGAGACAGTGTGTGCTACTTTCAAACCTCCCTCACCAATGGCCTTCAAGTCTGGGAAAAAGAACATGAATCAATATTGTGAATTCCATGAGGACCACAGACATGATACTAATGCATGTAGACAGCTAAAGTGGGAGATCAAGAGGGCATTGGATGAAGGGAAGCTTGAACACCTAGTCCCAGGAGCTAGGCAAGCAAAGAAGACCTTTGTATGGCAAAAGAAGAGGGTGGAGGAGGAGGATGATACAGGAGAGCCTGAGGGCCATGTATACATGGTCCATGAATAAGACAGATAACAAGACTCTAGGTTAGTAGGGCTCCCAGCCTCCCTCCTTTAAGAATCACCCCTCTCCTTATGTAAGCTACTTTGCTAAGAAATATCACTTTATTTTAAATATTTTACTTCAACTATGGTTATGTTTGTTGGTCAGATCATGTATCCCAACCTTATCATTATCATTAATGAGATATCATTTTCTTTTCGAAAATATTTGGTCAATAAATTGTTATAAGAATATTTTGACTATGAGACAAGCTAAAAGGGTAATCCGAATGAAAATTCCAGAAGTCAAGTGCTAAGATGGAAGAAAAATTCCTAGCCAACTTCTGACACGGATTATAAAAACCCAAGTACTTGTGAAGGCAAGACAGACAAACCAAGTGCCTAAAGGCTAAGACATACCTCATGTGTATGAATGAAAACTTCAAAAAGGATAAAAGCTACAAAGCAAGCTAACACTTAAAATGATTTTCATCTTCCTCGCCCATGAGGATAGACACTTCGTAAGAATATAATAATATAAAGTGAACATCTAAGCTAAGCTTGGCTAACACTTAGAAAATTTTCATTTTTTCTCATCTACTTGATGAGAGTAGAGTGCTTCCCGCTGGAAGCAAGACACAAATTAAACAAAGTCTCACCAAGTGTAAGTCCCAAGTGTAACAAGCCAAAATTGGGTCCGGCTGAACACTAATATATTTTTATTCATCTTTTTGTTTATCGGACAAAAAGGTAAGCACTTCTCATCGGGAAGTGATATTGATGAAGGGATAGCGAAGAAATTACTCCACCCACATCAAATTTACGTCTTATTCATTCATCGGATGATAAGATAAGCGTTTCCTATTGGGAAACGGCGCGCATAAAATTCAGTCATTTTTTTTATTCATCGAATAAAAAAGTAAACACTTCTCATCAGGAAGTGACAATACTCGCGAGTAATAAAGTTTTTGAGATCCAGACAGAAAATAGAATTAAATAAATAAATAAAATTCAATATGCAAATTTCAAGTCAAGAAACCTTTTGCAACTGAATTTGGGGGACCTAATATAGGCAAAGATAAGAAATTGAAGCCTGATCGAGGCTTCACCAGGTTTGGCGAAGCCCCGGCGAACCCTGGGTGCTGACAAGGTTTCAGTGAGGCTTGAAGAAACTAAGGAAGGCCTTGCCAGGCCTCAGCGGGGCTTAAAGGAGAGAGGCGTCGAAGCTTGGATGGGGTTTGAGTGTTTGACACATCGAGGCTTACATATCTTACATATGTGCATTCTTTTATTACCTGTCTAAGCTTAGACTAGGCTTAAAAGCCAAGGCCCACCTGTTGAAAGCAATGAATAAATAATGGGTTTGGTCCCAAACGGTTTCACGTGACAAGAGCAAAGGTGATCACAACCAAAATGTGAAAACATATGAATATTTATATTTTATACAATGTTTCTTACAATAAACATTAAGATATATGCCCTATAGTGTCGAGACAAGCTTGAAAACTCCAAGGCTAATTGTCAAACTTCATCCAGGCTTTAGGAGAGGCTGCGAAGCATAGGAGTATCATTCCTTTGATTTTACATAAAAATGAGAAAGAAAGACATTTAGATTACCAAAACAACTCTTGAATCAAGATTGACAAATAGTATATATATGCTCGACATATATATATATATGTAACACCCGTCGTTTAAAAATATAGGTTTTCAAAAACTTTTCATATATATAATAAACAAAAAGGAAGAAATAATACCTTTTCTTTTCTTTCTTGTTGCCTGGATCAATCCCTTTTTCTAATGGCACAATTACATTCAAGAAAAGAAAAAATACAAGATATAATGAGATCCACGAGCAAAGAAAGAGACAGAGAAGGAAGGAACATAATCGGAAAGCTAAGAAAGGAAAATTGAGAAATTTTACTTTTATTCTTGTTATCCTGATGCAGCCGATCCAAATCAACAAATCACTTATATCTTTCCTTAAAACTATCTCCCTTTAATGACAAAAAATAGAATACTAAATGAGATAAGGAGGAAAGCCACGAGATCTATACCCTCTTCTTCTTGAAGATCTATCTTTTCAAATAGATCCCTCTTCCTTTTGCTCGAGTAGATCTAAAACAAAAAGGAATAATTTCAAATCCAAGAAAAAGAAAAGGGAAAACGAAGGCCTCCTTTTAAAAATCAGAATAATAAGGAAAGGGAAGACTGTCGAGGTTTAGCATTTGCATAAATATATATATAATCGAAGCCTAGGAAGGTAAAGTTACCTTCAGTCTTGGCGAGCCTTCATGCCACGACAAAACTCTGTCGAGCCCTAGAAGAAGAGGAAAGGATTGCCGAAGCTTAAACATTGAAGAGTGTATATGAAAATAAACAGATCGAAGTTTAGGAAGAATTCTAAATTCCCAGGTGGGCCCCCAGGCGAGCCTTTAGCGAAGTATGGACCAAATCTAAGAAAGGTAGCAACGTTTCCATGGGCCCAAGGAGATTGCCAAACTGTCGATCAGACCTCCAGCAAGCATTGGCAAAGTTTTATCTAAGTCAATGCTTAATTAGTATACATATATAAGAGCGGAGCTTAGATAAAGATAAAAGTGTCGAAGCTTAGAGAGAAAGAATGTGAATGTTGGATCTTGGCAAGGATAGGCAGGAAAGAGAAGTGTCGAGCCTTCACTAAGGAGAACTGCCAGCTAATTTTAGTAAATGGAGACCTTTTTGGCGAAGCTTAGGAATGAGCAAAGAAGATCGAAGCCTTGGAGTGGGCCCCACCTCTAGCGAGCCTTCACAAAAAGACAAAAGCTTAGAGAGGCCTAAGAGAGCCTTAGGAAAAGGACAAATCCATCGAGGCTTAGCAAGAGAGAGGAGGCATCGAGCCTTGGGGTGGAGTGGCAAGGCTTTGAAGGAAAGTTTTAAAAGAAAGCTTTCATAAAGAAAGAGAAAAATAAAACTTTCTTTCCTTCTATTGAGTCTGCCGATCCAAAATAAAGAGAAGGCTTTTTACTCCTTTTCAATATTTAAATCTGTCTCCTACTAGATTGTCGATCCAAGAAGAGAGAAAAAAGAAAAGAAAGTTAATTCCAATGAAGAATGAGATGCGAAGGAGCAGAAAGAAGAACCTTCTTTTTTCTTTGTTTGTTACTTCGGTGGATACAAGAAAAAACAAAGAAAAATATAAGAAAATCAACAAGTAGGATAAATATTAAAGTTTGAATCCAAGAATTTTAAGAATTCTTACCTTCAAACTTTGGGGACTTAAAGAAGTATGGTAAGACCCACCAACTTAATAGCCCTAATTTTATGGAAGGGTGGAGAGCCTTCAATCTAACCTCATGAAAAAGACAAAGGGTGGAGAGCCTTCAGTCTAACCTAGGAAAAAGACAAAGGGTGGAAAGCCTTCATCTAACCTTAGGAGAAGATAAAGAGTGTCAAGGCTGGAAGTGGGCCCCAGGAGAGCCTTCATCTAACCTTAGCAAAAGACAAAGAGTGTCAAGGCTAGAAGTGGGCCCAGGAGAGCCTTCATCTAACCTTAAGAAAAGATAAATATTGTCGAGGCTTCAAATAGATCGAACTTTCGGTGGATTAATTAATTTACATATATAAGTTTAAGTGTGGAAAGCTTTGGAAAGGTTTGGAGTGGGGCCTAAGAGAGCCTTTTGCCTCGAAAGCCTCTGGAGAGCCTTCTACGTGGAAAGCCTCTAGAGAGCCTTCTGTCTGGAAAGCCTTCAATCTTAGCAAGGTGTCACATGGAAGATTGACACCCAGACGAGGTGTCACACTATCACACTGGAAGACTGACACCCAGACGAGGTGTCACACTATCGCACTGGAAGACTGGCAAGCCTTCAATCTTAGCGAAGTTTCAAACTGACAGACACGTGCTCTAGAATATTCTATTCTTTGAACTCGTGTTGGACTTTAAGTCCAAGGCCCATTTCTGACCGGCACAAATCACGAGGTTACCCTAATTTGGCTGTCTATATATACTCATTGTCAGACAGATTTCAAAAAAATTCAATTCATACATTTACACACACATTCAACATATTTAGTACATTCATTATCAATCAATCATTCATAACACAAAATCACATAATATTCATATCCTCCAAAGATCGAAACATCTCTTTGGGAAAATCATCATTCACCTTAGGTTCGTCAAGAACTTAGTAGGTTTGCACTCTTATATTGAAGAGATTTTGATGATTTTCGTGGTTAAACCTCTTTTGTGATTGAGCTTAACATTTTATGCCTAAACACTAATAATCTTGGGCCTTGAAAATAGGATCCAGAAAGTTTGGTTTTATTTTGCAGGATATCTGATTATCATGCTCTCGGAAAAAGGTGCACGTATCTCTGACTTTTTAATAACCATAATTGTTAATTACGATCAAATATAATCTCTTTGCTTAACCAATGTATATATCTAAAGCGAAAAATGGATCAAAATATTTCATTCATTAATCTTATATTTACATAAACTACTCGAAAGCAGTTTTACAACCATTATTGATCGTACTAGATCAACCTCTCCCCTCCTAAGTATTTGTTGTTCTACAATACACTTCCCCTACCGATTCATTTTCCTAAAATCAAAAGAGTCTAAAAATATGGGCTCCGGCCTTGTCCATTTATCCTTCATTGCCCATATCTACTATTCAAAGAACTGATTTTTCTTTACTTGCAAAAAGAGATTTGGCCTCCAAAGGATATTCCCTTTCAAACCTATCAAGACGAGCCGCTACCAGATCATGTCGCCTTCTAGTATGAATTAGCAGTTCCTCCAAAAGATCGATTTCATAATACGCTTCTAACAGTAACTTGTGCATGGCTGCTACTTCATATTCAAAACACTTCTTCATGTTTTCAGCTATCTCCCTTTCCATCTTAGCTTTCTTTTCAAAAGATTCGATAACCTTGCTCAAATTGTTGATAATGATATCATTCGTATTATGTTTTTCTTCGTGCTTCAACTTAAGATCACCAAGTGCCTGAAAAGATATACAAAAATAATGATGTTATTAAAGCGACAACAGTTAGAAATTAATGAAATATGGTACCTCTAAGATAGGGAATTCACTAGACATCTTGAAAGAATGTGAAAGAACTGTTTGAGATCTGTAAAAGTGAGAATATGAATAAATTTTAAAAACTGTCCGCTTATAATGCATAAAGTAAACTCTTGGTTACCCACGTTACACACGACTTATCTTTAAGATGTTTTCAAAATTAACTGTTTGACTTCGGTCAAAGCTTTCTCTAGAAGTCTCAAAGTTATTTCAACAAAAATGTTTTTATTAAAATAACTTTGGGGACAATTGTTATGGGTGAAATTTCAAGTACCAATATCTTGAAAGCCTAAGATCTTGACATATCAGGATCTTGACATTGATGAATATTCTGATAACTTATTAATATCTTGCTAACGATATGAATTACTTGTTATTATCATTTCCACATGAGTTAAGTGTGCAGATTCCAGAATATTCGATATAAGGCTATGGAAAATATCTCTAACGGTGCAAAAAGGAATTCACACATGGGATTTATCATCAACACGCAAAGAAGACTTGGTCTCGCAACATAATCGGACTTCTAGTTGATTTCAGCATGAGGAGAAATACTTCAACGTTCACTTGACTGGTCAAGATACTCTCCAACGTTCTAATATTGAAGACCTGGAAGATCCCTACTATTTCGCATAGTTAGTTAGCATCTAGGTCTATAAATAACAAATAAGGCTGATCGATTTAGGATATACTTTACTCACCAGCAATACCTCTGATCACTTGTATTCACACACTACTCTCGATACTCTCATCTTTATTCTCACACTTAGCGATAATCGATCAACCGAATTCCACCATTGTAAACATTTTAACAATCATTAATAAGAGAACAAAGGCAGGGACGATTGCTTCCTCCCGGGGTTTTTATGCCGGTGATCCATAAGGATTAAGGGCTTTTCCTCGATAACAAATCTCGGTGTTCTTGTTCCCTTATCTTTACTTTCATTTTGTTAATTATTAGATCTTCATTATAATTAGCATTACATTCTGTTCTTTGCATTATCTCGATACATTTAAGTTCTTTATTTACGATTATCTTTGTCCTTTAATTCCTTGTTTAGTCGACATAATTCTTTAGCAAATCTTTTCTTTAACACGCATCTTTGAAACTCAACATATTTTACAAGCCCTTAACCTCACGAACGAAAGTTTGGTTACATAATTGATCTAAGTCTTCAAGGTTGATTATCTTGGGTAATTTTTGACCAAAACAACCGTCATGATGAGGTTCCAGTATGTCATCAAAGTTGTCTTCTTCAAAAGACACAAAATCTGAATCCGAGATTGAAGTCTTCTTCACGCCTCTTTCTCCTTTTTATGACTTGCTTTGCTTAGTATATCTTTTTGCTGCTGAATATGTTGTCCCACATACTTCTGACCCTCCAGTAATTGTATTAATTACTCTTGCATTTGGTGGTGGAGAATCAGCTTTTTGGGCTGGTTTTGGTTTTGAGAAATCCATGCCTTCAACATCTTTAGCCTTCTTCCTTCCAAGGAGTTCTGTGAGATATCCTTTAGCTAGAAGAGTGGAGATCTCCCTTCTCAACATCTTGCAATCTTCTGTAAGATGACCAAAGTCTTCATGATAAGCACACCATTGGATAGGATCCTTCTTCTTGAAATAAGAATCGTTCTTCTTTTGTGGCCATCTTGCTTTATCTCCAAGTTCTCTTAGCGCCATTATTACACCAGGCGTGTCTACTGAAAATAGGTATGTTGAAAGAGCAGGATAATCAATCCCATCATCTTCTTCAACTGCATTAACTTGATTATCAACATGTCTTGTGTAAGGTTTGCTTCTTGGTTTGAATACTGGAGTCTCTGCCTTCCGATTTGGACGATCATATGATAAAGCTTCTAATTTTGAAGAAGTAAGTTCATTTTCTTCAAGCCTTATAAATCTTGCAGCTCTGGCTTTTGCTTCATCCAGGTTTCTGCATGGCGTCATTATTAGATCTTCCTGGAAATTGGATCCCAGTTTGAGACCTCTTAGAAAAGCTTGAATAGCGGTCAACATATCCATTTTTGGAATATTGAGAGATTCCTTGGTAAACCTGGTCATAAAATCTCTAAGAGATTCGTTAGGTTTTTGAGTAACTTTATAAAGATCATCTGTCAATTTTTCAAAAGTTCTACTACAAGAAAATTGACTATAAAATAAATTAGTTAAATCTGCAAAAGAATTAATAGATAAAGGAGGCAAACTCTGCAGCCATTTTAAGGCTGATCCAGAAAGTGTAGATCCAAAGCTTCTACATAAGCAAGCTTCTTTTAGGTTGGAGGGAATTGGCACAGTCTCCATCTTCTCCAAGTATAGTGCTATATGCTCTTGAGGATCTGTAGTCCCATCATATGGCTTCATATTTGGAACTTGAAACTTCTTTGGGATCTCCACATTAGCGATCCTGTCACCATATCTGTTGATAAGATAGGATGCTGGGTTGACTTCTGGAATTGGATTACAAAATCCAGGAACGCTAGAGATCATATCTTTGAGTCTCTGAAACTCTCTTGCGATGTAGTCGTTTGGTGTTTGACCCTGCGATGAGTTAGTAAAACCAAAAGAACTAGAGAAATTATTAGAATTATGTAAACCTGCACCCATGGACGCAGATATCCCAGCAGCGTGAGTGTTTTGTGGAATATTGCTCCCAAAGTTAGGAGTCGCAGTTGGGAATGGCATGCTTAGTGGTGCAGATCTAGGGGCTGCAGATGGTCATGGGGTTGAAAACAGGCTTCTTGGAGTGAATGATGGTCCATTCTCCGAAATTCTAGACTCCAAGATCTTAAATTGAGCTTGATTATACTCCTGATTTGTTTTAATCGTATCATTAAGATTCTGCAAAATAGTAAATAGGTTAGGAATATTATCAGAGTCATTATTGTGAGCAGAATTTCCAGGTCCAATATTATATGGATCCGGGTTGCCATCGGCATCATAAAAGCTGTTTCATCCATTCTGGCCAGATCTCGTGTTGAATTGGGATGAATTCCCAGTAGGGTTATCTCCAGCTGCATTGAAATCTATATTCTGATCAGCAGGTCCCTTGTCCTTGTTTTGATTCGAGATTCGAATCGTATTGTTCCTATTTCTTCGATACGAATTATTTCCTGCAGAATGACCCATCATAGAAGAAGAAATAGCAGGAGCAGTTTGTGAAGAGTTAGTTGGTTGAGTCGACATTTTTGGAATTAATTTCGGAAAATTGGTTTTCTTTGATAAAAATTGAAAATTTTAATCGATTGAAAGCACCTTTTCCCCACGGTGGGCGCCAAATTGTTTTGGTCAAAAATTATCCAAGATAATCAACCTTGAAGACTTAGATCAATTATGTAACCAAACTTTCGTTCGTGAGGTTAAGGGCTTATAAATAATGAGTTTCAAAGATGCGTATTAAATAAAAGATTTGCAAAAGATTTATGTCGACTAAACAAGGAATGAAAGGACAAATATAATCGTAAATAATGAATCTAAATGTAACGAAATAAAGTAATGAACAAAAGATAATGCAAATTATTGTAAAGATCTAGTAAAGATAAGATAAAAGTAAAGATTAAGGAACAAGAACACCGATATTTGTTGTTGAAATTACAAGGGTGGAACTAAGTTGATCGAACGATGCTAAAGATGAGAGTGTAGAGAATGTGTGTGAATACAAGTAATCAGAGATGTTGCTAGAGAGAATAGAATGTCCTATATCGATCAACCTCATTCGTTTATATAGACTCAGTAACTAACTAACTATCCGAAATAGTAGGGATCTTCCAGGCCTTTGATATTGAAATGTTGGAGCGTATCTTGACCAGTCTTGTGAACGTTGAAGTCTTTCTCCTCGTGCTGAATTCAACTAGACGTCCGATTATAATGGAAGACCAAGTCTACTTTGCGTGTTGATGATTAATCCCATGTGTGAATTCCTTTTTGCACCGTTAGAGATATTTTCCATAGCTTTATATCGATTATTCTGGAATCTGCACACATAACTCATGTGGAAATAATAATAACAAGTATTTTTGTAACGTTAGTAATGTATCAATATGTCATCAGAATATATATCGATGTCAAGATCCTAACATGCCAAGATCTTAAGCTCCCAAGATATTGGTACCTGAAATTTCACCCATAACACTCAAGATCTTGACAGAACTCAGGATCTTGACATAACTCTGAAATCTTCATACAAGGAGCCAGGTGTTGATATCTTTAACAATGATTATTTTATATGCACTAACAATTTGCAGGATCCTGGAATCAGTTTTGAATCAGCTATAGCTAGCTGTGAGATCTTCGGATTTGCCCCCCCAATATGTGATGAGATGACTCCCAAATACTTCAGGCCTTTCATTATGAAGAAATTGTATGATGGTACTACAGATCCTAAAGAGCATGTCGCTCGATACAAGAAAAAGATGAAGAAATTTCCTCTTACCCCACGTATGATGGAAAAATACCTCTGGAAAGGCTTCACTTCTTCTCTTACAGGACCCGCATTGCAATGGCTGCTAAGTTTTCATCCTAATTCATTTACTTCGTTTTCTCACCTAATTAATCAGTTTTATAATCGTTTTTATGAAAATTTAATTAACGATCTTTATAATATTACTCAGAGATCTAGTGAAACTCTTGGAAATTATCTTGACAGGTTTTGCCAAAAAGTTTACCGTATCTTAGATATTAATAGTCCTACAACAGTACAAGCTTTTCGTATGGGGTCGAGAAAAGATTCTCCACTATATGATGACCTTTTAATGAATCCAAGTAGAAGCTTGCTCAATGTCAGAATTCGAGCTTCAAGATATGTTGAAGAGGAGGATAAGGCGAGGTTTGAAGCACTGTCCACTTATGATCATCCCAACCAAAAGTCGAAAACCATATCTTTCAAATCATACAAATCCAAACCCTATTCAAGATTTGAAAACTACAGAGCTGATGATGTGAAGGATCATAACTGGATCTAGGATCTTGACATAAATTAGGATCTTGACACAAATCAGGATCTTGACACAAATCAGGATCTTGACACAAATCAGGATCTCGACACAAATCAGGATCTTGACGCATGTCTGGGATCTTCATCCCAGACCCCAGGTTTTATTGTCTTTAATATTTTTTTAACACTACTTAGAAATGCATGTTATAGATATTAAGAACAACTATCTTATAAAATGCATGCTAAGGAAATTATAAAAGGACGAATAGAATAGCTAAAATTTAATTTAGGTGGCTTTGATCTTATATAGTGGAAAAATCCCATGCATTAGTATACTTATTCTTAATTTCAGTTATGTATTATGATCTTTAACATAGAATAGATTTAGAAATATTTCAACTAAACGTAGCCAAGATAGGATACATATGCTAATGATGCCTTTAATGAAAAATAAATGAGATTATGAATAACACTAGAATTATCACACTGAGGTATACTATTTTAATATAGCATGAAGCTTTGCTACTGTGGTTACAATTAGTTGAGAAATCATATATGTGTTGAATCTCATTTTGCCTTTAAGTGATCTCGTGTTATTAGAAGTAAAGAATTAACTCTATCTCTAGATATTATGCTTAAACCTATAGGAAATTTCGAACTTTTAACATAGAACAGAAGATAAGATTAATGTTTTAACATATTTTGAATTTATCCTTAAGATACCACTAGTTTAACGAAGTACAGGTTACTGGGGACAGTTCAAGATATTGGACAAAATTTAGAATTTCTTGTAGGTCTATATATGTAACATCCCAAACTTTTCTTTAAGATTTGACTAACGCTGTTAAGTCAACCTCATGTGTGTCGTTAAGTCTAGTGTGAATATATGCATATACGTAGTTAATGTGTGAGGTTTGAAAACCTAAATGTTAATGTAGTATAAATGTGTGAAATATGAAGAATTATGTCTATGTAGTGACATTTAATGAAGGGTTAATGTTGTATATGGTCAATAAAGAAGTTTGTGACCAAAAATGAAGGATTAGGAAGCCTAGGGACTAGTTTTGACATGTGTGGAAAGTCAAAAACGGGATTAGTAGCTTAGAGGCTGTCATTAGAAGGTTAATTGCAGATCTCACTTCTTCTAAACAAGCCCTAACTGATCCTAAGTCATTCCATAGTCTTCTCTCATCAAATCTCAAGCCAAAAAGTTGTTTTGTGTGTGAATTGGTGGTCATTGTCAAGAGTATTTGCATCCTATTTGTCATTAGCAGGTAATAATCAATTAATTGATTGTATTGATTCAAATCAGGATCTTGACACAAATCAGGATCTTGACACAAATCAGGATCTTGACACAAATCAGGATCTTGACACAAATCAGGATCTTGACACAAATCAGGATCTTGACACAAATCAGGATCTTGACACAAATCAGGATCTTGACACAAATCAGGATCTTGACACAAATCAGGATCTTGACACAAATCAGGATCTTGACACAAATCAGGATCTTGACACAAATCAGGATCTTGACACAAATCAGGATCTTGACACAAATCAGGATCTTGACACAAATCAGGATCTTGACACAAATCAGGATCTTGACACAAATCAGGATCTTGACACAAATCAGGATCTTGACACAAATCAGGATCTTGACACAAATCAGGATCTTGACACAAATCAGGATCTTGACACAAATCAGGATCTTGACACAAATCAGGATCTTGACACAAATCAGGATCTTGACACAAATCAGGATCTTGACACAAATCAGGATCTTGACACAAATCAGGATCTTGACACAAATCAGGATCTTGACACAAATCAGGATCTTGACACAAATCAGGATCTTGACACAAATCAGGATCTTGACACAAATCAGGATCTTGACACAAATCAGGATCTTGACACAAATCAGGATCTTGACACAAATCAGGATCTTGACACAAATCAGGATCTTGACACAAATCAGGATCTTGACACAAATCAGGATCTTGACACAAATCAGGATCTTGACACAAATCAGGATCTTGACACAAATCAGGATCTTGACACAAATCAGGATCTTGACACAAATCAGGATCTTGACACAAATCAGGATCTTGACACAAATCAGGATCTTGACACAAATCAGGATCTTGACATAAATCAGGATCTTGACACAAATCAGGATCTTGACACAAATCAGGATCTCGACACAAATCAGGATCTTGACGCATGTCTGGGATCTTCATCCCAGACCCCAGGTTTTATTGTCTTTAATATTGTTTTAACACTACTTAGAAATGCATGTTATAGATATTAAGAACAACTATCTTATAAAATGCATGCTAAGGAAATTATAAAAGGACGAATAGAATAGCTAAAATTTAATTTAGGTGGCTTTGATCTTATATAGTGGAAAAATCCCATGCATTAGCATACTTATTCTTAATTTTAGTTATGTACTATGATCTTTAACATAGAATAGATTTAGAAATATTTCAACTAAACGTAGCCAAGATAGGATACATATGCTAATGATGCCTTTAATGAAAAATAAATGAGATTATGAATAACACTAGAATTATCACACTGAGGTATACTATTTTAATATAGCATGAAGCTTTGCTACTGTGGTTACAATTAGTTGAGAAATCATATATGTGTTGAATCTCATTTTGCCTTTAAGTGATCTCGTGTTATTAGAAGTAAAGAATTAACTCTATCTCTAGATATTATGCTTAAACCTATAGGAAATTTCGAACTTTTAACATAGAACAGAAGATAAGATTAATGTTTTAACATATTTTGAATTTATCCTTAAGATACCACTAGTTTAACGAAGTACAGGTTACTGGGGACAGTTCAAGATATTGGACAAAATTTAGAATTTCTTGTAGGTCTATATATGTAACATCCCAAACTTTTCTTTAAGATTTGACTAACGCTGTTAAGTCAACCTCATGTGTGTCGTTAAGTCTAGTGTGAATATATGCATATACGTAGTTAATGTGTGTTATGTGTGAGGTTTGAAAACCTAAATGTTACTAGA
>CM067173.1:43931045-44057343 GCA_034093135.1 Erigeron breviscapus | reverse complement strand
TCTAAAGCAAAAGGGTGCTAAGTCCACTTCTATCTACTCTCTTCTCTCGTTCCCAAAGCCCGCTTGATCACCTGCCGTATAAGAAAGAAAAAGAATACGGCTGAGCAAAAAGCCCAGTGAACGGATATGACAAAAGCAGAAGTATAGTATAAAATGCGGAGACGTATATTTTAAAAACAAACTTATTACCATATCAAACTTATTTCAAATCAAAGTACACATACGTATAGTTTCACACATACCTTATACATCAACAAATCAAAGTATATACTATAAAACCAAGTCTCATAAAATAATGCACATAAGAGTCAAACAAATATCTTATCAAAAGGGCCGAATGAAATCATAGGGTAGCTACTCCACTAATCATTCATTTTTGGTGCGAAACGCCTCGTATGACACTACGATAAGCGCCCACCGTCAAACTTATCAAAATATGCCTAGGACCGATCCATACGCCTCCTATCAAAATATAATATCAAAGTGCACATAACCACTCGGTGGTCATCAAAAGGAGACACCGTAGATCAAATCAAATACACCGCTACGGCCGGTGCCACGTCATCGGTGTCACAATAACGCGCCCATGGGACCTCCATGGATAGGTTACTCTTATATGCATATCTTAAGAAACCGTTTTGACCAACTTATATACATAAATATATCGAATATGTTTTGAAGAGACAAAATTATATTTTGGGACTAATAAAGTAATTAAAAACTTTTTAAATAATAACTTAAAAGCACATCTCTGTCCACCCAATTCTCACAAAATTATAACGGAGTCATCATGACTTATATGCGACTGTATTAATATTTCAGGGCCAATGAATATGATTCATAATATGCGACTATATTATCTTTCGGGCCAACGAATATTCGTGGGACATATCATGAATCACAAAATGCGACTGTATTAATAAAATAAAGAAAAAAAAAAAAAAAAAAAAAAAAAAAAAAAAAAAAAAAAAAAAAAAAAAAAAAAAAAAAAAAAAAAAAAAAAAAAAAAAAAAAAAAAAAAAAAAAAAAAAAAAAAAAAAAAAAAAAAAAAAAAAAAAAAAAAAAAAAAAAAAAAAAAAAAAAAAAAAAAAAAAAAAAAAAAAAAAAAAAAAAAAAAAAAAAAAAAAAAAAAAAAAAAAAAAAAAAAAAAAAAAAAAAAAAAAAAAAAAAAAAAAAAAAAAAAAAAAAAAAAAAAAAAAAAAAAAAAAAAAAAAAAAAAAAAAAAAAAAAAAAAAAAAAAAAAAAAAAAAAAAAAAAAAAAAAAAAAAAAAAAAAAAAAAAAAAAAAAAAAAAAAAAAAAAAAAAAAAAAAAAAAAAAAAAAAAAAAAAAAAAAAAAAAAAAAAAAAAAAAAAAAAAAAAAAAAAAAAAAAAAAAAAAAAAAAAAAAAAAAAAAAAAAAAAAAAAAAAAAAAAAAAAAAAAAAAAAAAAAAAAAAAAAAAAAAAAAAAAAAAAAAAAAAAAAAAAAAAAAAAAAAAAAAAAAAAAAAAAAAAAAAAAAAAAAAAAAAAAAAAAAAAAAAAAAAAAAAAAAAAAAAAAAAAAAAAAAAAAAAAAAAAAAAAAAAAAAAAAAAAAAAAAAAAAAAAAAAAAAAAAAAAAAAAAAAAAAAAAAAAAAAAAAAAAAAAAAAAAAAAAAAAAAAAAAAAAAAAAAAAAAAAAAAAAAAAAAAAAAAAAAAAAAAAAAAAAAAAAAAAAAAAAAAAAAAAAAAAAAAAAAAAAAAAAAAAAAAAAAAAAAAAAAAAAAAAAAAAAAAAAAAAAAAAAAAAAAAAAAAAAAAAAAAAAAAAAAAAAAAAAAAAAAAAAAAAAAAAAAAAAAAAAAAAAAAAAAAAAAAAAAAAAAAAAAAAAAAAAAAAAAAAAAAAAAAAAAAAAAAAAAAAAAAAAAAAAAAAAAAAAAAAAAAAAAAAAAAAAAAAAAAACGAATATTCGAGGGACACCATGAATCTTAAAATGCGACTGTATTAATCTTTCGCGCCAACGAATATTCAAGGGACATATATGAATGTACGAAATTGGAAACACTTGTACAAATCATCGCATCAAATGTAACACACCAAACCCACCTTTTCGGGACACTTTTTGAATCGGGTTTCAAGAGATGGTTTTGACACAACTATAGAGAATAAAATATTATAATTCCTCAATCAATAATCATAAAGGCAACCTCGTTAGTACATCAAAAGTCAGGGATATCACAATACTTATGCAAAGGATGACAAACAAATAACTTTTCAGATAACACGTTGTTTTCATAAAAATTACACCTTTAATCAAATAAAGTTTTGAGAGGAAAGATTTTACCGAAAGGATCCTAATAGCAACTAGAATATCCGTACATTATATATACATAACAAATAAAGTTTTGAGAGAAAAGATTGTACCGAAAAGATCCTAATAGCAACTAGAATATCCGTACTATTATATATATAACAAACAAAGTTTTGAGAGAAAAGATTGTACCGAAAAGATCCTAATAGCAACTAGAATATCCGTACTATTATATATATAACAAATAAAGTTTTGAGAGAAAAGATTGTACCGAAAAGATCCTAATAGCAACTAGAATATCCGTACCTCAATAAGCGTCTAAACTTGACAAGCCGAGATGATCCACCAAAGATTCTCAAACAAACTCTACATTAAGCAATTTATATAAGTAACTGTATAAGTTGATTATGATCATTTTATCATTCTGTTTTCCTTTCGAGAATCCCGACTTATTCTTACGTATTGGTTGTGATCAAAATAAATACATGTGATATTAATTACATGACAATTAGTAGAAGAAACTCTAAAACGTGCTTTGCTTGTTTCCCATTCCCCGTCCTTTATTCACTTTTTGTTTATGTGATTAACAAATAACAATATAATAAAATGACTTGACTTTTATTAAAAATAACAATAATAACAATTTGAACTTAATTGATGGCATGCACAAATTCATTGACATCTCCTTCGTTTACACCCGACGCCATTAAAACCATTTTCAAAAATCGACCTTCATAATTTGTCTAATATTACTACACATTAATATAAACTCACGGAGTCACGGCCAATTATATAAAAAAAATTCCGTTTATATGACATCGTTCGCATAATCCAATTCGAAATGTTCCGCTTCATGCCATCACATATAAATTTTCGTTCGTTAGTTAACTATCTATTTAAAGGCTCGTAAATAACCATTATTGTTACGAAAATCTTGTATATGATTATTAAGAGTACAACCAAAACAGGATACTAACGAACAACGTATTATTGACACATTAACATGGCTTGCTTACTTACGTAAATTGTGAGTTTAACATTGAATTGTAGTTTGTTTATTGTACAATATTAGTTAACCAAAAATCATTAGTAAAACAATTATAAGATTTAGATGTAAAAGGGTATGATCAAAGTATACCTCCGCGGAAGAACACGTCTTTACAACGACCATCAAACGAACTCGAAAACATCTCGGAACGAACAAGAAACAACTCCAAGATGATCACAAAACGAATGGTTTAAGCGGAGATTCGATATAATTATGAACTTCATTTAACGCGATGTCCTTGGTCTTTTTGTTTAATTACTCTCGTTCAAAACTCGGGTTTCTAATTTCGTGATTGATATACTATGGTTAAACGAAGGGATGGGACGTATTGTAGTCTACACAATGAGATGATTGTTAATGTTAATGTGAATATCATCTCAAGAATGGCGGTGCATATATTGAGGGGTAAAACGGATGGCCGAATGGTTTTCCATGTTACATGACAATTAGTAGAAGAAACTCTAAAACGTGCTTTGCTTGTTTCCCATTCCCCGTCCTTTATTCACTTTTTGTTTATGTGATTAACAAATAACAATATAATAAAATGACTTGACTTTTATTAAAAATAACAATAATAACAATTTGAACTTAATTGATGGACAAATAACAAATAATATAATAAAATGACTTGACTTTTATTAAAAATAACAATAATAACAATATTGACTTTTGATTAAAAATAACAATATAATAAAATGACTTGACTTTTGATTAAAAATAACAATATAATAAAATGACTTGACTTTTATTAAAAATAACAATATAATAAAATGACTTGACTTTTATTAAAAATAACAATATAATAAAATGACTTGACTTTTATTAAAAATAACAATATAATAAAATGACTTGACTTTTATTAAAAATAACAATAATAACAATATTGACTTTTATTAAAAATAACAATATAATAAAATGACTTGACTTTTATTAAAAATAACAATATAATAAAATGACTTGACTTTTATTAAAAATAACAATATAATAAAATGACTTGACTTTATGTGATTAACAAATAACAATATAATAAAATGACTTGACTTTTATTAAAAATAACAATATAATAAAATGACTTGACTTTTATTAAAAATAACAATATAATAAAATGACTTGACTTTTATTAAAAATAACAATAATAACAATTTGACATGTGATTAACAAATAACAATATAATAAAATGACTTGACTTTTATTAAAAATAACAATAATAACAATTTGAACTTAATTGATGGCATGCACAAATTCATTGACATCTCCTTCGTTTACACCCGACGCCATTAAAACCATTTTCAAAAATCGACCTTCATAATTTGTCTAATATTACTACACATTAATATAAACTCACGGAGTCACGGCCAATTATATAAAAAAAATTCCGTTTATATGACATCGTTCGCATAATCCAATTCGAAATGTTCCGCTTCATGCCATCACATATAAATTTTCGTTCGTTAGTTAACTATCTATTTAAAGGCTCGTAAATAACCATTATTGTTACGAAAATCTTGTATATGATTATTAAGAGTACAACCAAAACAGGATACTAACGAACAACGTATTATTGACACATTAACATGGCTTGCTTACTTACGTAAATTGTGAGTTTAACATTGAATTGTAGTTTGTTTATTGATCATGAACCTAACCCCTTAACTGGATAAATACCCCATCTATCTATCTATCTTAATATATCACTCAATTATTCAGGAACACACGTACACACACTCTCACCCTCTCTAGTTCCCTCTTGCAAGAACACAAAAATACAAAAACTCTTTCTCTCTAGATTCTCATCTCAATTAGTGAAATTTAAACAAGATTGAAGCTAGAATAATAATAATCATCATCTTCTAAGTATCATATCTCAAATTTGGTCATTCAAGTTCAAGAAATCTTCACTTTCAAGTCCATTTTCGGAGTTGACTTTTCTTTTGGTAAGTCAAACTCATTCTATAATCATCATTTCATGATTGTTAACATGTTTCTAGTTATATCAAAGTGTTTTTGGGTCATGAATCGGGTCAAAATGCAAATAGAGTTTCATTAGGGTTTTTATATGATTTGGAAGTGATTTGGAGGTTTTGGATTGAATTCATGAATGGGTTGGGTTTGATTATATCCAAATATGTGGATTTAGGCTTGAAATTGAGTTATAGATCATCCACTGCGGCGCAGTGAAAAGCTGCTGAACCAGTGACTCTTTGTCAACTTCAAACGCTTATAACTTTTGATCCGTAAGTCCAATTGAGTCATATGACCTATCGTTGGAATCGTGAGAGAGTCTACTTTCTCATGGTAAAGTCCTTTTGATCTGAATCCTTTTCCATTTCTAAAAATGTCGGGTCAAAGTGTTATAGTTCATGTTCGGGAGAGTCATTAAGGTGCTGTGGGATTGTGGTGTGACTCAAACTTACTTAACCAACTTGTGTAGGGTTATAGAGTTGATTTTGATGTCACTATGATATATATTAATAGGTTGTGGACACGTGGCGGTTGTTGGACGTTTATAACTCGACTATAACTTGTATTTAGCTTGCATATCCAATCAAGGTGAGTTTCATAAACCCTCCCTACTCTAATTGAGATTCGGGCTGAAAAGTGTACACATACGTGTTTGTTGAATGTTGTTAATCGTTATATGAATCGTTGTTGTTAAACGTGCTTGTTGAACGTGTTAATTGTTATATGTGATCATTATTGAATGTTGTATTGTATGAAACGTAAACGTTGTTATACATGCGGTTGAAATATACGTAAGTCATGTTGTTGTACATGCATTTGAAATATATGTAAGTCATGCCGTTGATCATGCATTTGAAATATATGTAAGTCATGCCGTAATGATCACGCCTTTGGAACATATGTAAGTCGTGCCGAAACGTTGTTGAATCGTGTTATGTGTTGATGTTGTGCTAACGTATACCCTTTTAGGGTTTTCTTTGACGTGATTAGGTATTCTAATCCTTGTATATCGTTAACGGTTGTTATCCCGATACGTTTATTCCTTGTTATATGTCCCTACGAACTCACCAACTTTATGTTGACGCATTTTAGTACACTTTTCAGGTAATCATGTTAATCAGAGATAGAATGGATGAATAAATGCTTGCATTCCTAGGGTTTGGACTATCTTTGGACTTTCTGGATCCGTGATCCTTATTTCCCTTTAACGGGTTATGCTTAGGATCAACTACTATCGTTTGAACATTTTTCTTTTAAGTATGGATTGAGTGTGTATTTTGATGAATGTTGATTATTGTAATGAACTTGTGGATTGTCTCAATCTATTGAATTCATATAGTTTGACTCTACATAATTCCCATGTCATGCTGTGCTTTTCTAAGTGATACCCCATGATTCCGCCATGTTGGGGTGTTACAGAATGGTATCAGAGCCGTGGTTGTAGAGAACTAGGAGGATTACCTAGTCTATAGCCATTGCACCCACATTTCATATTAGCATGCATGATAGGAACTTTGTGTGCAACGTGAACTGTATGATGCATAAAAACGTTTTAAACGGAGTTCGTAGGTTGCTTATAATATGATGACTTGATTGTTATGTGAGAATTGTTGTGATGAACGTATATGATAGTGTCGGGATACACCGTTAATTGTGGAAATGTTATGATGAACGTTGATGTGTTGAATTTTAGAAGCATTTATTATTTGCCCCTATAAGCAAAATGAAACGATGACATTAATGGAGTATAACATTCGGTAACCGTAGAGGCTGTGACAACTCGTAATTAATTTACATCGGGTTAGTCCTAATCTCAATTAGACGGTCATTTGACGTGGAACTTATTAGACTTTTGGACTTTTGACTTAGTCAAATTAGACGTATCTTGTTGACGTAGACTATTAGCTATCTAGATGAATGCCGAGCCTTTAAAATAACTTTAAATTAATATTTAAAGGTTATGTCTTGAACAAAATAATTAGACTGTCTAGACTTAATATTATAAAGTTCACTTTGACGAAACTTTATTGACTTGTCTTAATTAAAATGACACGAGGGAAAATACCTTTACTTTACATTTTAACAAATTAGTCAAACGGTATTTTAATCGTAAGTATTTTACCAAAGTAGGGGTAAGGTATATATCTAATATTTGGCCACATGGGCCGAATTGAAATTGAAAGGCAGGGAGGGAAACACCAAACACCCCCATCACCCTTTTCTTTCTTTGTTCTGTCGACCCACACCCACAAGAAACACATATCACCAACACTCTCAAGAATCAAACTCTCTCAATCTCATAGCATAATCAAATCTGATTTTGGGAAAAAGAAGAAATCATTTAACAAGTATTCAAGGCATCATTATCATCACCATCTTCATCTTTACCTCAAGAACATCAAATTTTGGTAAGTAAACCATTTCTCAAACTTTTGAATTGATTTAAATTCATTTAAAGGGTTTATTTCAGTTATATAATTCGAATTAGAAGCCTATGAAAGTGGTATGAAATTAGGGTTTTGGCAATTAAAGGAAATGTTGATTTAGAATTTGGTATTTGAAATCAAAATGGTTAAATTGGTGAAATGGTTGACGAAAAGAGTTGTTTCCAGACCTATAGATCATGTTTATACTTGTTATAATGAAAGGATTTGAGTTGAAAAACGGTTTGGCTTTCCTGCATATTGCACCTGCTGGTGCTGGCTGCAGAATGAGGCCACTGCGGCGCAGTGGCATGGGCTTAGCCCACTGCGGCGCAGTGCCATTGTACTGGTCCCTGGTTCGATTTAGCCCACTGCGGCGCAGTGAGCAAGGTTCTGGCTCACTGCGGCGCAGTGGATACCTTCTGGGAAAATTTTTGCGCGTAAATTTTTAAACGTTAATAACTTGTAAATCCGTAAGTCCAAATAATTTTATTTACTTTAGTTGATAAAATGAAAGTTTGAAACACGTTCTCGGTAAAGGCATTCTAGGATTGATAGCTAAGTAGTGGTACGTAGGATACTTGTCGTCGTGAGATTTGATCCTCACCATTCGTGCTCATATCCTAGGTTTTGGATAGACGTGGAGACTAGACTGCTCTTATTCTCTGACTGCTCATACTTTTAGCTCTGTTATCGCTAAGGTGAGTTTATGGCGCCCTTTTTCCTTTTACTTTGGGCCTGAAAAGCATGTACTGTATACACGACTACTTTATAAATGATTTGTCTTTGTCTATGCCATGAGATTTGGTAAATTAAATCATTTGTCTTATGTCTTGCCATGTTGACGGCTGTCTGAAAATGTGTATACCTGTCTTATGAAATATTGAACTAAATGACTTTGACTTGCCATGTTGTCGGCTGACTGAACTGTTCTTTGTGTTTGACAAACTAAAATGATCCCCCCTTCACGTAGTTATCACCATTATGAAATTCTAATGGTTGTCTTGTCAGATTTTGTTCCTGACTGTCTTTGTCTGGTCCGCACCCCATTATAGACGGGAGACCTGTGCGAGGTATACTGGTCCGCACCCCATTATAGACGGGAGACCTGTGCGAGGTAGACTGGTCCGCACCCCACTTTAGACGGGAAATCCTGTGCGAGGGAAATTGTCTTATTGTCGGACTTTGGTCTGGACTGTCTTGTCTTAAATAACTACAACAAATGACGATTGATCTTTTAGTCAAACACACTGTAAACTCACCAACTATTTCGATAGTTGATCCTCTCAAATTTCATGCTTTTCAGGTGACCATCAGTAAGTCTTGGAATCGTCTTTGGCATTATAGGGCCAATCTTTTGACTTTGGACGTACAATTAGCATCAGACATTGAGGACTTTCATGTTTTTGGCTTTAATTGTATTTGGCTGTCCAATTTATCGAACTTGTATTAAGTGGGCCCATTTCCAACTGGGGATATTTTATATCCGAGTTTTGGGGTCCACGTCTGAACGATTATGCTTGTAATAAACTCGTTTTTGGACCAATGGATGTAATCTCTATTTACCTTCTGATTAGTATGCAATTTCTTTGTTAACCCTGTATTTTCGCTACAACGGGGTGTGACAAAAATTGGTATCAGAGACAAGGTTATAGTGAATACAGAGCTATTCCTCGTGAATAACTCAATCTATAGCCATGATCGCTTCATATAGGAAATCTAAGTCTTTAAGGTTTAGGATACTTATCTCGAGAGTTATACTATTTGTCAATAATTAGACCTAACCCGATCAACTACGTCCCAATTATGTAAAATAGTATAAGACTCGAAATAAATATCTTAAATTGTGTATATACGTGTTAGTTGAATTATATTCACAACATACTGTAAATGTGGTGGGAAGGCTGCGGGTGACCCTATACATAAGCATTGAAAGTATGTTAGGAATAGAAACTCAATTCGTATGTGTATGCATAAGGTTTATATACGTAATACTTGGATTATATTAACAATATACTGAAAATGTGGTGGGAAGGCTGCGGATGACCCTATATATAAGCATGGAAGGTATATTGTTAATAGAAACCCAAATAGTATGTGTATAGTCTAGACCAAGATCTCCTAAATTGTGTAGATACGTGAATGGTTTGTGTTATATGGACGACATGCTGTAGGTGTGGTGGGTACGCCAATGGTACACCCTATACATAAACATTGAAGGTATGTCAGAAATAGAAGCCCAAATCGTATGTGTGTACACTAAACAAAGATCTCTTCAACTCATGTGTTGCATACTGTATCATCCATTTGAGACGTACTGCCTTATCCATTTGACTTATATGGATTCTTTGACTATCTTTTCAGACTAATCATGTCGGATGGAGTTAGCTCAAATGCTGTTGTACCTTGTACACCTCCAGTTCCTGTCTTGGCAAACTCCATTCCTTATGTTCCTGACTCTTATGAAGAGGAACCAATGGAGGAATCGGGCAATGAATCTCGCCCTATCAATCTAGTGTCATCTTCCAGTGAATCTGGAAATGAACATGTGTCTATCCATGTTCAATCATCTGTAACACCGGTATCTCCATATCAGAGGAGGATTATCGAGGGAGCTCGTATGCCTTGTGCTCCTAGAGACCCTTATGCTCCTGGTCCTTCTGCACCAGTTCAGGTCAACTGTGGACCTGGTCTTTCATTCTTTCAGGGAGATCCGTATGCTGCGGGTCCCTCCAGAGTGCCTGTCTACAATCCAAGTGCCGTTATGCCAGTTGCATCTGCAGCTGATAGGTCGGAATATTATCGCCGGCAATTGTCAAGGATGAACAATTCCCTCATCTGCACAAGGGAGAAAATAGAAAATCAAGCTCAGGCGTTGACAGGAGCTTCTCATCAGGCGGCCGAGGCTATATCTGTTGCTAGAGAAGGAAGGGAAACTATTGGGAGGTTGATCTGGTTGATGTCCATCGTAGTGGTTTTGGTGGTGGCTTTGCTAATCGTCGTTATTTGCAAGATGTAATCTTGTAATAATCTTTCTGTATTGTAAGCCTAGAACTTATAACAACTCGTACTTCTGTACTTTGAGTTGTAATCTTTTTGGTGGATGTATTTCCCACGTGTCTATAAATCGTATTGCTCCGACTATGTAGTATATCGTTGTGGATGAAATTTCCCACATGTTTTTGGATTGTACATACCAGACTATGTAAAATTTCGAACAATCAAAGAAATATGATTGTCTTTTGGCTTACATACTTGTTCAGACTATGTCAACTGCTCATTCTTAGTTCTAGAAATATGATTTGCCATATTTTCTTGTCTTGTCTAGTACATAAATTCATACAAGTCGACAATTTGTGACTTGCATTGTACTGTCATCTGTCTTGCAAAGCTACTTTCTGTTTAACCTATCAAGGAGATCTCTAAATGACATTTTTGGTTCATATCTTAGACTTATGGCTCCTAAGACGAAAAGCAAAGTTCAGAAAAAGGCTCCAGTCAAGAAAATTGCACCAAAGAGAGTTACTCGATCAACTCCTTTGAATAATGAAGCTGAACAAGAAGAACCTGTCATACAGCAAAGACCGGAAGCTGCTACTGTCCAGGTGAACACTGGTCCTGGACCTACCCCAAATACTGGCGGGGATAATAATATGGCAGCATTTGTAACACAACAGTTGTTGGCTGCTATGCCTACTTTAGTCGCACAGATTACGGCAAGCTTGAACGCAAATAATAACCATCATGCTGACAACAGTAACAATGTCGAGCCTACTGCTGAACAGGTTATTCCTCGAGTGCATCTGCACGGGACTGACTACAAGACCTTCACTTATTGTAAACCAAAAGAATTTAATGGTACCGAGGGTCCGGTAGGTCTAATCAACTGGCTGGAAAGCATTGAGGCAGTGCTCCATATCAGCCGTTGTGCCGAAGAGCACAAAGTGGAATATGCTTCCGCTCAATTTCAAAAGCACGCACTGTCATGGTGGAACGAGCAGATTAGGACTCGTGGCCGAGAGCCGGCATATAGCATACCTTGGTTGAACTTTAAAAGGATGCTCATGGAAAAGTACTGTCCTCGTGAGGAAGTACAGAAAATGGAAGGCGAATTCTGGAATCATAGTATGATTGGACTAGACAATGAGAAATACACAACTCGTTTTCATGAGTTGGCTAGACTAGTTCCTCGAATGGTAGATACGGAGGAGAAATTGATCGAGAGGTACTGTTATGGCTTGTCACCTGATGTCCGAAGGTTGGTAGCCGCTTTTAATCCTATGACTCTTCAAGCGGCAGTTAGTGCAACCAACCGGATGGTGATAGACTTGAAAAGAACCACTGGTTCTTCTGTTGGAACTGAAGTGGTCAAGAGAAGGAGTGATCATGCCTCTGGTAGTGAATATGGTGGCAGTGGAAATGGCAAGAGGTTTAGGACTGCCAGAAACTTTGCGGTGGTTACTCAGGACGTCACGAGGTACACTGGCACAGATCCTAAGTGTAATAGGTGTAATCTCCATCACAGGGGAAATTGTCCTACTTGTCGCCGTTGTAAAAGAACGGGACATCTAGAAAAGTTTTGTAGGGACAAGGCACCGAGTCAATGCTACGAATGTGGGAGCGAAACCCATCTGCGACCTGCATGTCCAAGACTCAATCTGAACCCAAACAACAATGCAATAGTTCCAGTAAGGAACCATGCGGGGAATAATCAAGCAAGGAATCAAGGTGGACGAGGTAGAGGCCGAGTTTTTGCTTTGGATGCTGCTGATGCACGACGTGATCCCAACGTTGTGATAGGTACATTCATACTCAATAATCATTATGTTTTTGTGTTATTCGACTCTGGTGCTGATAAAAGCTTTATATCCTTAGAATTTAAGTCCCGATTTGGTATAGTGGCTATCCCCATGAAAGACACTTATATTGTCGAATATGCAAACGGTCAAAAGTATATTGCTAGAGATCATTTAGTAGATTGCAATTTGACATTATCTGGCGAAACCTTTAAAATTGATCTAATTCCCATAGAACTCAGTAGTTTTGATGTAATTGTTGGTATGGACTGGTTATCTAAGGTTAGAGCCGAAATAATGTGTTACGAGAAGATTGTTAGAATACCCCTCCAGAAGGACGAAACCCTAATAGTGCAAGGAGACAAGTCAGGAAAGGAATTGATTTTAGTATCGGCGTTAAAGGCGAATAGATACTTACAAAAAGAATACCCTGCCTTCTTGGCACTAGTTGTCGAGAGGAAGCCAAAGGGTAAAGACATTCAAGACATTCCTGTAGTTAAAGATTTTCCGGAAGTATTTCCTGAAGATTTGACGGGACTTCCACCTCACAGACCAGTTGAGTTTGGAATAGACTTAGTCCCTGGAGCTGCACCTGTGGCCAAGGCACCCTATCGCCTTGCGCCATCAGAAATGCAAGAATTATCCGAACAACTTCAAGAGTTGTTAGCTAAAGGACTAATTCGCCCAAGTTCATCACCTTGGGGAGCTCCGATTCTATTTGTCAAAAAGAAGGACGGCTCTATGCGCATGTGTATAGATTATAGAGAATTGAACAAGTTGACTGTCAAGAACAGGTACCCTTTGCCTCGTATTGACGACTTGTTTGATCAATTGGAAGGTGCATCACATTTTTCCAAGATCGATCTCAGATCTGGGTATCATCAACTCAGAGTCAGAGAGACGGACATTCCTAAAACAGCCTTCAGAACTCGTTATGGACATTATGAGTTTTTGGTTATGCCGTTTGGTTTAACCAATGCACCAGCCGTGTTTATGGACTTAATGAATCGAGTATGTCGACCGTATCTAGACAAGTTTGTCATCGTGTTCATTGACGACATACTGATCTACTCGAGAACTAAAGACGAACATGAAGGTCATCTGAGAACCATTCTGCAACTGCTCAAGGATCAAAAGTTGTACGCGAAATTCTCAAAATGTGAATTCTGGATTAGGGAAGTACACTTCTTGGGTCATGTAGTAAATGCAGATGGAATCCATGTAGATCCATCTAAGGTCGAGGCGATAAAGAAGTGGGAAGCCCCTAAGACTCCGACAGAAATTCGTCAATTTCTTGGACTGGCTGGCTATTACAGGAGATTCATTGAGAATTTCTCTAAGGTTGCTCAACCTTTGACTTTATTAACTCAGAAGACTAAGGAGTTTATTTGGCAGGATGCCCAAGAAAAGGCATTTCAGACGTTAAAGGACAGGCTGTGTAATGCTCCTATTCTAGCATTACCGAATGGCATTGAAAATTTCGTGGTATACTGTGACGCCTCACATCAGGGCATGGGATGTGTACTTATGCAGGAAGGTAAGGTCATTGCTTACGCTTCTAGACAGCTCAAAATCCACGAAAAGAACTATACAACCCACGATCTAGAACTCGGAGCGGTTGTCTTTGCATTAAAAATTTGGAGACATTATCTGTATGGTACCAAGTGTATTGTATTCACGGACCACAAAAGCCTTCAGCATATCTTCGATCAGAAAATGCTGAATATGCGACAACGACGATGGGTAGAATTACTCAGTGACTACGACTGTGAACTCAAATATCATCCCGGTAAAGCAAATGTTGTTGCTGACGCGCTAAGTCGAAAAGATAGAATTTCACTATCTGTCATAACAAGAGCAAGTTCTTATCTTGGCTCGTCATTAAGGGATAGAGTTTTAGACGATCAAAACGAAGCCCTACGGCCAGGGCGTATCGAGAAGGAAGCATTGTGGAATGCTGAACGTTTGTTTGAATTGGATGGCGATGGAATCCGACATGTTAAGGGCAGAGTGTGGATTCCCAAGTATAATGGACTTAGAGAACTTTTAATGAACGAAAGTCATCGATCTAGGTATTCAATCCATCCTGGCGCTGACAAAATGTACCATGGACTGAAGGACTTTTATTGGTGGCCTGGTATGAAAAGAGATATCGCCACTTATGTCTCGAAGTGTCTAAATTGTTCAATGGTCAAGGCGGAGCACCAAAAGCCTTCTGGGCTGCTCCAACAACCCAAATTCCTGACTGGAAATGGGAACAGATTACTATGGACTTCATTACGAAGTTACCTCGAACCCTGAAAGGATACGATACTATTTGGGTCATTGTCGATCGATTGACGAAGTCTGCTCATTTCATTCCAATTCGGGAGAACTGGAAGATAAGGAAATTGTCTCAAATATACATTGAAAGGATTGTATCTCTTCATGGCGTTCCTTTGTCTATTATCTCTGACCGTGATGGTCGTTTCACTTCACAATCATGGCGATATTTTCAAGACGCCCTAGGCACTCAATTGCACCTGAGTACGGCTTACCATCTACAGACTGACGGACAAAGTGAACGTACCATCCAGACTTTAGAGGACATGCTTCGGGCATGTGTCATTGACTTCAAAGGTAGTTGGGATACCTTTTTGCCGTTAGCTGAATTTTCATATAATAACAGCTACCACACTAGCATCAAATGTGCTCCTTATGAGGCATTATATGGACGAAAATGTAGATCGCCTGTCTGTTGGCTTGATGCTGGAGAACGTCGTTTATACGAATATGGACTAGTTCAGAAGACTACCGATCAAATTGTTGAAATTAGGGCACGGCTGAAGGCGGCTCAAGATCGTCAAAAGAACTATGCCGACCGTAGACGGAAACCACTTGAGTTTCAAGTGGGAGACAAGTCATGTTGAAAGTGTCGCCTTGGAAAGGCACTGCACGTTTTGGCGTACGAGGGAAACTTAGTCCTCGTTATATCGGACCATTCGAAATTGTTCAAAGAATTGGTTCCGTGGCTTACAAGCTCGATTTACCTAAGGAGCTAGAACACGTTCATCACACATTTCACATTTCGAATCTTAAGAAATGTCTGACTGATAAGACTTTAGTCGTACCTGTCGAAGAGCTGCAAGTGACTGACTCTCTTCAATTCGTTGAAGAACCTGTTGAAATTTTAGACCAACAGCTCAAACAACTTAGACGTAGTCGTATCAAATTGGTCAAAGTTCGTTGGAACTCAAACATGGTCCCGACTTGACTTGGGAACGTGAAGACTTTATGAGGAATAACTATCCTCATCTTTTACTGAGCAAGACTTGATTTCGGGACGAAATCCTTAGAAGTCGGGGATGCTGTGACAACTCGTAATTAATTTACATCGGGTTAGTCCTAATCTCAATTAGACGGTCATTTGACGTGGAACTTATTAGACTTTTGGACTTTTGACTTAGTCAATTAGACGTATCTTGTTGACGTAGACTATTAGCTATCTAGATGAATGCCGGAGCCTTTAAAATAACTTTAAATTAATATTTAAAGGTTATGTCTTGAACAAAATAATTAGACTGTCTAGACTTAATATTATAAAGTTCACTTTGACGAAACTTTATTGACTTGTCTTAATTAAAATGACACGAGGGAAAATACCTTTACTTTACATTTTAACAAATTAGTCAAACGGTATTTTAATCGTAAGTATTTTACCAAAGTAGGGGTACGGTATATATCTAATATTTGGCCACATGGGCCGAATTGAAATTGAAAGGCAGGGAGGGAAACACCAAACACCCCCATCACCCTTTTCTTTCTTTGTTCTGTCGACCCACACCCACAAGAAACACATATCACCAACACTCTCAAGAATCAAACTCTCTCAATCTCATAGCATAATCAAATCTGATTTTGGGAAAAAGAAGAAATCATTTAACAAGTATTCAAGGCATCATTATCATCACCATCTTCATCTTTACCTCAAGAACATCAAATTTTGGTAAGTAAACCATTTCTCAAACTTTTGAATTGATTTAAATTCATTTAAAGGGTTTATTTCAGTTATATAATTCGAATTAGAAGCCTATGAAAGTGGTATGAAATTAGGGTTTTGGCAATTAAAGGAAATGTTGATTTAGAAGTTGGTATTTGAAATCAAAATGGTTAAATTGGTGAAATGGTTGACGAAAAGAGTTGTTTCCAGACCTATAGATCATGTTTATACTTGTTATAATGAAAGGATTTGAGTTGAAAAACGGTTTGGCTTTTCCTGCATATTGCACCTGCTGGTGCTGGCTGCAGAATGAGGCCACTGCGGCGCAGTGGCATGGGCTTAGCCCACTGCGGCGCAGTGCCATTGTACTGGTCCCTGGTTCGATTTAGCCCACTACGGCGCAGTGAGCAAGGTTCTGGCTCACTGCGGCGCAGTGGATACCTTCTGGGAAAATTTTTGCGCGTAAATTTTTAAACGTTAATAACTTGTAAATCCGTAAGTCCAAATAATTTTATTTACTTTAGTTGATAAAATGAAAGTTTGAAACACGTTCTCGGTAAAGGCATTCTAGGATTGATAGCTAAGTAGTGGTACGTAGGATACTTGTCGTCGTGAGATTTGATCCTCACCATTCGTGCTCATATCCTAGGTTTTGGATAGACGTGGAGACTAGACTGCTCTTATTCTCTGACTGCTCATACTTTTAGCTCTGTTATCGCTAAGGTGAGTTTATGGCGCCCTTTTTCCTTTTACTTTGGGCCTGAAAAGCATGTACTGTATACACGACTACTTTATAAATGATTTGTCTTTGTCTATGCCATGAGATTTGGTAAATTAAATCATTTGTCTTATGTCTTGCCATGTTGACGGCTGTCTGAAAATGTGTATACCTGTCTTATGAAATATTGAACTAAATGACTTTGACTTGCCATGTTGTCGGCTGACTGAACTGTTCTTTGTGTTTGACAAACTAAAATGATCCCCCCTTCACGTAGTTATCACCATTATGAAATTCTAATGGTTGTCTTGTCAGATTTTGTTCCTGACTGTCTTTGTCTGGTCCGCACCCCATTATAGACGGGAGACCTGTGCGAGGTAGTCTGGTCCGCACCCCATTATAGACGGGAGACCTGTGCGAGGTAGACTGGTCCGCACCCCACTTTAGACCGGAAATCCTGTGCGAGGGAAATTGTCTTATTGTCGGACTTTGGTCTGGACTGTCTTGTCTTAAATAACTACAACAAACGACGATTGATCTTTTAGTCAAACACACTGTAAACTCACCAACTATTTCGATAGTTGATCCTCTCAAATTTCATGCTTTTCAGGTGACCATCAGTAAGTCTTGGAATCGTCTTTGGCATTATAGGGCCAATCTTTTGACTTTGGACGTACAATTAGCATCAGACATTGAGGACTTTCATGTTTTTGGCTTTAATTGTATTTGGCTGTCCAATTTATCGAACTTGTATTAAGTGGGCCCATTTCCAACTGGGGATATTTTATATCCGAGTTTTGGGGTCCACGTCTGAACGATTATGCTTGTAATAAACTCGTTTTTGGACCAATGGATGTAATCTCTATTTACCTTCTGATTAGTATGCAATTTCTTTGTTAACCCTGTATTTTCGCTACAACGGGGTGTGACAGAGGCGACTAATCAACAAATCGAAAGTTATCCTATGGCATACAAAGTTAATGATCTCATGGATTGCGCCTTGTGGATAGAGTATAGTAGCTACCCCAGTATGTTTAATGAGTGTTGATTAGGTGGAGGGTTAGCCGCTGGTACACCCTGTATACATACCCGGTCAACACTTAGAGAATATATTGGAACCGATTTTTGATATCCATTCAATATATTAACAGTATGGAGGGTTAGCCGATGGTACACCCTGTATACAAACACTTTTAATGTATTGAATGTTGAGGTTAAAATTCGGACTATGCTTTACCCACCTTGTTATGACTTGACCCTTTTATATAGCGTTGAATGTTTTCGTGATTGTATTGTTGATTGTAAATTGTACGATTGCTGAAGCCTTAGATTATTTCCATGATAATATCCCTGTAGAGATAACTATATTCATGCGATGATTTAGAAGGATTTAGGTATGTAATGTTTGTTATATGACAGTCGATTTTGATTATTCGTGTGAGAACTAACTTGCTGATCTAACACGCGTGTCCAGGAAAATGGTTAGACCAAGGAGAGCTAACACTAACTATGGACCTCAGAATGAACCCGAGGACCCAGTTGAACAAGAAGTAGTTGGTGGACGTGGTGGCAGAGGTGGTCGTGGTGGCAGAGGTGGTCGTGGAGGTAGAGGTGGTCGTGGAGGTGGTGGCAGAGGTGGTCAGGGTAATCCTAATCCCCCGATAACCGCCGAGGTTGTCGCACAAGCTCTAAATGACCTCATGCCGGATCTTATGGCCCGAATTCAAGCGGCCATGGGAAATAATAATGAACAAGAAGAACCAGAAGATGAAGCGGTTCCCGTACAAAATGAACAAGAAAACGTAAATGTAAACGGTGTAGGTGTAGGAGAAGTTTTATTTACCTAGACCGGATTATGATGTTCGTCAACCGGGATGCTTGTTTAAAGACTTCAAACTTTGTGGAGCCCCGGAATTTAATGGAGATAGTGGTGCTACGGGTTGCTTGGAATGGTTAGAGAGCATTGAATCTATCATTGCTCGAAGTGGTTGTGCCTACCACCAAAGAATCACTTATGCTTCCGGTATGTTGAAAGGTGGGGCTCTTGAGTGGTGGAACAAAGAAGTTGATGAATTGGGGATTGATGCGGCTAATAATCTTATATGGGGAGAGTTCAAGAATATGATAACTACTAAGTATTGCCCGGCCCATGAACTGAGAGATTGCAAGTGGAATTTTCTAAACTTGCCATGAAGGGAGGAGACTACGAGAGTTACACACGCCATTTTGGCCAACTCTCTAGACTCATTCCTCATTATGTGAGACCCCAAGAGGTTAAGATTGAGAAGTATGTTGCGGGATTGCCACATGAAGTGAGAATGCTTGTCTCTCACCCCACCATGCCTTCAACTTACAAAGAGGCAACCACCCGTACCGCTAGCATAACCTTGGAACTCATTAGGGGTGGCAAGTTGAACAAGAACGATAATAAGAATGATAACAAGAGGAAGGATGTTGCCGAGTCTAGCGGCACCAAGAAAGATGATAGGCGTGATAATAAGCGCCATGGTCGTGGTGGGAAAGTTTTTGCGGCGGTTGTACCGGCGATGGGCCCTTCAAGAGGTGGTTATGCCGGGACTAATCCTTTATGTCCTAGGTGTAATCGTCACCACCAACCCACCATGAGATGTGATGTTTGTTTTAATTGCAATCAACCCGGTCACACCTCAAGGTTTTGTCCAACAAACCCTCGGAATGCTCCTTTGAACGTTGCCCCTCTTAATGCTATACGTCCCCCGATGGTTCCGGGTTCTTGTTACGAATGTGGTAGCCAAGACCACTACCGTAACCGGTGCCCAAATCTTATTGGCCAACAAGTTCAAGTGACCGTGCATCCTAACCAGTTGCAAATTGCCGGTCCAAATCAAAACCGAGGAAACCAAGGACAACAACAACAACTTCCGCAAGCTCCTCGCCAACATTTGGCCCCCCATGGAAGAGCTTTTGCCGTGAATGCGGCCGAGGCTCGTGGTGATCCTAATGTCGTAGCAGGTACCTTTCTCCTCAATCACCAATATGCTACCGTATTATTTGATTCTGGAGCCGATTATAGTCTCATTTCCAATGATTTTATTCCATTGATCGATGCCAATCCTAGCCCATTGTCCTATTGTTTTGAACTTGAAATGGTAAATGGTGGATTGTCTAGGATTAGTCAAGTTGTTCGTGATTGTGTGTTAGATTTATGTGATCACCCATTTTACATTGACTTAATGCCTTTTGATATCGGTAGTTTTGACGTGATTGTGGGTATGGATTGGTTATCGGCCATGAATGCGGTAATTGATTGTGGTAGTCGAACTGTGAGGATTCCGTTAGAAAATAGGGAAGAATTAGTGGTTCAAGGCGAAACGACCGAACAATGGGATGGGAATGTATATAGTGTTAAGATCACAAAGATTGAATTGAAAACCGTACCCGTAGTTAAAGACTTTGCGGATGTATTTCCGGATGACCTACCGGGTTTGCCTCCATCTCGTGAACTCGATTTTCGTATTGATCTTATCCCAAATGCTTCTCCCATGGCCAAAGCACCCTATCGCTTAGCCATGACCGAATTACAAGAGTTGGCCGCCCAACTCAAAGAACTTCAAGAGAAGGGTTTCATTCGCCCTAGTCAATCTCCTTGGGGCGCACCGGTTTTGTTCGTTAAAAAGAAAGATGGCACATTCCGAATGTGTATCGATTATAGAAAATTGAACAAACTAACGGTAAAGAATCGTTATCCTCTTCCTAGGATTGATGATTTATTCGACCAACTCCAAGGTGCTCGTTTCTTTTCCAAAATTGATTTGCGGTCGGGTTACCATCAATTACGTGTTCATGAAGACGACATTCCAAAAACCGCCTTTCGAACGAGATATGGACACTTTGAATTTACGGTGATGCCTTTTGGATTGACTAACGCACCAGCTGTGTTCATGGACTTGATGAACCGAGTGTGTCAGCCTTACTTGGACTAATTTGTCATTGTTTTCATCGATGACATTCTCATCTATTCCAAGACCAAAGAAGATCATTTGGAACATTTGAAACAAGTCTTAGAGTTACTCCGGAAAGAAAAGCTTTATGCCAAGTTCTCCAAATGTGAATTTTGGCTTGAAGAGGTCCAGTTTCTTGGTCACGTAATGAGCAAAGAAGGAATTCATGTGGACCCAAGTAAAGTTGAAGCAGTAAAGAATTGGAGACGCCCCGAAACACCAACCAAAATTCGCCAATTTCTTGGTTTGGCGGGTTATTATAGACGATTTATTGAAGGCTTTTCAAAAATTGCCCAACCTTTGACTTTGTTGACTCAACGAGAAAGAAGGTTTGATTGGGGTGAAAAGCAAGAACAAGCATTCCAATTGTTGAAGGACAAATTGTGTGATGCACCCATCTTGAGCTTGCCCGATGGAGTCGATGATTTCGTTGTATATTGTGATGCATCTGGGCAAGGATTGGGTTGTGTCTTAATGCAACGGGATAAGGTGATAGCATATGCATCAAGACAATTGAAGGTGCATGAGAAGAACTATCCGACCCATGACTTAGAATTGGGAGCAGTGGTATTTGCTTTGAAATGTTGGAGGCATTACTTGTATGGCACCAAGAGCGTGATCTATACCGATCACAAAAGCCTTCAACATATTTTCACTCAAAATGACCTGAACATGAGGCAAAGAAGGTGCTTGAGCTGTTGAGTGATTATGATTGCGTTATCCGGTATCATCCGGGTAAAGCAAATGTGGTAGCCGATGCTTTGAGTTGAAAGGAACGTATGAAGCCAAGACGAGTTAAAGCCATGAGCTTCACTGTATTAAGGAGTGTCCGTGACTCCATTATCGAAGCTCAAGAATTGGCAACTAGACCGGAGAACTTCACCAATGAAGCTTTACACGGTCTAGAAGAACAGTTTGATAGGAAGAACGATAATGGTTTGTATTTTGTTGATCGATTGTGGATCCCCATTCTTGGAGGATGGCGATTGAAATTGATGGATGAAGTTCATAAGTCGGCTTATTCGGTTCACCCCGGGTTCCGACAAGATGTATTTTAGATTGAGAGACTTGTATTGGTGGCCGGGAATGAAGACGGACATTGCTAGGTATGTTAGTCAATGCCTCACTTGTTTACAAGTGAAAGCCGACCACAAGAAACCACCGGGTTTACTAGTCCAACCAGTAACACCGGTGTGGAAATGGGAAGAAATTGCTATGGACTTCATCACGAAGTTACCTAGGACGAGTAGTGGTCGGGACACTATTTGGGTAATAATTGACCGGTTGACTAAGTCGGCTCACTTCTTAGCCATCCGGGAGGACGATAAATTTGACACCATGGCACGTTTGTACATCAAAGAGGTTATATCCAAGCATGGAGTGCCGATTTCCGTGATATCCGATCGGGATGCCTGATTTACTTCAAAATTTTGGAAGGCGTTCCAGAAATCTATGGGTACTCGTCTCGGCATGAGTACGGCGTTCCACCCACAAACTGATGGTCAAAGTGAAAAAACGATCAAACATTGGAAGATATGTTAAGAGCTTGTGCTATTGATTTTGGTGGTAATTGGGATGTGCATCTTCCTTTGGTTGAATTCTCCTATAATAATAGCTATCATGCTAGCATTGGAATGGCCCCATTTAAAGCATTATATGGGAGAGATTGTAGGTCACCGCTAGTTTGGGCAGAAGTTGGTGAAAGCCAACTCGTTGGGCCCGAAATTGTTATTGAAACGACGAAAGTGATCTCACAAATCAAAGAAAAGTTAAGAGTGGCCCGAGAACGACAATTGAAATATGCTAATGTTAGACGACGACCCCTCAAATTTGAAGTTGGTGATTCTGTTTTATTGAAAGTGTCCCCATGGAAAGGAGTGGTTCGTTTTGTGAAACGTGGCAAGTTGGGGCCACGGTACATTGGCCCGTTCAAGATCTTGGAGCGTATTGGTCCGGTTGCATATCGATTAGAACTTCCTCAAGAATTGAGTGGAGTTCATAATGTTTTCCATGTTTGTAATCTTAGAAAGTGTTTGGCCAATCCAACACTTCACGTGCCTCTCGAAGAAATCCGTGTTGATAAAGCGTTGAAGTTTGTGGAAGAACCAATAGAAATCCTAGATCGACAAACTAGAAAGCTAAAGAATACCCAATATACGATTGTCAAAGTAAGATGGCAAGCTAGACGTGGACCCGAGTTTACATGGGAACGTGAAGATTCCATGAAAGCCAAATATCCCCATTTGTTTAACGAGTCTAGTTAGATTCGAATTTCGGGACGAAATTCCTTTAACGGGGGAATAATGTAACATTTGTGATTTTTACATGTTTGACCGTGTATGTAATTTGAGTAACTAGTTCAATAAATAAAAACTTTGACATAATTGCGTACATTTATCGGTAAATTGGGCTAAATATAATGTTATATTGGGCTTCTAGAATTAAGCCCATATTATGTGATTATGATATTGGCCCATATGTGTTATGGAAATATAGACGGTAATTGAGTAACTGTAGTAACAAGGAAAAACGTATATACAAAACCTTAAGTATAATATACGGTTTAAACAGTGTCGGTGGAACAGTGTCGGTAGCTAGATGATAATTCCATTAATGGGACAAAGACCGACATAACTTTATGTAAAGGAGAATACTTGTGAAATCTCCGTTGTTTGTTATTGATCATGAACCTAACCCCTTAACTGGATAAATACCCCATCTATCTATCTATCTTAATATATCACTCAATTATTCAGGAACACACGTACACACACTCTCACCCTCTCTAGTTCCCTCTTGCAAGAACACAAAAATACACAAACTCTTTCTCTCTAGATTCTCATCTCAATTAGTGGAATTTAAACAAGATTGAAGCTAGAATAATAATAATCATCATCCTCTAAGTATCATATCTCAAATTTGGTCATTCAAGTTCAAGAAATCTTCACTTTCAAGTCCATTTTCGGAGTTGACTTTTCTTTTGGTAAGTCAAACTCATTCTATAATCATCATTTCATGATTGTTAACATGTTTCTAGTTATATCAAAGTGTTTTTGGGTCATGAATCGGGTCAAAATGCAAATAGAGTTTCATTAGGGTTTTGATATGATTTGGAAGTGATTTTTAGGTTTTGGATTGAATTTATGAGATGGGTTATGTTTGTTTATGTCCAAATATGTGGATTTAGGCTTGAAATTGAGTTATAGATCATCCATGGTCAAAAATGGGGTTTTGGGTTGTTTTGGATCGTTTTTGGCTAAGTTTCTGCAGCAGAATTATCTGACTGCGGCGCAGTGGGAGGTGCCAGACCCCACTGCGGCGCAGTGAAAATCTACTGAACCAGTGACTCTTTGTCAACTTCAAACGCTTATAACTTTTGATCCGTAAGTCCAATTGAGTCATATGACCTATCGTTGGAATCGTGAAAGAGTCTACTTTCTCATGGTAAAGTCCTTTTGATCTGAATCCTTTTCCATTTCTAAAAATGTCGGGTCAAAGTGTTATAGTTCATGTTCGGGAGAGTCATTAAGGTGCTGTGGGATTGTGGTGTGACTCAAACTTACTTAACCAACTTGTGTAGGGTTATAGAGTTGATTTTGATGTCACTATGGTATATATTAATTGATTTTGATTTTGATGTCACTATGCATAAGAAATCCGGTCATCATAGGTGCAATGACTCCTTTCAATCACCGCCTCGATCGCCTCTAACCACCTTATACATTCCGTGGGACCACCCTTTCCATCAAACTCCGGTGCCCCACAACTTTTAAAGTCTTTAAATATACATCCTTGACGGTATCCACCATATTGATTATTCATGGGCATTCCGATATTAATTTCCACTGGTCCCTCTCCTTCACCCTCTACGGCATGAGGTTGAGCATTTTCATTATTCATATTTTCTGGGGCTTCGTTGTTTTGAGGCCCATTGTTGTGCCCAAGATTTGCCGTGACTTGAGCAATAATGGTTGGCATGATATTGGCGATCGTTTGAGCGATCACTTCAGCCATGTTTGGCTCAGGAACTTCACCACGACCTCTTCCTTGGCCTCTACCACGACCTCTACCACGGCCCCTACCTCTACCTCCTTGTACCTCCGGTTGAGCTTCCGGTTGAGGTTCTTCCGGTTCAGCCCTATAGTTCGTTCCAGCTCTTCTTGGTCTCACCATTTCTATAAAGCAAGTGACACGTTGACCCGAGAGTTAGTCTCAAATGCTCACATGTTAGTCACACAAGTAGTCAATGCTCTCATACCGATACCACATACTCATTTCATATCATTAAGCTAAGGCAAGAGTGCTAGAATCCTATGAGATTGTTACTTAGCATATTATCATGTCAACTTCATTACAATTGTTCATTATTAACTCAAGTAATCATGCTCAATACATCATAAAATCAAACAATTAACACAAATGGGTTAAGTATAATCTGAATTCGATATGCTCTCTAGTTATTGACCGGGTATGTATACAGGGTGTACCAACGGCTAACCCTCCACCCAATCAACTTCCATTAAGCATATCGGTTCCCTATTATACACTAAGCCAAGCAACTAACACGAATGATTCAAGTATAATCCGAATTCGATATGCTTTCTAGTTATTGACCGGGTATGTATACAGGGTGTACCAACGGCTAACCCTCCACCCAATCAACTTCCATTAAGCATATCGGTTCCTTATTATACTCTAAGCCATGCATGCGCAATCCATGATGTCATTAACTTGTTATAATGTTGGGCGACCATAAAAGAGTTGATCGGGTTCTTTTAGGGTTGCCACAATATTATACTAAGTTAATAACATAACTTCATTTTGCTCTAAAGCATCCAACAAACATCAATCAGTAGCAACAATCCATAACAATGACAATCCATTTCGATCAATTGCACACATTAACCACATTGTACCCATTCCACATTCATCACGTTGAATTCAAGCCAGCACATAAGTGGTCTTAACTACGAACTCACAATATACACTTTCTAGGGTTCACAGAATTCACGTTGCACACAAATTTCCTAACCATGCATGCTATATGAAGAGTTTTAACTTAAGCCGTAGTCTAGGTCAAACCGCCTAATTCTCTACGACCACGCATGGGCCACCATTCTGTAACACCCAAGCCAAGGCTCAGAATATCACGGAAATCATATAGCACAAGGTGGAATTAATGTAGAACATGATCTAAATGCAAATAAAGGATTCAGTGAATCCGTACAATAAAAGAAACAAGTATCAAAATATAACAGAAGCAAGTAATCGTCAAGGTTTACATAACGACCTCGAAAGAATGCTATCAATCCTAAGTACAATGCAACATAAGGCAAATGGATCCTTGATCCATATAAGTCCAGTCCGGGTTCAACAGCAAGCAAACAATCAAACTCCACGTCCTGGAATAACCTGGTTACCTGAAAAGTGTACTAAGCATAGTCAACACAAGGTTGGTGAGTTCGCAGTAATGGTCCATAAGGAACCATCGACAATAATCATAATATACGAGTAGAGGCAAAACATGACTTACAGTGAGCCTCTAAGAACAACACAACACCATCCACCACAAGATTATACACAACAAATAAAACGCGTAATAAACATTATACCCAAGTAACGTTCATAACATCAATTCAAAACAGGTATCATATCCTCTTCAGTGGGATTGATACACAACAATAATTCATATCCTCTTCAGTGGGATAGATACACAACATAAGTCATATCCTCTTCAGTGGGATAGATACACAAAATAAGTCATATCCTCTTCAGTGGGATAGATACACAACATAAGTCATATCCTCTTCAGTGGGATAGATACACAACATACATATATCACAAGTCCATCAATCATCAAACATCAAACTAAAGTAAACCATACGTACATACACTTAGGAGGATTCTACTTTCTTCGAATCCTAGATGCTTATATATAGGGTCACCCGCAGCCTTCCCACCACATCTAGAACCCAACGAAGGCATAACCGACTTCCATGTATGCACGTCTATCCTAGCAGTAATAATAATAATAACAATAATAATAATATATATATATATATATATATAATAATAATAATAACAATAATATATATATATATATATATCGCAATCCTCTACTAAAATCAATCATAACTACATTGCACATACATTTCATACGACCTTACTTTTAAGGAATCATAGATGCTTATATATAGGGTCACCCGCAGCCTTCCCACCACATCTACAACTCATTAAAGGTATCATCGTCTTCCATGTATGCACAACATTACTAATCACAGTATCAATTCACTACAAGATCATAAGGTGTAAAGCAAACGCGTACAACAAATGAGTACGCGAATTATTAACGTCAGATCATGTATCATACGTATGTAATACCATAATGTATATCAAATGCGTATCAATAACGTCACCAATGCAACAATAAAAATATGTTTGAGTGTGCACCGCACAAGTCAAGTATAACAAGCGTATATGAATATCCAACACATTCTCAACATCCATCAATTCCTCTAAACAATGCGTACATCCACTTCGGAGGGTTTTACTTTCATCAGGTTCTAGATGCTTATGTATAGAGTCGTCCGCAGCCTTCCCACCACACCTAAAATCCTTTGAAAGTAAAGCCGACCTCTATGTATGTACTTCTATCCTAAAGAGTTACAATAACGCAACAAAATCGTAAACCATCACACGATCAATCCAAAACCGTCTACCAAACGACAATTAATCGGGAATCAACTAGACACACAATCAGTCAACCAACCAACCAAACAACACGTATATGTACACTTTCAGCCCGAATCTCTATTGAGTAGGGAGCTACGAACTCACCTTGATCGGCAAAGAAGCTTAAGTCGAGTAAATGAAAGATTAATAGCGAGTATTGGGTCCCACGTGTTCACAACCTATCAAAGCATGCCATATATCATACTGTCAACTTTATAATCAGAAACAAGTTGGTTCCTTAGGTTTAAGTTGAGTCACGAACCCACAATTACTTTCTTAACATTACATAGTGTGAAGCATAACACTTTGACTTGCCATTTTTAGAAATGCACGAAGATTCATACAAAAATAAGTTACTACGTGAAACTAGACTCTCTTACGATTCCAACGATAGGTCATATGACTTATTTGGACTTACGGATCAAAAGTTATTAACGTTGGAAAATTGACGCGCATAATTTCACAAAAGGTATCCACTGTGCCGCAGTGAGCCAGAACCATGCTCACTGCGCCGCAGTGGGCTAAATCGACCCAGAGACCAGAACATTGCCACTGCGCCGCAGTGGGGAAGGGCTGTGCCCACTGCGCCACAGTGGCCACCTCCTGCAGCCTGCACCTGCAGCTCCAAGTGCAGAAAACCCAACCCAAAACACTCCAATTCGACCCAAACCTTCCCAAAACGACTTGTAGGAGTTTGTAACTCAATTTGAGGTATAACTAAACACCATTAACCATAAATAAACATAACCCAAACCACAATTTCGACCAAAACATCAAAATCACACCCAAATCCTTCAAACCCTAAATAAACCCTAATTTGACCCAAAACAAGATTTAAGCCGATTTAGGACTTGTAAATGTTCAAGATGACTAGAAATGCATAAACAAACATAAGTAGGTACAAATAAGATGAATTAGGCTTACCAAAACTCCTCCTTGAGCTAGAACCCGAAATTAGGTCAAAATGGATAAAACCTTGCACTATGACTTTGATTCTTCGATATGGTGACAAAGAGATGAAGACGATGATGATTCTCGAGTTAAACTAGTTCCACAACGCCAAATGATGCTAGAGAAATGAAGAGAGAAGATGGTTTGGTCTTGCTTTGCTTTTGAGAGAAAGAGAGAAAGAGATAGATAGATAGAAATGAAATGAGAGGGGGAGAAAGGGATAAGGGGGGGGGGGGAAATGGGTCTTGGGGCTGGTGGGTCATAGACTACCCACGGGCCGACCCGTTTCTCTTTTCAAGCCAAGTTACAATCGTTACCCTATTAAACATCGAGTAAACATATTAACGACCCGACCAACATACCACATAGTCATATAATCACAAATGGGCCCAATTATTTCATTCCACAAGTTTGTTAGTCAAATTACACAAAAAGTCAATGGGTCAAGATTCACGGATGTTACAAATAACCTCTAGAATATCCGTACAATTATATATATAACAAACAAAATTTTGAAAGAAAGGATTGTACCGAAAAGATCCTAATACCGTCTAGAATATCCGTACTATTATATATATATATAACAAACAAAGTTTTGAGAGAAAAGATTGTACCGAAGAGATCCTAATAGTAACTAGAATATCCGTACTATTATATATATAACAAATAAAGTTTTGAGAGAAAAGATTGTACCGAAAAGATCCTAATAGCAACTAGAATATCCGTACCTCAATAAGCGTCTAAACTTGACAAGCCGAGATGATCCACCAAAGATTCTCAAACAAACTCTACATTAAGCAATTTATATAAGTAACTGTATAAGTTGATTATGATCATTTTATCATTCTGTTTTCCTTTCGAGAATCCCGACTTATTCTTACGTATTGGTTGTGATCAAAATAAATACATGTGATATTAATTACATGACAATTAGTAGAAGAAACTCTAAAACGTGCTTTGCTTGTTTCCCATTCCCCGTCCTTTATTCACTTTTTGTTTATGTGATTAACAAATAACAATATAATAAAATGACTTGACTTTTATTAAAAATAACAATAATAACAATTTGAACTTAATTGATGGCATGCACAAATTCATTGACATCTCCTTCGTTTACACCCGACGCCATTAAAACCATTTTCAAAAATCGACCTTCATAATTTGTCTAATATTACTACACATTAATATAAACTCACGGAGTCACGGCCAATTATATAAAAAAAAATTCCGTTTATATGACATCGTTCGCATAATCCAATTCGAAATGTTCCGCTTCATGCCATCACATATAAATTTTCGTTCGTTAGTTAACTATCTATTTAAAGGCTCGTAAATAACCATTATTGTTATGAAAATCTTGTATATGATTATTAAGAGTACAACCAAAACAGGATACTAACGAACAACGTATTATTGACACATTAACATGGCTTGCTTACTTACGTAAATTGTGAGTTTAACATTGAATTGTAGTTTGTTTATTGTACAATATTAGTTAACCAAAAATCATTAGTAAAACAATTATAAGATTTAGATGTAAAAGGGTATGATCAAAGTATACCTCCGCGGAAGAACACGTCTTTACAACGACCATCAAACGAACTCGAAAACATCTCGGAACGAACAAGAAACAACTCCAAGATGATCACAAAACGAATGGTTTAAGCGGAGATTCGATATAATTATGAACTTCATTTAACGCGATGTCCTTGGTCTTTTTGTTTAATTACTCTCGTTCAAAACTCGGGTTTCTAATTTCGTGATTGATATACTATGGTTAAACGAAGGGATGGGACGTATTGTAGTCTACACAATGAGATGATTGTTAATGTTAATGTGAATATCATCTCAAGAATGGCGGTGCATATATTGAGGGGTAAAACGGATGGCCGAATGGTTTTCCATGTTACATGACAATTAGGGATTGTAAAGTATATATATTAGTTGTTTTATGGACCTAAACCCTTTCATCTTTCAATTCGGCCCAAACCAAGAGTAGGTTTTAGTTTTGTCAAACTTACTCTCATTTAACTTGGTAATCTTTAATATTTTAATTTTATATAATTTATTTACAGAGTTAGATATGAGACTATTAAATTACCGATGGTTACGTGAAGATTACTAGAAGTGATAAGGTCACATTAAGTATTAATTTCAAAACCCCCCTTTTTTAATTTATTTTTCCATTAACCAATTTACATGAAGTATCTTTACACCACTAACAAGTTTATTTTGTCATTTAGCCAAAATTTCATATTAAGTTTTATTTTGTATAACATTATTATATTTAAAGTTCAAATTTACTTATGTATAAAAATATTTAATTTGGGATATTACATGAAGAGTCTGACGGATCTTCAAACATGCTCCCATACTCATCAAAATTGAAGTACGCAGCAACGTTGTCCAGGGTTTCACTCCCAACTTCTTCCTCAGTAGTTGGTCTGACCTGAATGCTGACTCCTACTCCTCTAGTCGGTTGTTCCTAGATACCAGCCACTTCCTCTACGGTCGCTGGGTTAGATGAAGGAGCACTAGCTTGGCCTGATTGACCTTGCTGACTTTGCTCCCCAGAGCTGCATTGACGTTTGAGGTCGAAAATCTCTGAATCTCCTCCTCCTGTCTGGAACCACTCGGATCCTCATCCTCATCATCCCTTTGACGATGTTTGAGAGCGTCATCCTTGCAGCCAGACTTCTCCCCCTGAGATTCAAGATTTTTGATCTTGTTGTGCAGCTCAGCAGACCTCTTACCTAAGCTCTCGAGATGCTTAGCTTGACCTTTCAGCAATTTGTGGTGCACCGCAATTGAATCAACAATCCCATTAACAAAATTGATTGTAGCTTCCTGGGCTTCTTGCAGGTCGTACTGGCCATTCTCAAGCTCTAGGTGACTTTGTCTTTTGAGGTCAGCATCTCTTCAGTGTGACTCTTCTTTTCCTTTGAGCTTTTTAGACAAGCCTGCAACTAGAGCTTTCATCCGCTGGATGTCATCAGCTAACTTGGATACTCTCTCCTTGTTAGTCTGAGCAGCTCCTTGTTGTGAAGAAGTCACTGATGGTCTTGTTGTAGACGGTGGAGTCGTCGATGAAGACATAATTGGTGTGATTGAAGATGTGCGAGGCCTTGCAGTCATCAAGACTGGTCTATCTCCAATCTTGATTCCTAAAAGTCTAATTACCTTTGGAGGTTACTGGTCATCTTCTGCACTAACCAGTGATACTACAGCTGGTTTGATGACAGGCGGACTGACATGAACTTGAGGAGTTGATGGTGCTGCTGAACTCGATGAAGGTGCACCCATCAATCCTTTACCTCTATCCTCAGAATGGAGAGGCCCTTCAGTCATTGCTTTCGCTAAGTCCTGCACAGGCTCTTGAACACTCGGTTCTGGTTCGTCCAAATCTTGTCTCGTCTCTTCCACCTTAGAAAAATATGTCTCCGCAATGAGCCCCAGAGACTCATTTGCATTAGACACCTGTTCGTCCTGACGTTGTCTCTTTCTGTAGAGACTTTGCCCCGACCCAGAGGGATCTTCTTCTTCTACAACTGGCCGAGAATCAGCTTCGGCCATGGGGAGATCCACTGTTAGAGAGATACTACCAACACCGTGACCTATGGGTATTCTGCCAGCAGCATTATCTTGACCATCATCCCCGTCATTATCTCCATCATCATCCCCGTTTCCTCCTTCTCCTTGGTTGACATCTCCTCCTATGTCATCAACAACGTCTTCTTGGTTATCAATAACCATATCGTCGGCGTGCTCTGCACCCAAACCCCTATCATCAACACCCATGTTGACTTCTTGGTTTTGTGCAAGAAAAGGTTCAGCAACGATCGCAGGATTTGCTTGAACAGCCTCTTCCTGGATCAACAACACTTGAGGAGCCTCTGCTGCAGCTGGAGGTGGTTGTTCTGGTTGTCGTTGTTGTTGTTGTTTGTTGTTGTTGTTGTTGTTGTTGTTTGTTGTTGTTGTTTTTGTTGTTGTTGTTGTTGTTGTTGTACCACTGGTGCAACTGGAGGTTGTGGAGGCACTGGCTGTAGAGCTGCGACAACATTACCTTCTACATCAGAATCCTCATGCGCAAATCCATTATGTTCTGGAGCAACATAAGCGGGATTAATAAGCGCCCCAAAGAGGTTTCTGTCCCTTGGTCTAGCCTGTGGAGGAAGATTTCCACGGTATCTATAACTATCGTTAAAGATACGATTAGGCATAGTCGTCACCGAATCAGTAGGACCCTCCGGAACAAGATTGGGTAATCAAGCATTAATGATCAACATCACGAATCTCGGATACATCAAAAACCTCTCATCATCCCTCGCCCTTATCTGCATGCACATCTCATTAAAGATATAACGAGAGAAGCTATAAGGCTTGTTCAGCACCTAGGAAATCACTTGTGATTGGGTTTCGACATTTAATGAGTCATAACCCGACTTCTTATTGCTCAAAGCAACAAGAATCACATGTGAAAAGAATTTTGATGTGTGAAATCGAGTTTAAAAATTAAAACAAGGAATACCCTAAAACTGACTACTACACACTTGCGGGCAGTGGACCCGTTCGTATATAGTATAGCTAGAAGGTAAGTCTAGGATCGAACACGGGGAATGGTTTTGAAATAGTTGTTAGCTAAAGTGGTTTTGGAATAAGGATGGAACCGTAGCCGAATTGCTACCTCACCTTGACAATATGAAATTAAAGAAATTGAAATGACAAGACAATTGAAAAGTAAAGAAAGTTCAAACAATATGAATAAAGATCACCCACTTCGAATCCACTTGACTTCAGTTATGATTGCACACGATAAAGTTTAAATTATTTAGAGTTGACAAGATAATCGTGAAAGGATAAAATGCTCGCGTGGTACCACCAACCGCTCACAAATAACCCAAACACCTAAGTTGCTAGTTAAATTACCCAAGCCGGTACCACCAATGCCTAGAAAATCTCCCCAACGATTAGTTTTCTTAATTATCCAATTACCAATTATGCCTATGTGAATGAAAACGTGGTACCACCAACCGTTTCTAAACACGTTTACCAATTAACTCCTATTATAGATTTGAAATTCACCGTCATACCATGAACCGGTGAGAAACGACCATAGACAATCGAATTGAAACGATAAACGTATTCACCTAGTACCACTAACGATGAACACATAAACCATCAACATCAAAAGAATAAATCGCAAGGAATTAATTGATAAAGATTACGACACAACGATAATTGAATCAACTCTTGAATTAAAATATTGCAATCATATCATTCGTCAAGTTTCATCAAAGTGGATGATTAGAAATCTAGCCAATCATACTAAGTTGAATTGCGATAAAGAAATTGAAAGAAAACATATTGTACCAATGATTGTTGAATATAAATTGCAAGACAGAAGATTAGATACGATCTAGATGGATGTTCTTGAATCTTCAATTAATCAAATGATGAAATCTGCGATGATCCGTCAAAGACTCGTGGTAGAACAGCCCCTAGAAAGAAAAACTTGGATAATGGGAAATTAGGGTTTTTTCTCTTTATATACCTCCCCCAATCTGATGCAAAGAGGCTGTAGCCCTGATCTCCCCGTGCACTCACTGCGCCGCAGTGGGCATGGTGCGCTCCCACTGCGGCGCAGTGGAAAGTCCCTGGAATTCTGATCATAAGGTGACTGCGGCGCAGTAGGGAATGAGTCCTCCCACTGCGGTGCAGTGTTAAATCTCTGGAAAGCATTGGCTTCTTCTCGACCAGTGACTGCGGCGCAGTGGAGCTGGTACACTCCCACTGCGGCGCAGTGTGAATCCACTGGAAAGTTGTGGCTTTGGTACCCATTGACTGCGGCGCAGTGGGGCAACATCCCTCCCACTGCGGCGCAGTGCTAACTTGCTGAAATCTTTGTTCTTCTTTATCATCGGCCCTCGAACACTCGGATCAACATCTTGGGCCAAAATCGTCAGAAAATGTACCAAATGGGCGCACAACCTGCTAAGAACCTGAAAGCACTAACAAACACCATAAACGCGCCAAATGCATATAAAATCGACTAAAAACACATACGAAAAGGCCAATAACGATGTTGGCGATCTATATAAATTGGTCACATCAAATCCCCCCACACTTGAGCATTGCTTGCCCTCAAGCAAATCTGGAAATTAAGCAAAAAGCATTCCTTGGCGCGATGCTACATAAACACCTTACAAATTTCCAAAAAGAAGCCAAACCAAGTATGTCGATGACAAGGACTTTGGTGAAGCAGTTTTAATCTTAAATGAAAATCCAAAATGTTTGACAATATCTGAACAATCCACAAGCCACAATAACACGACTAAGCAAAAGTGAAACAAATGAACCTATCAAAATCATCCTCCTCCAACGAACTTACTATTGGGTTGAATATATATGAATAATCACTCATTGCGCGGTCGTGATGCATGTCTTACCATAGGCTTGAACAAGGATCATAGCTCCACTGACATGGCGTGAGCACCAAGTACATCATCAAAATAGGCATATAGGACGGTTGTATAGTTAGGCTAAGGTATATATAATGGATATTTACAATGGAGTATGGGAGTGTAGGTTAGAAATGAAAGGAAACAGTCAAAAGTATAGGGTATGTATGAAATATGTACAAAATAGTCTAATCAAAACCCGTACCATTGATTGCCAACAAACTACCAACCCCTAAGATGTAATCCCGCTAAGACACCTCAAAAATACCAAGCAAAACCCGACACCATTGTGGTGTATCAACTTCAAACAACTTAAATTCAACCAAGTCTTCCATTCTTAATGATACAACAAAACTTTAGACATCTAAAAATGAAAAGTACCCACTAGTAGCCCAAGTTTTTATTTTTTTCTCCATTTTTTTTCTCTTATTTTGAACCATTTTTACTCTACTAGTAGGCACCCTCTTACAATGATGAACAATGTCTATAACAATATACTTCCTTTGAACAATCCACAAGCCACAATAACACGACTAAGCAAAAGTGAAACAAATGAACCTATCAAAATCATCCTCCTCCAACGAACTTACTATTGGGTTGAATATATATGAATAATCACTCATTGCGCGGTCGTGATGCATGTCTTACCATAGGCTTGAACAAGGATCATAGCTCCACTGACATGGCGTGAGCACCAAGTACATCATCAAAATAGGCATATAGGACGGTTGTATAGTTAGGCTAAGGTATATATAATGGATATTTACAATGGAGTATGGGAGTGTAGGTTAGAAATGAAAGGAAACAGTCAAAAGTATAGGGTATGTATGAAATATGTACAAAATAGTCTAATCAAAACCCGTACCATTGATTGCCAACAAACTACCAACCCCTAAGATGTAATCCCGCTAAGACACCTCAAAAATACCAAGCAAAACCCGACACCATTGTGGTGTATCAACTTCAAACAACATAAATTCAACCAAGTCTTCCATTCTTAATGATACAACAAAACTTTAGACATCTAAAAATGAAAAGTACCCACTAGTAGCCCAAGTTTTTATTTTTTTCTCCATTTTTTTTCTCTTATTTTGAACCATTTTTACTCTACTAGTAGGCACCCTCTTACAATGATGAACAATGTCTATAACAATATACTTCCTTTGAACAATCCAAGACATTCTCCAATAACTTGACCAATCGACGTCTTCCCATATACCAAGAATATTCCAACTGACAATCCACTGAAGCTCTCCCAAACCATCCAAACAAACCAATGACAATCAATGGCCCCCCAGATTAGACTATCGGTATAGTGAGGTAAAGTTTACATATTTAAGTGGATTTATACAAAGGAAAAGGCTAAGTTAAAAAAAAATGTATAAGTGTACTTTGCACTAAAGATGAGTGCAACACAGGTTTACAAAGGAAGGAAAGAAAGTGTAAGTATAGTAAAGGTAAAAATATACAAAAGCAAAGGTGCAAAGAAAAAAAGAAAATACGGGTCAAACCTAATATGCCAATTCGTCATCCAATGTACTTATATCACAAAAGTGATCTCACTGCGGTCTCGTAACGATCACCAGGCCAAGTTCTAGCTCAACACATCACCGACACACTCATATCAAAGAAATGAACCCGGAAATGGAAGAAATAAACCTCAAATTCGCACATCTTAGTTCAGAGTTCGAAATGGAACCCTTACTCCCGAATAAATCCAAGAGCCTAAGAGAGGGACAAATTACAAGGCAATCAAACCAAAACCGTAAACACCTAGCACATCTATAAATGAATGATGAATCTCACAACTTTAGGTGTTTGGGAAATTTGAGTATGCAAGTAATGTTATCAATCCACAAGGATTAGCCTAATAACCGTTCAGAACACATCTCGCCGATTAAAATTTTGCCAAGGAAAAATTTTGAAGTAAAATTGCTTATTAAATTATTATGAATTAAGTGACAAAAGTAATTTACCACAAGGACAAGCTCAACACAAGTTTCAAATCATATCATCTTCCGTCATCTTACCAAATCGAAACAACCAATCTCAAACATGCACATCAAAGTTCAGAGTTCAAGATAGAACCCTTACTCTTGGATAAAACCCAAAAGCCTATGAGAGGGACACATCTACAAGAACGGTTAAATCTCAATGGCAAAACAACAAAAGAGATATATCCGGTTACTGAAACCTATTTGCCACCCCCCACACTTAAGATGGACAATGCCCTTAATGTCCATATTTGGTCAAAACAAAGGTAAATAGGGGTAAGCACAATAGACAGAAAGAATGAGAACACATACCGGATCATGGACACATTCCGTTTCAAAACAAGTAAGTCGACCCCGCACCACAAATTGCTCTTCTTAAAAAGGAAGTCCAATTTGGTTGACGGGAGAAACAAACTAGTTCCAAAACGGAAGGTGTGAGAACTGTGTGTGAAACAATGTCAATAAAGATGCCAATCAAAAATGTTGCGCTGAACTTACTGCCAGCATATGCACATGACATCATAGTGAGCTACTAACACGATCACACAATCAAACAAACCAACGGGTTCTCCCCCACACTTGGGTTCCACTAGGTATTGCCATCAATCGGATCAAACCTGTTCAATAACATTCCAAAAGACCAACCATCCAAAATATCCAAAATAGTTAAAACAAAATAAAGTACCATGCAGAAAATAAAAGAAAACAAAAGAAATTACAAATGTTTCATCACCCTCGTAGGGTGGATACCAGACAATGATAAATAAAGTAATGTCATAAGAATACCAACAAAATCAATCATCATATAATTCCATCCCACGGTACCGGATGGGAATCATCTCCACTCACTGCTGATGTCCATGGTAGCCATAGGGTAGTCCAGGTTTGCCAAAAATACTTGTCACCCAATCCTGTTCTTCCTCCTGAGCTGAACCTGAACCACCAGCACCTCCCCCTGACTGATCAGCATCAAATCCTGACGCACCTGCATCCAACCCTACAAAAGATGAAGAACTACCGCCAACATGTCCACCCTGAAAAACCCCAAACTGCACTGGACCACGAGGAGAACCTCCTAAATCATGGGGTCGTGGTGACATGTTCCCCGGAACAGTCGTCTGAGAGAAGAAGGGCTGACCCCCTGACGATAATCAGGGACATAAATAGGCGGTGGAGAGAATGGAGGGATCAGGTCAGGTCTAACAAACTCCCGGCCATGATACTGAGCATCCCACATAGGCTGATAATAATCAAGGTTATAGTTAGTATGGGCCTGCTGTGATCCAATCCAGGTGAAATCCTGGTCCACCCTCCTCTGGTACGCATCAAACTCTCGCTGACTGTTCTGCTGAGACTCATAGATGTTCTGAATAGTGTTCCCCAAGAGTGTAAGATCAAACGAAGGAGGGATGGGAATGTTACGTCCAGTCCTCCTCGGTGGCTCCCGTGGAGCATCAGCCATCTCAACATCAGCCTCCTCATCCTCCTCCTATACAGGAGGTGGTCCTTCAACCTCACCCTCATCATCTAACAAACGCTCCTGCTCATTGTCTTTCTTTTTCTTCAAAATCTTTGCCCTCTATAGCTCCTGATACGTAAAATCCTCCTGATGTACTGGCAATGAGAGATAGGTCTGGCAATCATCAGAAGCAAAAACTCCCATCCTCTTATAGATCATCGTGATAAAGTGTCCCAAAACCAGAGTCGCATCGGTATGATTACACATACGGTCCAGAAGCACAAGAGGAGGCAAAGCAAACCTGGATGGAGCACCCTCAGAAAATAACTTAAGTAACCAAAGATCGTTCTTGTACGCCTTCTCCCAATGAGTAGACCTCTGTACCAGGAAAGTCACAATCATCCGGTGGAGCAACCTCAAATGCACATTCTTAATCTTTGACACACCACTTGTGTATGTCCATGTCTCTCCCCCCGTGATCCTGGCGTAATACTCCACGATAGACTCTCCATCACCCAAATCGGCCTGTGTTCTATACCCCTTCTTCAAAATATCCCTAAACTCAGCACTCTGCAACTCCTCCCTCGTATACATCCCACAGTAGTAACCAAATTTAGCAATTGACAACCTCCTCTGCACTCCCCCACAGTAAAACGAGACTACCCTCTCTTCAAAAATGTCTTTGACTTTTCCCAATTCCTTCTTCAATTTCAAGGTTGAATAGAACTCTAAGCATAACTCACGGTAGGCGGCTTCACGGTTAGCGAATACCCGCCGCCAAATATCACAACTCACTTCATGCCCTCTTGACGCACCTCCAACCCTCATACTCATAGAAAACCACCGTCGAATATCCTCCTGAACTCTAAATACCTGAGCTTGAAATTGAGTTAAATGTCTTGCGGGAAGGACCACATGCTTAGAAAGTTTATACAATTTGTTCTTGTAGATGTTCTTCTGAGGCTGCCTAATTCCCTCAAATGATAGCCAAGCATGTCGCTCGTTCAATTCTTCAATAAATGTAAGCAGCACCTCCGCTTGTTTCCTTGAAGTTTTAGTCGGGACATCAACCGCCTCACTGGATTGCCCCTCAACCATTTTGCGCTTTCCCGCGGCCTTATCACTAGCTCCCGCTCCCTGCATTCACAACATGAAAACGTCCAATTGTAAGTATTAAGAATGTAAAGTTGGAAATCATATAAAACAAGCAAAAATCTTGGCAGGGAAAGGCCCCCACTGCGGCGCAGTGGGCATGCTTCACCCTCACTGCGGCGCAGTGGGGCAAAAAGACAAAACGGGCAGACGATCCTCACTGCGGCGCAGTGAGGCAATGCACCCCCTCACTGCGGCGAAGTGAGGCACAAATACTGGGCAAGTCACTAGGGTTCATCATGATATGGCACAAAATGGGGTAAATCAAACAAACAAATTCAGGGAAAAGATCCAGTAATCTCCACTTAAAACAACCTATACCGACATTCCCCCATACTTGTTCTTCAAATCAAATTCCCAAATTTTTCAAAACCCTAATTTCTAATTAAAATCAACATTGGATGAACAAAGTGAAAGATTTAACACCCCATTAACTTCTATTGCCCACAAACATCAAAATCCCTAAGTTAATTCGAAAGATTAATCTAGCATAAACCCTAGAAATTAAAACTTCAAGAAATAAAAGGAAAATACAAAGAAACAAAAGAGAAAAACTTACACTTCTTCCCATTATGGAAGAGAATGGAAGAATTTGATTTTAGCTCCTTTTTTTCGGTTTTGAGAGATGAGATGAAAGAAAGATAGATAAAAAGTGAAAAGTGAATGAAAAATAAGTCTCTCCTATACATACATCGGTCAGTTTGTGGCTTACCTCGCATCCCACTGCGCCGCAGTGAGGATGTTTTACTCCCACTGCGGCGCAGTAGGAATTATTTCACACACGGGTAGGGGCTTTTCAATGCGGCGCAGCTGGGCTTTCCAACCCCCACTGCGGCGCAGTGGGAAGTCCCTGAAAATTTCCTTCACACAATTTTTTGTGACAAAACTCAAATCACTTACCCGGAACCGCATCGAATCGAAACCACACCTGCACTTACCAACTAAAACAAGATTAAAACTAAATAATTCGAAGAAAAGTAAAATGCGATAAAATAAACACGGGTTGCCTCCCGAGAAGCGCTTAAGTTATTAATGAGTCTTTAGCTTGACTCGACCAACCTTCAAGTATCAAATTCAAATTCCTCAAAGCCCAATATGCTTTATGCTCTATCTCAATAGGAAGATGGCAAGTTTTGCCATAGAGCAACCGGTATGGCGTGGTGCCAATCGGCGTCTTATAAGCCGTCCTAAACGCCCACAAGGAGTTATCTAACTTCTTTGACCAAACCTTGGGGTTATCTCCAACAGTTTTCTCTAAAATCCTTTTCAAGGCCCTATTGGTGTTTTCTACTTGTCCACTAGTTTGCGGATGATAAGAAGTAGAAAAATAATGCACAACACCATACCTCTTCATGACCTTGGCTAATTGATGATTTGCAAAATGGGTTCCTCGGTCACTAATCAAAGCTCTAGGGCAACCAAATCGACAGAATAATTGTTTCAAGAAATCAATAACTACCCTCGCGTCATTCGTGGGCAAAGCCTTGGCTTCGGCCCATTTAGACACGTAGTCAACAGCGACAAGAATATATTGAAACTTATTAGACGGTGGGAATGGTCCCATGAAATCTATACCCCAAATATCAAATACCTCGCATACCTGAATGCTTTGTTGAGGCATCTCATCCCGCTTAGTAATGCTCCCTTGTCTTTGACAAATGTCACAAGTCTCTACCAAAGTCTGGGCCTCCTTGAAAATTGTAGGCCAATAGAAACCTGCATCAAAAACTTTCTTACCAGTAACTGAGGGACCGTAATGACCTCCAGTTGGACCATAGTGACAAACATCAAGAATCTCCCTCGTCTCAGCTCCAGCTACACATCTCCTTACCATACCGTCTGCACAAACACGAAACAAGTATGGACTATCCCAAAAATAGTGCTTAACATCCGATATGAGCTTCTTCTTTTGCTGGGACGTGAAATCATTCGGTATCTCACCTGCAACCAAATAATTAGCAATATCTGCAAACCAAGGAGCATCATCAGAGTTAGAAATAAACATTAAAGACTCATCGGGGAAGTGATCATTAATCTCCCCATCTAGAAGTTAGTTTAGGTTGCTTAATCTTAAATTTGGACAAGAACAACAACACTTTAGCCCCAACCTTAAACTCCTTTCTACGAATCCTCTTATCATGCCAAATCTTGGTTCTCTCCTTATAAAGCCTCAAATTCTCATAAGCACATAACCTAAGCTCGTCAAGCTCATGTAGTTGCAACATCCTAAGTTCACGTGCTTCCATCAAATCCAAATTCAAATTCCTTAAAGCCCAATATGCTTTATGCTCTATCTCAATAGGAAGATGGCAAGTTTTGCCATAGAGCAACCGGTATGGCGTGGTGCCAATCGGCGTCTTATAAGCCGTCCTAAACGCCCACAAGGAGTCATCTAACTTCTTTGACCAAACCTTGGGGTTATCTCCAACAGTTTTCTCTAAAATCCTTTTCAAGGCCCTATTGGTGTTTTCTACTTGTCCACTAGTTTGCGGATGATAAGAAGTAGAAAAATAATGCACAACACCATACCTCTTCATGACCTTGGCTAATTGATGATTTGCAAAATGGGTTCCTCGGTCACTAATCAAAGCTCTAGGGCAACCAAATCGACAGAATAATTGTTTCAAGAAATCAATAACTACCCTCGCGTCATTCGTGGGCAAAGCCTTGGCTTCGGCCCATTTAGACACGTAGTCAACAGCGACAAGAATATATTGAAACTTATTAGACGGTGGGAATGGTCCCATGAAATCTATACCCCAAATATCAAATACCTCGCATACCTGAATGCTTTGTTGAGGCATCTCATCCCGCTTAGTAATGCTCCCTTGTCTTTGACAAATGTCACAAGTCTCTACCAAAGTCTGGGCCTCCTTGAAAATTGTAGGCCAATAGAAACCTGCATCAAAAACTTTCTTACCAGTAACTGAGGGACCGTAATGACCTCCAGTTGGACCATAGTGACAAACATCAAGAATCTCCCTCGTCTCAGCTCCAGCTACACATCTCCTTACCATACCGTCTGCACAAACACGAAACAAGTATGGACTATCCCAAAAATAGTGCTTAACATCCGATATGAGCTTCTTCTTTTGCTGGGACGTGAAATCATTCGGTATCTCACCTGCAACCAAATAATTAGCAATATCTGCAAACCAAGGAGCATCATCAGAGTTAGAAATAAACATTAAAGACTCATCGGGGAAGTGATCATTAATCTCCCCATCTCGAAGTTCCTTCCGGTGAGGATCTTCCAAACGACTCAAATGGTCGGCCGCCAAGTTTTCAGCACCTTTTTTATCCTTAACCTCTATATCAAACTCTTGTAACAACAAAATCCATCGGATAAGCCTAGGTTTAGCATCTTGTTTCGAGAACAAGTACTTAAGGGCTGAATGGTCGGTGAAAACAATGGTCTTACTCAACACCAAATAAGATCTAAACTTATCAAAGGCAAAGACCACCGCAAGCAACTCCTTTTCTGTGGTGGTGTAATTTTGCTGGGCGGGGTTCAAAGTTTTACTAGCAAAGTAAATGGGCTTGAAATGTTTCTCAACCCTTTGCCCTAGCACAGCTCCTACAGCATAATCACTTGCATCACACATCAACTCAAATGGAAATTCCCAATCCGGACCAACCATGATAGGAGAATTAGTCAACTTTTCCTTTAAAACCTGAAATGCACTCAAACAAGCATCATAAAACACAAAAGGGACGTCCTTCTCCAACAAGTGGGTCATAGGACAAGTAATCTTAGAAAAATCCTTAATAAAATGGCGGTAAAAACCGGCATGTCCAAGAAAACTTCTTACCCCTTTCACATTGGAAGGCGGGGGTAACTTGGCTATAACATCTATCTTAGCCCTATCAACTTCAATCCCGACCTTAGACACTTTATGCCCTAACACAATTCCCTCGGTCACCATAAAATGGCACTTTTCCCAATTCAAAACAAGTGTGCCCTTTCACACCGTTCTAACATCCTTTCCAAATTATGCAAGCAAGTATGAAAAGAGTCCCCAAAACCGAGAAATCATCCATGAAAACCTCCATGGAGGTTTCAAGCATGTCCTGGAAAATAGCTATCATGCACCTTTGAAAGGTGCCTGGGGCATTACACAAACCAAACGGCATTCGCCGATAAGCAAAAGTACCAAATGGGCATGTGAAGGTGGACTTTTCTTGGTCCTTGGGATCAATGGGTATTTGGAAGTACCCGGAAAACCCATCTAAGAAACAAAAATATTCATTACCTGCAAGTCTTTCTAACATCTGATCAATGAAAGGAAGGGGAAAGTGATCCTTACGGGTGGCATCATTAAGCTTACGGTAATCAATACAAACCCGCCAACCCGTTATAGTCCTAGTGGCCAAAAGTTCCTTATTCTCATTCTCAATAACTGTCATGCCCCCCTTTTTGGGCATACAATGAACAGGACTAACCCAAGGACTATCAGCAATAGGAAAAATGATCCCAGCATCTAACAACTTAATGACCTCTTTCTTAACAACTTCTTTCATGTTCGGATTAAGCCTCCTTTGTCTCTGGACAACGGGCTTAACATCATCAACAAAATCTATTTTATGCTGGCAAAAGTTAGGACTAATACCTGGAATATCGGTGGTCTTCCAAGCAAAAGCCCACTTATGGGCTCGAAGCACAGACAAAAGACAATCCTTCTCGTCGCTCGAGAGTGAGGGCGAGATAACCACGGGTAAAGAAGATTCACCTGACAGATAAGCATACTCCAAATGGGAAGGTAATGGCTTAAGCTCCAAATCAGTGGGTGGTACATCAACAGAATTTGGTACCCTCGAACTTCCATCAGCAACAACCTCCTCAAAACTCTCATCCTCGGGAGGTGTCTCATCCAAGCTAAGCGCCATAACCTATGCAAACAAATCATCGTCAGATATATCTCCCGATCCTAAATTAGCAATCTCCTCATCTCCAGTGTCGGCCTCCATTAGTTCCTGAAACTCTCGGTCTAAAGCATCATCAATAACGTCAATCCTGAAACAAGACTCATCATTAGAATATGAATGCTTGATGGACTTTTCAACATTAAACACAATTCTATCCGTACCCACACCCAAAGAAATTTCCTTATCCTTCACACGGATGATAGCATCCGCGGTATTAAGGAATGGTCATCCAAGAATAAGGGGTACCTTCATATCTTCCTCCATCTCGAGGATAACGAAGTCAACTAGAAACACAATATGGCCTACCCGGACAGTCATGTTTTCAGCAATCCCAATGGGATACTGAAAAGAATGGTCAGCTAATCTAATACTCATGCGGGTAGGTCTAAAAACTCCTAGAGCTAACTTACTCCAAACCGAGTAAGGCATCAAGTTAATGCTAGCACCTAAATCAGCAAGTGCCTTACAAGTAAGAGTACAAATAGAACAAGTAATAAGGAAACTCCCTGGATCTTCAAGCTTAGGTGGGATGCGGTTCTGCAAGATAGCAGAACACTCGGCATTAAGATAAGTAGCTTTCACCTCATCCATCTTTCCTTTGTCAGTCACAAGCTCCTTAATGAACTTGGCATAATGTGGCATCCCCTGAATAAGATCAACTAAAGGCACATTAATGTGAACATTTGTTATCATCTCCACAAACTTGTTATATTGCTCCTTCAGCTTTGCCTTTTTGAACCTCTGTGGAAATGGTATCTTTGGCTTGTATGGTTTAACCTCTGGAACCACATCCGGTTTTGGTGGAGTGACCTGAGTCTTCACGGTTGAATCTTCCTCCATTTCAATCTCTTCATCAACCTCATCATCGTCACTCCCTTTATCCTGCACATCCGAAACGACAACATTAGGCATAGGAGGTGAGTCATAAGACCTACCAGTACGAGTGGTGATGGCTTTGGCTTGCTCATTGCGGACTGGAGGTGGAGTGTATTTCTGTCCCTGATTCTGTCCTTGACTAAACTGAGGTCTAGGATTCTGCTGTGTATTGCTAGGAAGAGTCCCCGTGGGCCTAGCAAGAGCGGCCATCTTACTTTCGAGATCCTTGAAATTAACTCCTTGGTTTTTCATGTTGATCTCCACCTTCCCACTTAACTGATCCAACCTCTCACTCAAGGTCTTAGTGTCTTCCCTTATCATTTGAATGCTAGTATTTGTTTCAACCTGATTACTAGCCAACTGCTTCATCATCTCTCTCAACTCGGCATTAGGATCGGCATTAGAAGAAGAAGAAGAAGAACCTGATCCTTGTCCTTGCTGAGTCTGCTGTTGTGGCTGATTCTGATAATTATCTCTTTACCACCTATTACCTGAAAAACGAGAATTATTAGACTGAAAAGAAGAGTTATAAGAAGTATTACCTGAAGGCCGGTTCTGGAAACCGGTGTTGCGGTAGAAATTCCCTTGGGGCTGATTTTGAACATAATTCACATCTTCGGGTGCCCGATTTGGACACTCATCAGAATAGTGCATATCACCACAATGATCACACCCATCGGCTACTACCTTAACATCCCTCTCAATTGCTCCAAACCTATTCTCTTGAGTAGCAAACCCCTTTTCCATGCGCTCAGATAGCGCCCGAATCTCTCCAATAACCCCTGGGTCATTGCTAGCTTCAACCTTAGCAACTCTCCCTTGGTTAGTACCTCTCTTCATCTTTTTCTCATTCTTCAAAAACCTTTCATCATCCAAAGTTGAGCTATCCTTCGCATGTCTTCCAAGATTTGATAACCTTCATTGGGTGTAATGTTATTGAAACTACCCCCGAAAGCATATCCCAATTCGCGTTTGGACTTCTTATCTAACCCATCAAAGAAAAGCTCCACATATTTTTCCCTAGTCAAATCGTGACCTGGACAATTTCTCAACATTTCCTTGAAACGAACCCAAGCATCAACAACATCTTCTCCATTATCTTGTTCAAAAGATCTAATCATGTTCTCCAACCTTCTTTGAGTTCTAAGTGAATAAAACTCACCAATGAAAGCCTCCTTGAGTTGGTTCCAAGTAGTAATAGAATTTTTTGGAAGATCATTGAACCAATCAAGTGCTTCTCCGGTGATTGACATGGGAAATGTCTCAAGTTTCACGGCATTCATTTGGTTTTGCCCATATTGATATAGCCGAGCCAACTTTTCAAACCTATCCAAGTGTTGGTAGGGATCCCATTTCCGTTTCCCATCAAATTGATGCTCTTCTATGCTTTTTAGATGGTTTCCTTTTAAAGCGAAAGTGTGATCAATGGTTGGAGGTCTAATGGCGGAACCACGTCCCGTTGGGATAGTACGGACCCTCTCGCCATAGCGAATGTCATTTGGATCCCTTGGTTGTTCATCCCCCATTTCCTCTTGCTTTACTTCTAAAATGAAAAACTCGTCCAAAAAGAACCCTTCCTCGTCCGATTCAGGAGTGGGTTTAGCTATAGGTGAAAATGGTGTCGGTATTGGTGTTGTGGGTTCAACGAAGTTAAACCTACGCCCTCTTGGTCTTCTCGGAGTAGACAAAGGACTATTCAAAGGGAGACCCGAAGAACGCAAGTTCATCAACTAACACAATTCCTGCAAATACACAACTAACACAAACACGTCAAATGCACATGTAATAAGAAAAGAAAACTAAACTAATAAACAAGTAACTTTCTCACGCGTGAGAAAGGATCAAACCAATAAATAAATAACTAAATCGGCACACACTCCCCGGCAGCGGCGCCAAAAACTTGATGTGTGAAATCGAGTTTAAAAATTAAAACAAGGAATACCCTAAAACTGACTACTACACACTTGCGGGCAGTGGACCCGTTCGTATATAGTATAGCTAGAAGGTAAGTCTAGGATCGAACACGGGGAATGGTTTTGAAATAGTTGTTAGCTAAAGTGGTTTTGGAATAAGGATGGAACCGTAGCCGAATTGCTACCTCACCTTGACAATATGAAATTAAAGAAATTGAAATGACAAGACAATTGAAAAGTAAAGAAAGTTCAAACAATATGAATAAAGATCACCCACTTCGAATCCACTTGACTTCAGTTATGATTGCACACGATAAAGTTTAAATTATTTAGAGTTGACAAGATAATCGTGAAAGGATAAAATGCTCGCGTGGTACCACCAACCGCTCACAAATAACCCAAATACCTAAGTTGCTAGTTAAATTACCCAAGCCGGTACCACCAACCGCTCACAAATAACCCAAATACCTAAGTTGCTAGTTAAATTACCCAAGCCGGTACCACCAATGCCTAGAAAATCTCCCCAACGATTAGTTTTCTTAATTATCCAATTACCAATTATGCCTATGTGAATGAAAACGTGGTACCACCAACCGCTCACAAATAACCCAAATACCTAAGTTGCTAGTTAAATTACCCAAGCCGGTACCACCAATGCCTAGAAAATCTCCCCAACGATTAGTTTTCTTAATTATCCAATTACCAATTATGCCTATGTGAATGAAAACGTGGTACCACCAACCGCTCACAAATAACCCAAATACCTAAGTTGCTAGTTAAATTACCCAAGCCGGTACCACCAATGCCTAGAAAATCTCCCCAACGATTAGTTTTCTTAATTATCCAATTACCAATTATGCCTATGTGAATGAAAACGTGGTACCACCAACCGCTCACAAATAACCCAAATACCTAAGTTGCTAGTTAAATTACCCAAGCCGGTACCACCAATGCCTAGAAAATCTCCCCAACGATTAGTTTTCTTAATTATCCAATTACCAATTATGCCTATGTGAATGAAAACGTGGTACCACCAACCGCTCACAAATAACCCAAATACCTAAGTTGCTAGTTAAATTACCCAAGCCGGTACCACCAATGCCTAGAAAATCTCCCCAACGATTAGTTTTCTTAATTATCCAATTACCAATTATGCCTATGTGAATGAAAACGTGGTACCACCAACCGTTTCTAAACACGTTTAACCCAATCATACTAAATTGAATTGCAATAAAGAAATTGAAAGAAAACATATTGTACCAATAATTGTTGAATATAAATTGCAAGACAGAAGATTAGATACGATCTAGATGGATGTTCTTGAATCTTCAATTAATCAAATGATGAAATTTGCGATGATCCGTCAAAGACTCGTGGTAGAACAGCTCCTAGAAAGAAAAACTTGGATAATGGGAAATTAAGGTTTTTTTTTCTTTATATACCTCCCCCAATCTGATGCAAAGAGGCTGTAGCCCTGATCTCCCTGTGCACTCACTGCGCCGCAGTGGGCATGGTGCGCTCCCACTGCGGCGCAGTGGAAAGTCCCTGGAATTCTGATCATAAGGTGATTGCGGCGCAGTAGGGAATGAGTCCTCCCACTGCGGCGCAGTGTTAAATCTCTGGAAAGCATTGGCTTCTTCTCGACCAGTGACTGCGGCGCAGTGGAGCTGGTACACTCCCACTGCGGCGCAGTGTGAATCCACTGGAAAGTTGTGGCTTTGGCACCCATTGACTGCGGCGCAGTGGGGCAACATCCCTCCCACTGCGGCGCAGTGCTAACTTGCTGAAATCTTTGTTCTTCTTTATCATCGGCCCTCGAACACTCGGATCAACATCTTGGGCTAAAATCGTCAGAAAATGTACCAAATGGGCGCACAACCTGCTAAGAACCTGAAAGCACTAACAAACACCATAAACGCGCCAAATGCATACAAAATCGACTCAAAACACATACGAAAAGGCCAATAACGATGTGGGCGATCTATATAAATTGGTAACATCAAATTTCCACCTGCCCATCAAACAATTCTTCTGGAATGTGTTTCGATTTGCAGGATCAACATACCCCATTCTTCTGAATGCTCCCAATCTAAGTGCTTGGGGATATGTGGTTGGACCATTCACTCCTCCCTCTTGGTCTTCAGTTCCCAAGTCTAGAATACCAATCAAGTCTGAGGCAGTGAACTGGAAAGTCTGATTGTTCACCCTCGCTTCAATGCTTGGGACAGCACCAGGTAACAATCGTGCCGATTCCCAGAATTGACTTAAGAAAGTCAGATAGATAACTGGTTCAGCAGTGAGAACATGTCTGATCCTTGATTGCTGCAGAAACGGGGATGATGATGAATAATGTTAAAGAAAGTGTTTCTAGTGTATGAAACACAAAAGGATCAAGTGTGAGAGAATCAAAGTCGATGTGTATGAACACGCAAATGCAGAACCGTCCCATCAAAACTTAAACCAGTTAATTAGAACACCAAAATTCCTAAATCTGGTATGAATAGATCCATATTAGCCCGATTTACCAATTTTTAGGTTCCATTTCTTGATCCATATCATACATATAGACCCATTTAGAGATTTATTAACCGAAAAAATAAACCTTAAATATTTGTCCATAACAATTGATATCTGGATCTAGAAATCATGTTAATAATATACCTTTGTTCGAATAGTGTTAAAGAAAGTGTTTCTAGTGTATGAAACACAAAAGGATCAAGTGTGAGAGAATCAAAGTCGATGTGTATGAACACGCAAATGCAGAACCGTCCCATCAAAACTTAAACAGTTAATTAGAACACCAAAATTCCTAAATCTGGTATGAATAGATCCATATTAGCCCGATTTACCAATTTTTAGGTTCCATTTCTTGATCCATATCATACATATAGACCCATTTAGAGATTTATTAACCGAAAAAATAAACCTTAAATATTTGTCCATAACAATTGATATCTGGATCTAGAAATCATGTTAATAATATACCTTTGTTCGAATAGTGTTAAAGAAAGTGTTTCTAGTGTATGAAACACGCAAACTGTGTCATAACACGCAAATGGTGACAAACACGCAAAATCATGTAATTTACACAGGAACACGAAAAAGTAGTCAAATGCGTGTTTTTGTGATGACGTCATCACAAACACGCAAAACTGGGAAAGTTTGAATAATTGACTGGGTTCATAAGAACACGCATATGGCGTATGAACACGCAAATGCAGAACCGTCCCATCAAAACTTAAACCAGTTAATTAGAACACCAAAATTCCTAAATCTGGTATGAATAGATCCATATTAGCCCGATTTACCAATTTTTAGGTTCCATTTCTTGATCCATATCATACATATAGACCCATTTAGAGATTTATTAACCGAAAAAATAAACCTTAAATATTTGTCCATAACAATTGATATCTGGATCTAGAAATCATGTTAATAATATACCTTTGTTCGAATAGTGTTAAAGAAAGTGTTTCTAGTGTATGAAACACAAAAGGATCAAGTGTGAGAGAATCAAAGTCGATGTGTATGAACACGCAAAAGGGAAGAACACGCAAATATGGAGGGTTTTCTGACAACACGCAAATACTTTTAAAAATGTATTAAATGTGTGTTATGTCAGCCTTTTTATACCCACATAGAACGCGCAAACCCTAGCAGTATCCAGAACACGCATATTCGGCCCTTTATGCCAGAATACGCAAACTTAGGCCCAAAGTGAAACACGCAAATTGAGCCCACTTAACTACAATACGCATACTTAGCCCATTTTACCAAAACACGCATATGAGTTCACTTGGTACAACTCGCATATTAGACTTAACCTAATTTCTTTGATTCAAGTGAACCTTGACTTTCCAGAAAGTCAATCTTCACAAACTTGACTAACACTTTGAAAATTCACCGAGAATTTTCCCGAACCCGATATGATTAACGAAAAGAATTCTTTAGAGAACACGATAAGACAAATACAAACCCTATTTTGTATTATAATTATTCGTATTTTTCTCGATAAAGGAATTCTTGGTAGTTGTCACCACTTAAACAATTTTACAACGTAGACTCATTAAATCAAGACCCGATATGTCAATATTTAATGAACTACATAGCACCATTGTTAAGTATTTGACAATAACAGACATTGGACACAACAATGCTGTTTAATAAATTCAAATACAACAAAAATCAAAAACATAAGATTGAATAACATGATAAGCAATCTCTCCATCTTTATTTTTGTCTCCGTTTGAATTTAGATGAGTTGTTGATGTGTAAGTGTACTCTGCTTCACCTTTAAACTTGAGCTTTCTCCATTCTGGACTGGATAGACTCAATTTTCATACACTTTGGAGATCCTTTATCTTAGCGGTTGACACACATCTAGTTAAGATAAATAATTATGCAAACACATCATCAAACTCATGAGATCCATACGACACATGCATTTATCCCAATGGTAGATAATTGAACCCGAAAATACTTAAACATATATAACTGACAACAAACAATAGATTATCTGATGAGCGTCCATTTTGTGATAAAAACCCCTATCGAAAGGCCTCATTTCTATGTCTAAAATGGGTTAATATTCCGGAACTATTGGTACTTAATGAGTCGTATGTTTACGCAGGTTCACGGAAGATGCAAGAGAGGGTAAATGGCATCAAGTAACTCAAGATGAAGGCCTATGAAGTTACAAGACACAAGGAGGTGATTCGGGAGCCGAACAAAGAAGTACGAACTGCAGCAGGAGCTACCAGCGCCGCTGGGTGGTACTACCCAACCATCAGGTTTCTTGTTTAGCGCATCGACAACTTGTGGACCCTGTGACAACAGCCGAGAAGGTATACTCAGACGTAATGTGGAGTGTTTTGAGCAGTTATGGTTCGAGAATTGGGAAAATGCGTGGCTTAGAATGAAAGAAACCGTCAACTTGCTTATAAATTTAAAAGCATAAAATAAAAAACACCATCAAGCTTTTTGGCGCCGCTGCCGGGGACGCGACGCATTCTTAGTTTAGTAGTGTAATTCGACCCTATTTTGTGTTTCGGCACGAAATAGTTACTTTCAGTAATTAGGTTTAAGTCATTTAGGTTAAAAGTCAAATTAGATCAAATTACTTTTTTAGGTCAAAATTAGGGTTTAGTTAATTTAGCTAGTAATTTTCATTTTCTTAAAATTTCAAAAATCCAAAAATATTTTTATTTTATCGTTTCTAGTTGTTGAAGTTTAGATTGTTTGCATTTAGGATAATTTAGATTTTATTTCGTTCTTGAAGTTACTAATCGTTTTCGTGTTTCCGTGTTCGTTTTTGTTCTTGTTTTCTTTTTCTTTAGTTTTCGTTTAGTTTGTTTTAGCTTAAGATAGGTACAATGCATTGGAAAGGATTCGAGAAATCTGATTCGGAAACAAAGGAAGACACTATGAGAGCTAAAAACGGAAACACATTCCGTGCAGCCAATCCCAGCGCCGCTGGGTGGTACTACCCAACCATCAGGTTTCTTGTTTAGCGCATCGACAACTTGTGGACCCTGTGACAACAGCCGAGAAGGTATACTCAGACGTAATGTGGAGTGTTTTGAGCAGTTATGGTTCGAGAATTGGAAAATGCGTGGCTTAGAATGAAAGAAACCGTCAACTTGCTTATAAATTTAAAAGCATAAAATAAAAAACACCATCAAGCTTTTTGGCGCCGCTGCCGGGGACGCGACGCATTCTTAGTTTAGTAGTGTAATTCGACCCTATTTTGTGTTTCGGCACGAAATAGTTACTTTCAGTAATTAGGTTTAAGTCATTTAGGTTAAAAGTCAAATTAGATCAAATTACTTTTTTAGGTCAAAATTAGGGTTTAGTTAATTTAGCTAGTAATTTTCATTTTCTTAAAATTTCAAAAATCCAAAAATATTTTTATTTTATCGTTTCTAGTTGTTGAGTTTAGATTGTTTGCATTTAGGATAATTTAGATTTTATTTCGTTCTTGAAGTTACTAATCGTTTTCGTGTTTCCGTGTTCGTTTTTGTTCTTGTTTTCTTTTTCTTTAGTTTTCGTTTAGTTTGTTTTAGCTTAAGATAGGTACAATGCATTGGAAAGGATTCGAGAAATCTGATTCGGAAACAAAGGAAGACACTATGAGAGCTAAAAACGGAAACACATTCCGTGCAGCAATCCCAGCGCCGCTGGGTGGTACTACCCAACCATCAGGTTTCTTGTTTAGCGCATCGACAACTTGTGGACCCTGTGACAACAGCCGAGAAGGTATACTCAGACGTAATGTGGAGTGTTTTGAGCAGTTATGGTTCGAGAATTGGCAAAATGCGTGGCTTAGAATGAAAGAAACCGTCAACTTGCTTGGAGATAAAAATTTAAAAGCATAAAATAAAAAACACCATCAAGCTTTTTGGCGCCGCTGCCGGGGACGCGACGCATTCTTAGTTTAGTAGTGTAATTCGACCCTATTTTGTGTTTCGGCACGAAATAGTTACTTTCAGTAATTAGGTTTAAGTCATTTAGGTTAAAAGTCAAATTAGATCAAATTACTTTTTTAGGTCAAAATTAGGGTTTAGTTAATTTAGCTAGTAATTTTCATTTTCTTAAAATTTCAAAAATCCAAAAATATTTTTATTTTATCGTTTCTAGTTGTTGAGTTTAGATTGTTTGCATTTAGGATAATTTAGATTTTATTTCGTTCTTGAAGTTACTAATCGTTTTCGTGTTTCCGTGTTCGTTTTTGTTCTTGTTTTCTTTTTCTTTAGTTTTCGTTTAGTTTGTTTTAGCTTAAGATAGGTACAATGCATTGGAAAGGATTCGAGAAATCTGATTCGGAAACAAAGGAAGACACTATGAGAGCTAAAAACGGAAACACATTCCGTGCAGCCAATCCCAGCGCCGCTGGGTGGTACTACCCAACCATCAGGTTTCTTGTTTAGCGCATCGACAACTTGTGGACCCTGTGACAACAGCCGAGAAGGTATACTCAGACGTAATGTGGAGTGTTTTGAGCAGTTATGGTTCGAGAATTGGGAAAATGCGTGGCTTAGAATGAAAGAAACCGTCAACTTGCTTGGAGATAAAAATTTAAAGCCCGCGGATTATGTGCCTTGGTTTTATCATGGATTGCGGGATGAAGAAAGAGCTAGGTTATGCTATGAAGCGGCAAGCAAGATTCTAAGAACGTGGACCAGTCTCGCATACCCATGGGATTCAGGAGATAGTTTGATAGAGACTTGCAAACTACGCAAGAGTATGAGGTAAAGTGCATCGAAGTCAAAGAAGAAGGAAAATGCCCTAAGGGTGATTATATGGAAAAGGAATTTCAATTCGACTTTGAAACCACCGACCCAGTCTTGGACATGCAAAATTTTAAGCAAGATGAGTATGAAGAGGTAGATGAGTCATGGGAACGTATGAAACTTATCGTGAGGAGAATAAGGAAGAAAACATATTGCCACGATTTGGAGTTCACGGACTTTTTCTATTATGGAATGGAAGACTATGCACGACGTGCGATGGATAAAGCAGCATTTGGATGTTTTCGTACTCAACCGGCTGATTTTAGAATAAAGATCTTGGATGATAAGTTCTATGAAGCAGAATTTGAAGAATCTGAAGAAGAAGAGGAGGATGGAAACCAAGAATGGGAAAGAGTGCAAGTTTTGGCGGAAGCAGTTAAGAAAGGAGAAGAGGTGCCCTATTGTGTAAGATTGCATAATCAATTTGAGCTAAAAGAAATGCTAGAAAAATTCCGACAAGGAAGAGAAGAGTCGGTAAGAATAGCATGGAAAAGGATAAAAACCATTAAAGAGCATTGTGTAGTCTACGAAATTAACCGTGCCACCCTAATAAAGAAGTTCGCCAATGGATTAAGGAGGGAAATGCGGACATGATCAGAAGAATATTAGGGAAAGAGCTTTTGGAAGCTGGAGATTACATAGCTTACGGATTCCTTGAGAACGAAGTATATGGACGGATAGAGGAGAAAATGGAAATGGACAAAAGGGACAAGAAGATTCGAAAAGAAGAATACTTGGAACAGCTGAAGGAATTTCATATTGATCAGAGACGTAAACAGCAAGCTGCCCGAGATAAAGAAGAAGCCGAATCGTGCAAGATCAGAAAATCAGATACTGCCACGGAGTCACCAGCGCCGCTGGGTGGTACTACCCAACCATCAGGTTTCTTGTTTAGCGCATCGACAACTTGTGGACCCTGTGACAACAGCCGAGAAGGTATACTCAGACGTAATGTGGAGTGTTTTGAGCAGTTATGGTTCGAGAATTGGGAAAATGCGTGGCTTAGAATGAAAGAAACCGTCAACTTGCTTGGAGATAAAAATTTAAAGCCCGCGGATTATGTGCCTTGGTTTTATCATGGATTGCGGGATGAAGAAAGAGCTAGGTTATGCTATGAAGCGGCAAGCAAGATTCTAAGAACGTGGACCAGTCTCGCATACCCATGGGATTCAGGAGATAGTTTGATAGAGACTTGCAAACTACGCAAGAGTATGAGGTGAAGTGCATCGAAGTCAAAGAAGAAGGAAAATGCCCTAAGGGTGATTATATGGAAAAGGAATTTCAATTCGACTTTGAAACCACCGACCCAGTCTTGGACATGCAAAATTTTAAGCAAGATGAGTATGAAGAGGTAGATGAGTCATGGGAACGTATGAAACTTATCGTGAGGAGAATAAGGAAGAAAACATATTGCCACGATTTGGAGTTCACGGACTTTTTCTATTATGGAATGGAAGACTATGCACGACGTGCGATGGATAAAGCAGCATTTGGATGTTTTCATACTCAACCGGCTGATTTTAGAATAAAGATCTTGGATGATAAGTTCTATGAAGCAGAATTTGAAGAATCTGAAGAAGAAGAGGAGGATGGAAACCAAGAATGGGAAAGAGTGCAAGTTTTGGCGGAAGCAGTTAAGAAAGGAGAAGAGGTGCCCTATTGTGTAAGATTGCATAATCAATTTGAGCTAAAAGAAATGCTAGAAAAATTCCGACAAGGAAGAGAAGAGTCGGTAAGAATAGCATGGAAAAGGATAAAAACCATTAAAGAGCATTGTGTAGTCTACGAAATTAACCGTGCCACCCTAATAAAGAAGTTCGCCAATGGATTAAGGAGGGAAAGTGCGGACATGATCAGAAGAATATTAGGGAAAGAGCTTTTGGAAGCTGGAGATTACATAGCTTACGGATTCCTTGAGAACGAAGTATATGGACGGATAGAGGAGAAAATGGAAATGGACAAAAGGGACAAGAAGATTCGAAAAGAAGAATACTTGGAACAGCTGAAGGAATTTCATATTGATCAGAGACGTAAACAGCAAGCTGCCCGAGATAAAGAAGAAGCCGAATCGTGCAAGATCAGAAAATCAGATACTGCCACGGAGTCACCAGCGCCGCTGGGCACACCAGCCAGCACCGCTGGAAACCCAGCGCCGCTGGCACACCACCAGCGCCGCTCGGGAACTCCCAGCGCCGCTGGAACCCCCTGCAGCTCCGATTTTTGCGAAATCAAATCCGTCACCACCCGAACCAGCCCTGGGAATCAAACACCGATCGACGTGGAGATGGTTGAAGCTACTGAAGCACGAAGGAACTCAGAAAACTTGGAGGAGAGAAAAGAACGAACGTCAAAGAAGCCATAAGTCACTTCGAACGTTACCCAACGGGTACCGGCCCTCGGCCTACCCCGTATTCTTCCTCCACCTAGTTCCTAGGCCGAGTCCGGCTGAAGACTCGTTAAACTTAGCGCTTCTTGGGAGGCAACCCAAGCCATTTTTATTTTTATTTTTATTTTTATTTTTAGGAATATGTGACTAATTTCAATTAAGTGATTGTTTTAAATATTATCATTTGTGATCTATTTTATGAGTATGTTTTGAGATTCACAGATGCAAGCTTTCAATGGATCAAGGAAACAAGTAACTTATTGCAATCGTATTTTGTTTTTTTATTTTTATTTTTATTTTTTAGCTTTTTATTTTCCGTTTTGATATTATGATTGAAGTGTGCAGAAGTATATTGCTTTGTAGTCTGAAGGAAACCATGCACTTGGCCAAAAGCTAAGTGTGGGGGAGTTCGAGCATCAAATCGCTGAAGAAATCAGACGTCGGAACACGTACAAGAGTCAAAAGCGCCGCTAGGAGACCTCCAGCGCTGTTGGGAATGCATCTGGGCATCCCAGCGCCGCTCCACACCTCCCAGCGTCGCTGGACCTGCACCTGTTCAGATCCAGCGCCGCTCCCTGCTATTCAGTGGCGCTCAGGCACCAGCCAGCGCCGCTCACCACCAGTCCAGCGCCGCTCCCAGCTCCGTTCTGTACACCATATCGCGAAAAATCCAAAAAAATCAGTAAAACCCAAAAAATCCAAAAAAAACAAAAAATCAGAAAAAAAAAAAAAAAAAAAATCAGTAAAACCCAAAAATCAAAAAAAAAATCAGAAAACCCAAAAATCAAAAAAAAAAAAAATCAAAAAAAAAAAAAATCAGTAAAACCCAAAAATCAAAAAAAAAATCAGAAAACCCAAAAATCAAAAAAAAAATCAGTAAAACCCAAAAATCAAAAAAAAAATCAGTAAAACCCAAAAATCAAAAAAAAAATCAGAAAACCCAGAAAATCAAAAAAAAAAATCAAAAAAAAAAAAATCAGAAAACCAAAAATCAAAAAAAAAAAAAATCAGAAAACCCAAAAATCAAAAAAAAAAAAAATCAAAAAAAAAATCAAAAAAAAAATCAAAAAAAAAAAAAAAATCAGAAAACCCAAAAATCAAAAAAAAAAATCAAAAAAAAAAAAATCAAAAAAAAAAAATCAAAAAAAAAAAAAAATCAGAAAACAAAAATCAAAAAAAAAAAAATCAGAAAACCCAAAAATCAAAAAAAAAAAAAAATCAGAAAACCCAAAAATCAAAAAAAAAAAAATCAAAAAAAAAAAAAAAAAAAAAAATCAGAAAACCCAAAAATCAAAAAAAAAAAAAATCAGAAAACCCAAAAATCAAAAAAAAAAATCAGAAAACCCAAAAATCAAAAAAAAAAATCAAAAAAAAAAAAATCAGAAAACCAAAAATCAAAAAAAAAATCAGAAAACCAAAAATCAAAAAAAAAAAAAAATCAGAAAATACCCAAAAAAAAAAAAAAATCAGAAAATCAGAAAATACCAAAAAGAAAAAATGGAGAAAACCCTTGGTCTAATTGTTTGATTTATCACAAGTTTTCTACTACTTATTTCATGCAAATTTTAAGTTTTTCTGTGTCTGAAAACTATTTTGAGAATATAAGCATTGCAAGTAGACAAAAGATGACGATAACTAAGCAATATTAGCCTTGGTAGATGAACGGTTAGTTAGGACTTTTAGCTTAAATATAGATTTGTGGCTGTTCATGCTTCCAACTGGATTAGAGCTTAGACTGAAACTGTATGCGATTATGTTTGCCATAGCACATTTAACCGGACTTTAATATGCCTACCAATTAGAGCTTTCTAGTCATTAGTATAGGTGTATTAATTGGACTTAATTATACGTGCTTGTGTAGGAACTAGTTTAGATGTATGGTTCGCCTTAATTCTTACACTATTTAATGTGAACTAGTTGCATGTGGAGTAGGAGTATGAGTCATCTGGGATCTCTGATAAATGTCTATTGCATGAATAATGTAGTAATCTTAAGAAAAGGCAATCAGTAGATTAATAAAAAGAGTTCAAAGAACTATTAACGAATAAAATCTATACACATCAAGTTATGTCGCTTTGCGCGTGGGGAACCACCGACCTGTCACCGCTTTCTTGATGTAAGGTATAAACTCAAACCATTAGTTGAGTTATGTCGCTCTGCGAGTGGGGAACCACCGACCTGTCACCGCTGTCTCAACTATTAAAGATGATAATATTGTATAACTGCTTTAGTGTTTAGCTAGCGAGCATGACTGTAGTGTGAGAGTATGTCTAAGTAGTGACTCACGAGTACACAAACAAATGAATATGAATGACTTGCTAGTAGCTAGTAGTTCTGATTGCTATACAAACCTTAATTAAGTGCTTAATAAGTCAGCAGAAAGAAGTAAGATTGAGTTGTAAGACATGTGGAAGTATAGAACTGTTTTAGAGGTATTAACACGAATAAAAAGTTAGCTTTTAGTTTTGATTGACCAATTATCTTGCCTCTAGCTATAGCTTACTGATTTTGTCTAAAGCTTTCTCAAATCATTTGCATGACTAATCTTTCAAATGTTTTTAATAAAGTAGAATACTTTAACACTTAAGTTGTCCACTCATCATTGTTTTATTTTTCTTGGACTCTTTGCTTGAGGACAAGCAAAGACTTAAGTGTGGGGGTATATGATGAGCATCCATTTTGTGATAAAAACTCCTATCAAAAGGCCTCATTTCTATGTCTAAAATGAGTTAATATTCCGGAACTATTGGTACTTAATGAGTCGTATGTTTACGCAGGTTCACGGAAGATGTGAGAGAGGATAAATGGCATCAAGTGTAACAATCGTCAAATTTCGAGGTCAATTTTTTTTTTAACAACATATATTAGTTAGTTAGTTTAAGGCCAACTAGGATATATATATATATATAATATTATTATTTTTCATAGGATATTAATTTATTATTATATAGTTATTATTTTTCTAAAATTAATTGCACTTAAATAATTAACTTGTTATAACATAACCGCGGAATTAATACATGACAAACTTGATAAATAACAATACAAACAAAAGTTAATCTGATAATATCTCCCAAGTCTAGCACTATCAAAAATGGAGTTCACTTAGTATAAATAATCACTTGTCAAACTTGTGGTAACCACCTTACATATACATATATATGTGAATATACAACAAACATTCACCATTCTTCCTTCCTAGTCGACAATCATGAGGGACGACAAACTATCCAAATTGAGGAAACTTTCATATGGGCTTTCAATCCTAGGAAACTAGAACCTTACCAACTTTGTGCTAACATGTATGAGGCTAGCATGGACTAATTAATGTGGGAGGACAAAAGGAAAACAACAAACTTCTTTCAATCCTCCACCCTATCGATTCCATAAGACATTTTGAGCTAGCTTCCATCAAGCTCCTCCACCTTTGGAAGTAAGATTCTTCAATTTTGATGTATATATGCTACTCTCCCTAAATATAGCGTGGAAAGGAATATAGTAACTAGGTAATTATTATGTCAACAAGACAAAGGAAAAAAAGGACAAATGTTACTCTTTCATTCTTTTAAGCCATCGTGTACATACATCCACCATATGAGCTAGCTAGTATCCAACATAACCTTCCTACAATAGAGCTTTTAGGTGCAAACAACCATGGAATGTGTAGTTAATGATTAGAGGACAAACAAGAAGTGACAAACCTTTACTCCTTGATCGATCATTATGTCCAACCAATGCCATATTTTTCTTCTATAAATAGCTTACACAATCTTCATTATGATCTGCCATACACCAAAAGCACCAACTGTTTTGTTATCATTTGAACACATACTCCTAAACTCCCTTATAACTCCTGCTTTTTACTGTTTCTAGAACCAGTCGATCACAGCCAAAATAATACTGCATTGTCGTTATCATGGCCACGAAATTAGCTAGAATGAAGTAGTTTTCTTGATCACGTAGTTACGGTTTTGGGGACAGCCAATTAAGTTCAAGGTTGCAGGTCATAGTATAGAGTTTCCAAAGCTTAGTTAACTCTCGTAAGTACACGAAAACTATTCTCATTGAGAACTTCTTATGTCTCTAAATATATAGCTAAACTCGAACCCTTTTCCTTTGATCACTTGAGGCACGGTTCTGATCATTTCCGGAGTTGTTCAATCCTAACAAATTAATGAGTCTTTTCTCGCTTTTTGTTGCTGTAAGTACCACAAACTTTACTTGATAACTAGACCCTCAAAATCGTGCCACGATAATGTATCCCCAACGTTTTAAAACGAGTTATAGAAAACTAACTGGAAAAAAAAAATGTCTAAGGACATATAATCACTAACTAGACGGAGTGATACTCTTGAAAACCTTCTGATGGATTTTCTCACATATAATAATAACATAACTCTACTACTTCAATTATAGTTAAGATTCTAAATGAACAAATATATGATTTTAGTATGTATATTGTAGTATCTAATGTCATAGAAAACCTCTAAACATCTGTATTTTTATACAAATATCACGTGGCATCTATATATATAAATATATACTTTGTCGTAAACTTGTATAAATAGACAGCATCCGGCTTAATATTAAAAGTGTATCAAAGGTATGGTGTAGACAAAGTGGCAGTCGACCTAAGAATTCTATGAATCTTAAACGATTTTATAATTGATAATATCTTATGATTTATCTAGGACATTTGATACTCGGATATCATCATAACCTCGTTGTCACTATAAGGTGAGTTTCATAGCCCCTTTTTAAATATTTCATAGGTGAAAATACATGCACATTTTTTTTATTTGTTTTACGGTTGGACACATGTACTTTGTTACTTTATATTGCCTGAGTTGTTTATTCATTCCACTAAATCCCCTATTTCAATACCGTCAGTAATGGACTTAAGCGCGAATATTTGTGAATAGATCTATTGGGTTTGACACCTCCACCCGGGTTAGTAGCGCTAACTTGATCGGCATGATCAAACGGGTGCATGATATTTGATCCATAGTACTTAGGAATGAAAGTACTACGCATGGGGTAAATGTAACATTGTTAAGCTTCGGTATTGGGAGCTCAGAGCTATAGTACTGTATATTATCTATATGAAAACCTTGTGATCCATAAACTATGTTGATATGATAAACCTATGAACTCACCAACTTTATGTTGACGTTTTAGCATGTATTTCTGAGGTAACTAATGTTATGGAATTTCATGGAGCGGAGTAGGGTCTCTTATGAAGTATTCAAGAGTCTTGCACTATATATTAAATAAAAACTCTCATGTATTTTATATTAACTTTCTTGTAAGGTTGTACCATAAAAACGTTGGTATTTTTAATTAATGAATAAAAACGACACTTTTAGTGGTCGTTCTCTGTACAATTTGTGTTGTGATCCCTTGATAGTCATAACTCACCAAAAAGTGCTTTGGTGGGGTGTGACAGAATGGTATCAGAGCCATTGTTATAGAGAACTAGGTTGCACTAGTGGGGTCTAAGAATAATTTTATTAGATTGCATTAGTAGACCTAGACTATAACAGAACTTTTTAATGAAATGACCTTACATAGATGTCTTATATATATACATATATAAAAAAAAAATTAGGATAATAATCTTTAACGGGTAGATTGGCTGCTAGAAACAAGTTAACAATTCGATTAGTTGATTTATATTTGAACCTAAAAAAAAAATTCCTTTTCTACAATAAAAGTGATTCTTTATAAATAATTAACTTGCTAATAAGTTATAAATTACAATATGTAATTAACATTATTGTATATATGATCATAAACATATGGCAACCTTTATTAGTAAAAAATTAAAATTAACATATGTACTTGTTATAATTGTTTATATATAGATATATAGAAATATATATGTATATTAAGAATCAAATCCATGTGATCAGAAATATATTGCAAAGATTAAGAACAAAGCTATCATGTGTGCTTATTATACTTATTTGAATGTCTCATTTATTGAGTTACCGTTGAAGAAACATGGCACCCATGAGTGCTGCAAGAATCGAACAACTAATAGCCCAACGAGTAGCTGAAGCATTGGCAGCCGCGGAGGCCACTAGGGAGACCGGATCAGGAAGTCTAAATGGGACCGGGGGCTCTACCGGAAGGCTCAACCATGTACCACATAATTGTACCTTCAAGGATTTCCAAAACTGCAAACCGCTAAGTTTTAATGGAACGGAAGGAGCAGTAGGCCTACTCAGGTGGTTCGAAAAGATAGAGTCGGTGTTCCGCATCAGTAACTGCGCAAATGGGGATAGGGTGAAGTACGCTACTGGTACCCTACTAGACGGGGCTCTTACTTGGTGGAATACTTATGCTCAAACGGTGGGAATCGACGCTGCTTATGAAACACCATGGGTAGATGTGAAGCGAATGATGGCTGATGAGTACTGCCCTCGAACTGAAATTCAAAAGTTAGAAGTCGAGTTTTGGCACCTAAAAGTAAAAGGTACCAACATGCCTAAATACACAAACCGCTTCAATGAGTTGGCACTCCTATGTACCACCATGGTTACTCCAGAGTATAAAAGGATCGAGCGATACATTTGGGGACTCCCACCCCCAATTCAAGGAATGGTAACCTCATCCAAACCAGACACCATCCAGAGCACCATCCGCATCCCATGATCTTATGAATCAAGTTATCCGACAAGGAACAATGGTGAAGCCAACAGAAGTAAGAAACGTTGAGCCGAAAAGAAAATGGGAAGGAAACGATGAGAGAAATTCTGGACACTATCCTAATAAGAGACAGGATATGAGAAATGCTTATAATGTCGAACCAAATGTGAAGAGGGGTTATATTGGGAACCACCCCTATTGCAACAAATGTAACCGACACCACCTAGGTCCTTGTACCATTGTCTGTGGAAGGTGTAAGAAGATGGGGCATACGGCAAAGGATTGTAGAGACCCCGCCCCTCTGCCATATGTTGAGAAAAATGGAGCAGATGTTGGGAACTCTGGAGGTTGCTATGAGTGTGGAGTTACTGGGCATATTAGAAGAAATTGCCCCAATTTAAGAAATCAAAATGTTGGCCAAGCTCTCGGGAGAGCATTCGTAATGACTGCTGATGAAGATGCCCATCATGATCCTAACTTTCAGATGGGTACAGTTTTTTTTTTGTAAACAATCCATATATGCCAATCTAGTTTATACTAAGTACTAATAGGAGTTTTCCCATACTCATTTAGCCTTTAATTAATATTCTTCGACAACCTTATGCCTGGTCGTAAATTTAATAAGGACTAATAAGCTAATGTACAATAAACTTAGTAAAAACATTTGTCTGATTTATATAGGCTTAATGCATATTAGGCTAAGAAATTTTGACATAATTCTTGGGATAGATAAAAAAAAAAAATAATAATAATTTTTTTTTATACGTATACAAAAATAAATAAATAAATAAATGCTAATGCAATAACTAGATTTGGCGGACAATGTTACTAGTTATATATAAATAGATAGCCTAAAATTTAAGACTAAGGAAGATTAGAAGCGGATAATGATTTTAAAGAAATTGCTTCCCACTTGGACGATGGAAGAAATTAAAGGAATGATGACTTAGATAAATAATAGGACTTTGAATGGATAAGTTAGACCATATTAAAAGAATTGTTGAGCATCGCTACGGAATTACAGTGATTAAACTCCGAGAGTGAGAAGATTTAGGCCACATGATTTAGTCTACTCCAAATAATGAAGTTTATAGGTCGTTACCTTAATTACGTACGTATTAACAATGGTTAAGTGATATCCATGACAGGATTCACCTTTTAAAGTAAAACGAGTTTCACTAGGATCCACAACTTAACTTTCGGGACGAAAGTTATTTTAACGGGTAGATAATGTAACAATCGTCAAATTTCGAGGTCAAAATTATTTTTTTAACAACATATATTAGTTAGTTAGTTTAAGGCCAACTAGGATATATATATATATATATATTATTTTTCTAAAATTAATTGCACTTAAATAATTAACTTGTTATAACATAACCGCGGAATTAATACATGACAAACTTGATAAATAACAATACAAACAAAAGTTAATCTGATAATATCTCCCAAGTCTAGCACTATCAAAAATGGAGTTCACTTAGTATAAATAATCACTTGTCAAACTTGTGGTAGCCACCTTACATATACATATATATGTGAATATACAACAAACATTCACCATTCTTCCTTCCTAGTCGACAATCATGAGGGACGACAAACTATCCAAATTGAGGAAACTTTCATATGGGCTTTCAATCCTAGGAAACTAGAACCTTACCAACTTTGTGCTAACATGTATGAGGCTAGCATAGACTAATTAATGTGGGAGGACAAAAGGAAAACAACAAACTTCTTTCAATCCTCCACCCTATCGATTCCATAAGACATTTTGAGCTAGCTTCCATCAAGCTCCTCCACCTTTGGAAGTAAGATTCTTCTATTTTGATGTATATATGCTACTCTCCCTAAATATAGCATGGAAAGGAATATAGTAACTAGGTAATTATTATGTCAACAAGACAAAGGAAAAAAGGACAAATGTTACTCTTTCATTCTTTTAAGCCATCGTGTACATACATCCACCACATGAGCTAGCTAGTATCCAACATAACCTTCCTACAATAGAGCTTTTAGGTGCAAACAACCATGGAATGTGTAGTTAATGATTAGAGGACAAACAAGAAGTGACAAACCTTTACTCCTTGATCGATCATTATGTCCAACCAATGCCATATTTTTCTTCTATAAATAGCTTACACAATCTTCATTATGATCTGCCATACACCAAAAGCACCAACTGTTCTGTTATCATTTGAACACATACTCCTAAACTCCCTTATAACTCCTGCTTTTTACTGTTTCTAGAACCAGCAGATCACAGCCAAAATACTACTGCATTGTCGTTATCATGGCCACGAAATATAGCTAAAATGAAGTAGTTTTTTTTTTATTACGTAGTTACGGTTTTGGGGACAGCCAAGTAAGTTCAAGGTTGCAGGTCATAGTATAGAGTTTCCAAAGCTTAGTTAACTCTCGTAAGTACACGAAAACTATTCTCATTGAGAACTTCTTATGTCTCTAATATATAGCTAAACTCGAACCCTTTTCCTTTTTAAATATTTCATATTTGGGGTGAGAATACATGCACATTTTTTTTATTTGTTTTACGGTTGGACACATGTACTTTGTTACTATATATTGCCTGAGTTGTTTATTCATTCCACTAAATCCCCTATTTCAATACCGTCAGTTATGGACTTAAGCGCGAATATTTGTGAATAGATCTATTGGGTTTGACACCCCCACCCGGGTTAGTAGCGCTAACTTGATCGGCATGATCAAACGGGTGCATGATATTTGATCCATAGTACTTAGGAATGAAAGTACTACGCATGGGGTAAATGTAACATCGTTAAGCTTCGGTATTGGGAGCTCAGAGCTATAATATTGTATATTATCTATATGAAAACCTTGTGATCCATAAACTATGTTGATATGATAAACCTATGAACTCACCAACTTTATGTTGACGTTTTAGCATGTATTTCTGAGGTAACTAATGTTATGGAATTTCATGGAGCGGAGTAGGGTCTCTTATGAAGTATTCAAGAGTCTTGCACTATATATTAAATAAAAACTCTCATGTATTTTATATTAACTTTCTTGTAAGGTTGTACCATAAAAACGTTGGTATTTTTAATTAATGAATAAAAACGACACTTTTAGTGGTCGTTCTCTGTACAATTTGTGTTGTGATCCCTTGATAGTCATAACTCACCAAAAGGTGCTTTGGTGGGGTGTGACATCAAGTAACTCAAGATGAAGGCCTATGAAGTTACAAGACACAAGGAGGTGATTCGGGAGCCGAACGAACAAGAATGAACTGCAGCAGGAGCTACCAGCGCTGTTGGCAGCCATGCCAACGCCGCTGGCCAACATCAAGCGCCGTTCCCATCAGCCCAGCCCCGCTGGCCCATGTAACATCCTAAAATTTTTAGACTAATGAAAATTAACCTTTATTATAGTTTTGACATTAAAATAGTTTCCTAGTATTTTATTTTTAAATTTGGGATTAATTTAGTTGGAACTTAAGCGAATAGCGGTATTTACCCTTTAAATTTTAAAAGAGGCGTGGCACAAGGGTGAGGTGTCAGCTATCTTTCTTTTGATGTCTCATTCTTCCACTCACAAACATCAAACTTCTACAATCTTCAAAATCCTTCTTCCAAATTACTTCTAAGAAATTTTGTATCCTCCATTCCATCTAATTCAAGAAAAATCTTCCAAGTGATAATAATAATAATCATCAAGTGTTCTAGCTTTATCAATTGGGATTTTTGGGGTTTGTGTGTATGATGTGTGGGCTGAATTTTAAGAGCAAAGAGGGAGGAGAAGAATTTGTGATTGTAATCCTTGACCTTATTCTTGAATCTTTGAGGTATTGATGCTTTAACCTAATTTTAATTCTTGATTTCCTTTAGAAATTAGGGTTCATGTAACTAATTTTATTTGGAAATTGGGGGTTTTATTTATATTGAGTTAATTGCTATAATACAAGTTAGGGTTCTTGAAATTTAACTAAATTAAGGGTTTCTAGTTGGCTAGCATGGAAGTTTGGATGAGTGTTAGTAAGAATGAATTGTGACAGATTTAGTTGCTGACCTTGTCACGAGTAAAACACCCCTGTACAAGATAATTCACTTGTTGAGTTCTAAAAAGAAAATGTAGGTGTATGTGTTAGCTCAAAGTGGCCACTGGAATGAGTTTAAAAGGTGGATTAGAACTCGAGTTATGAATTTTTGAAGTCAGTGTGGTCATTCTGAATTTTCAGCAAAAACGATTCTGTATCAGTTTTTAAAACGAGTATAACACACTTATACGGGTCAAATATTAGGTTGGTCACTGAAGATAAAATGTACCTAAATGTGTTAAATTGAAGTGGCCACTGGAATGAGGTCAAAATATGGTGTAGAACTCAAGTTATGGTCATTTGAAGTCAGTAAGGTCAAAACTGTTTTGTTAATGACAACAGCAACAGTGTTGGTTTTTAAAACGATCAGAAGTCACCTTTGAAGGACAATTCACATATTGGTCACTAAATATAAAATGTAGGTATATGTGTCATCTAAATTTGGCCACTGGAATCAAGTAAAAAGAGTGAGTAGAACTTGAGTTATGCTTGTTTGAAGTCTGCTTGGTTAAATATGAAAATGACGATTTTGGTACGAAAGTAAGTTTTGGCATCATGATAATGATATAAGAGATACATGTTTTGTGAACCAACCCAAGATTAATATAAGATTGTAAATGATGGGTTGGGTGTTGAAATGCTAGTGATTATGGCTAGACGTCCTAGTATGTGATTGATGATCCTATATGCGTTTGTGATTTGTTGCTAGGTTGAAGCATACATATTTTGTGTTCTTGCGGTCATCTTGATTTATGATTTTGGTTGTCTCGGAGGAGGTGAGTTTTCTTGCATACTTTTATATATGCCTTGGGTCAATTACCATATGATGGTGGATTCTGTGTGTGGTAATTGATTTGGCGTTGAGCCTAAGTAGTGGCCGTCTTTGATTACGGGCCTAAGTAGTGGCCATAGTCCATGTATGACATAGCTCATGTGGAGCATTGATATTGTTTATTGAGATTGTAATCATTTGCTTATATGGATCCATGTAACGCGTTGGCACAAAGGTGGGTATTATAGATATGGCACGACGGTGCCATAGTCTATATGCAATAGACCTTTGTGCATTGCCCTCCTTCGTGTGTATAAATGTATGCAAGATTATTCACTAAGCTTTGCTTACTTTTTAGTTGTTTACCCTTTTTATAGGTTGTCCCGGAAGCGGAAGCCAAGTTAAGTAATATAAAGATTGAAGTTTGAAGTTGCTTTATGGATTTTGATTGCTTTAGCTAAATGCGGAAAATGGTAACGTTGATAGGACCCGTAGAGACCCCTTTGAACTATTGGCTCATGATACATTGATTGTTTTGGTATAATTATTGATTACGTCAGTGTATGAATTAAGAAGTTTTGGTTATTTCTATTGAGTCATTTTGTATTAGAAATGTGTTGGATTGTGATTGAAATGTATTTTTGGAAAACTCATAATCCATAACAGGTTTTGACGACGATTTTACGAACGGGTCATGCCAAAAATTTTTAATTTTTGTGTATGGTCTCTTATAACAAATTTGAATATATGTATGGGTTGAAGTTTTGGAAAGATTGTAAGTTGAGTCAAGTGTCAAATGAGATTTCTGGTTTTGTCAGGTGCTAGGTGCGACGCACCTTCAAGAGGTGCGGCACACATATCGTGTTTTTAAAACTTATGCGTCGCACTCTTTTCCGCATGAAGTTTTCCTTGCATCTTCTGTACGTTTTGTGTGACGCACCCGCTAAGGGGTGCGGCGCACTCCAAGTTAAAAAAAAATTACAACTTTTTAATTAAATTGTGTTGAGTCGTTTCAGCCCAGTCCCAGCGCCGCTGGCAAGCCCAGCCAGCGCCTCTGGGCGGCCTCAGCAACCCCCCCCCCCCCCCCCCCCCCCCCCCCCCCCCCCCCCCCCCCAGCGCCGCTGGCAAGCCCAGCCAGCGCCTCTGAGCGGCCCAGATCAGCAACCGACTTATTTCACTATTTAAGTTGAACTAACCTACAAAACCCTAAGAGAGAGCCGATTCAGCAGCCCTAGCCGCCTACATTCAACCCTAGGTCGTAGTTGCAGATTTCCAGAAGGTTTTGGAGCTTCTAACACCTTCCGATCTTCATCCTCAGCCTAGATCTACTTTTCTATTTTACTTTCAGTTGGTAAACAATGTCTTTCATCTTTTCAGACTTTGTTATTCCTTTAATAATGTCAGGCTAGTAGGCTGAATACTTATTTGGATCAATGTGATCATGTAGACGTTTATTGTTTTACTTTATTTGTTAGAATCTGTTGGAGTGTGTTTTACTGTTTATCGTAGATCCATGTTTTACTAGTTCTTCATATTATTATCAGTTCTATATCTGAATATATTAGTTTAATTCTGATGGTTGTCTATGATCATACACTAGGACTAATATGCTAGGATGGAAAACACTAGTCGGTCTATAACTAGTTGTAAAAAGTGATTCACTTGTAACCGAGGGATCCAGAACCGTAGTAATTGGGATGAATAGAACATGATGCTTAACAATGTCAGACGCGATCCTTTGACTTGGAAACGAGCACTGTGGTCACCAGAGATAATTACTATCTGGTCATGGCTTAAGAGCCGGGTAACTAAAAGATGAACTAGTAACACAAACTTTAGGTCATTAATTCTTAAACAATGAATCTAACGAGAATTTGTTTATAGGGTAGTGTGAGTGTAGCGACAGCACTAGTAATTAGGCAAAGTGAATCTAACGAGTAGGATAGTATTTGGTCGTACCATGAGATCGGAGATGCCAAACAAGTATTTTAATTTAATTACTGTTATTTGCTTTTTCAAACTATTTTCAGACTAAGCCTCTTGCTGAATAAGCGGTTGCGGCTTCTATTTACTTTTCAGTATTTTAATTAGTTTAATAGGAAATCGTGACAACCCCACAACCGCTAGAATTACACATATTATTAGATTAGGTAGTGCAAGCGTCCCTGCGAACGATCCTGTAACTTATCACTTAGACTATACTACACTGATCGGGTTCTCTGCTCGTAAGTGTGTGTGTTTTCAGATAATTACTTGTACAACTTATAAATTTAAAAGCATAAAATAAAAAACACCATCATTCTCCCAATTAAGATTAGAATCTAAGCAATTATCGAGTTAGCTCATACAATAAATATGTTCTATTCAATTATACAAAGTAAATTGCAAATCAAAATTATTTGTCAAATATATCAACTGAGTGACTCCGTTTGACCAATTTTGACCAAAACCTTAAGTATTTAAACTTAATCTTTTGAGCAATTTACATGCAAGACCTAATTCAAGGTGTACCAAACACACTCAAATTAAAGTCTTGACTTACACTACATCCTTATCACGACACACGTTTATTCTGTGGTCACAAAGAACACAGCTAAGTCCCCCTGGAAACCAGATACCTAAATAGCATTATCTCTCGTGCAATAGAACCCTTTTATTATTAGCAAGAACCTTACGGAGCATAAAGTTATAAAATCAATCACAGTAATTTTAGGATCAAAATTACTCTAACAAATCTTATAATAGTCATGCTTAATATGTCCTTGCGATATACCTTACGGAGCATAAAGTTACAAAATCGATCACAGTAATTTTTGGATCAAAATTACTCTAACAAATCTTATAATAGTCATGCTTAATACGGCATATTGAGTAGGTTTTAGAAGGACTAATTACTACAGAAGAGATCGGATGTAGCAAATGAGTAAACTTAAATGCCACATGTTTTCGTCATGTCTCTTGCAGTAACGACTCCCCCTTAAACCATTATTTTATTTTTGTGTTGCATTTTCTGAATTTATGATGGTTCTTGAGAGATAGTGACTAAGGGTTTCTCATTCCAGTCAACTGGACTAGCAACTCGAAACGCGATCGATCAAAGGCCTTAGTGTAAAAATCAGCTAAGTTATCATCGGACAACACCTTTTCAAGATGGATTAATTTCTTTTAAGCACAGTCACGAATAAAATGATATCTAATATCAATATGCTTTGTCTTTACTGTGCTTAACAGGATTATTGGTAATGGAAATAGCAGATTTATTATCAATTTTAATAGGAGTGTTAGAGAAATTCAAACCGTAGTCACGCATTTGTTGCTGAATCCATAATACTTGTGAACAGCAGCTGCCAGTGGCCATATATTCTGCTTCACAGGTAGAATTGGCAACGGATGTTTGCTTTTTGCACTGCCATGACACCAGTCTGTCTCCTAAAAATTGACATCCTCCCGAAGTTGATTTTCTATCAAAATTACATCCACCATAATCAGAGTCTGTATAAGCATACAGATCAAATTCTCCTCCTCTAGGATACCACAAACCTAATGATGGTTGTCCTTTGAGATACCAAAGAATCCTTTTTACTCCTTTCAAGTGTGACTCTTTCGGACAGGATTGAAATTGAGCACATAAGCAAACAGCAAACATGATATCTGGTCTAGACGAAGTAAGATACATTAGTGATCCTATCATTGACCGATATAATGTTGGATCAACATGTTGATCCAAGTTGTTGACATCTCCCAACAAGTGATTTACTTGTATTGGAGTCCCTATGGGTGAAGCATCATCCATACCAAATTTTTTAAGTATGCCATGGACATACTTGGTTTGATGAATAAAAATTCCTTCCTTTCTCTGCTCCACTTGCAAACCAAGAAAGAAATTCATTTCACCCATTGTGCTCATTTCAAATTTGCTTTTCATGATTTCTTCAAACTCTTTGCACATGTTCTCGTCCGATGCACCAAATATAATGTCATCTACGTAAACTTGTACCAGTAAGAAGTCATCACCTTTCCATTTTGTGAACAATGTGCTATCAATCTGACCTCTTACAAACCCATTTTCCACTAGATGTGTGGATAATGTATCGTACCAGGCTCTAGGTGCTTGATGAATGTTTCGGACAAAAATTACCTAAGATAATTTTGTAAAGGATTTAGGATAACTTTATGACCAAAGATTTGTAAGTGAGGTTTGGTGTTTTAAGATCTTCAAACAAAAGAAAGTTTTTGTTAAAGATAACGGTGCAAAATAAAAGTGTTGGCAAAAAAGAGTTTTAAGAAAATCCTTGAGACAGAAATATGTTGACAAAGCAAGAAAACTGTTGAAGATAAAGATAAAATGCTCAAATTCAGTGCTATGATCTTGAAGATAAATGCAAAACACAACGACACCAGAATTTTGTTGACGGGGAAAAACCTTTGATTCAATTAAGAAATCTTAGGTAAAAAACCCCAGGAGGATTCAATCGATCCTACCTATGTTCTTTTATTATTAATTTTTGGGTGATTACAATACTACGAACAAAGAAAAATGCGAACAATTAACAGCTAAAAAATAAAGTTGTTGTGTGTGTTGAGCGGTTTCTTGAGTTGTATGCTTGTGTCCCCCTTTGCAGAAGATCTCTTGCTATTTATAGAGCTAGACGTTGAACAATATATCCGAAATATCTGGGATCTTCCTGGACTTGCTCTTCACGCTGAAAAAATGGCATAAATGACCGTTGAAAGCTTTTCCACACATGGTAAAACTCTTATCAATCCCGATTCTTGTGGGTGAATTGGTAAACTATCTGTTGAAACACATTTCTTCATGTTGTAACCTTGTATTTTAATCCTGCACATAACATCTTTTGTGGTGTCATAGATCTTGACAATTTCAAGATCCTGCCATATTGAAATAATAGGATAATACAACCAAAATTATTAGATTAAATAAGACTAAGGATCCTTTTGAATAGTATCATCAAGCAAATATCTTTACAAGTCTAAAGTGTAAATTCTATCAGGATCCTAGAAGTAAAAATTTTACCCCAAACAATGAAGACCATATAGAGCCTTATCCAATTTATATGCTCTATCAGGATAGTCAGGATCAGTAAACCCAGGAGGTTGAGACACATAGACCAACTCCTGTACCTTACCATAGAGAAATGCACTCTTTACATCCAATTGGTATACCATAAAGGATGCAAATGCCAGAAAAAGCCTAATTACCTCTATTCTAGCTACAGGTGCAAATACTTCGGTGTAATCCAATCCATCTTGTTGTGCAAATCCTTGAACAACTAGCCGAGCCTTGTTCCTAGTAACGATCCCTTTATCATCCTTTTTGCATCTGAACACCCATCTTGTTCCAAAAGGGTTGATATGAGCAGGTACATCTACCAATTCCCAAACCTTTAATTTTCTGAATTGGTCTAACTCTTCTTGCATTGCATCTACCCAAGATGGCTCCTTTAGTGCCATTTGCACATTCTTGGGTTCCACTTGAGAGATAAAGCAACTGTACTTACATGTTTCCAGTATACCTGTATCTTTGATGCTAGCAAAAAGACTTGTGCTCTCCTGAAGACTGCTCCTAGTTTTAACACCAACGCTAGGATCTCCCAAGATATTTTCTACGGGATGAGCCTTCGTAATGTGTTTTTGTGTGACATGATCAACATCAAGATTTCCTCCCAAATTGGTAGAGATCTCTTCCCCAATTTGAACTGAGGGATGCTCCTCTTTCACAACATGTCCAGAAGTATCCTCAACCGAAGTATCTGGACCCATTGGTCCATCAGATCTTCTTGAGATAACTTCTTGTTCAGTGTCCTGATGTCCTCTTCTATCCTCAGAGACTGCACTAGATATAGGTCCTCCGTAAGATGGTGATGCAAAGATATCATCATCACGGACCACCACAATATCATCTGAGTTGTGCAACTCTATCATAGAGGGATTAAGAGAGCTGAAAATATCTTCATAATTGAACATTTTCTCAGGACCTGAATGAATGCCGAGTGAGCAACTGGTAATCTCAACATTGTATGCAATGTCGACCTTACCAGTTACTTTGTTATAAACACGATGATTTGGTGTTCCTGGAACATATCCAAGAAAATATCCTTCAAACACTTTTTCATCAAACTTCGCTAAGTTTGGCTGAACCTTTAGGAAGGTACATGGTACACCAAATGGTTCAAGTGACTCAAACTAGGTTTTCTGTTGTGTAACAGCTCATAACACGTCTTGTTAAACCGTTTCACTGTCAGAACTCTGTTGAGTACATAGCAGGCAGTGTTTATAGCTTCACCCCAGAATATGGTGGGGAGTTTAGAGTCAGCCAACATTGTTCTTGCAGCTTCAATTAGTGTTCTATTCTTCCGCTCGGCAACACCATTTTGCTGAGGTTGATACGGAGCACTAAATTGCTGTTCAATGCCCTTGCTGAGGCAATAAAACTCCATCATCCTATTCTTGAACTCTGTTCCATTGTCACTACGAATTCTCTTAATTCTTGTGTTGTAGACATTTTCCACTTTTGCAAAGAAATGCACCAGTATTACATTCCTCCAATACTTGAAGTAAGGAAGAACACCCATGAGAATCTTGAAAAATCATCCGTGACAACTAAACAGTAATACATTCCTCCGATACTTCTCACATTCACTGGACCAAATAAGTCCATGTGTAGAAGCTCAAAAGGAGCGGCAGTAGAATTCAGAGACTTGGACTTGTGATTAATCTTGTGTTGTTTGCCCTTTTTGCATGGAACACATTTATCCTCACTTCCATATCTCTTCAATGGAACACCTTCCACCAACCCATTTTTGGTGATGAAATTCATTTTTCTAAAATGAAGATGAGCCATTTTTCTATGCCAAAGTAAAGAGTCTGATTCAGAGGCTTGAGACAAAAGACACGTGGTCTCAATCTCTGGGTTAGAGATACCCAATGCCATTGCATATATATCTATTTTCCTTGGAGCCCTCAAAAGAATCCACTCTTCAGGAATTACATATTCAGGTTTTAGGATAAGTGCTTCCTCTTTGGTGAAGTGAACAGGATTCCCTTTGTCACAAATTTGAGACACACTCATCAAATTGTGATTTAACTATTCAACATAATTCACCTTCTCAAGCTTGATTTTCCCATTTGTGACATCACCAACTCCGGTAATTGAGCCACCCTTGGGACCAGCAAAGCTTACATAAGCTCCCAATATTTCAACAAAGTTTGACAATAATGAATTATCTACTGTCTTGAACAACCACTATCAACATACCATATACTAATGACCCTTTTTAATAGGTCATGTTGTTCATCAGGAATATTCATCATTGCCATGAAGTTAACCAGACCATCTATGTCTATATCCGCTGAGACATCAGATGTCTTGACTTCAACTTTATTGACACACTCTGCAACCTCACTAACAAGACTATCAACAACAGACCCCACATTATTGGTCTCTGCCAAAAAGGCATTAGACACATATGTCTGGCCAATGTTTCCTTTTTGATGACGAACCATCAACCATTTGAATTTTCATCATATGTAGTCTGATAGTTTCTTTGTTTCCATGTGTTGGGAGCATTTTGTGCTACTCCACCATTGTAGAAATCTTGACAGGTCACACTAGCCTTATCAACATTTCTAGGTCTCTGGCATTCCCTGGCAAAATGTTCAAAGCCCTCGCAATTGTAACACTTTACTTTTGACTTATCAAAGCCAAGCTTGGAACCCACAACCTTTCGCCCTGCTCTTGATAAGAACTGTTTAGCCCGAAGAGTCAGCATAGCGATTTGCCATTGCAAGTCCATCTCTTCTAAGTCTAAAGGATCAATTTGTTCGTAGTCTTCCACTATAAGACTAGGATCTTGAACCTTTCCCTGGATAAACTGTTCATATGATGTCACAAATGACGCAAGAACATATAAGTGACTTTCCGCACATTTGACACTTATAGGCACGGTGGAACTAGCACTGGAGGTAAGATATCCACGGTTGCCTAAATTGTCGCTCTGACTTGAAATAAGACATATGTTCCCCTCAGAGTCAAACGAGATCTTTTGTAAGTCAACATCTTTACTCAGGAATGCCCTCGTGCTTCCTTCAGGGGAACCTGGACTCACATTGATCGTAGGTCTACCGTAATAAAGCTCGGGAATCTGAGCATTATTATATCCTGCTTCCCTCCTCTTTAGTTTCATTTCCTGTCCCCTAAACTTAGCAACTATCTGAGTCAAGGACATCTCAGAGAAATTTGCTTTCTCCTGCAAAGTGGTAATGTAATTACTCCACTTTTCCGGCAAGGAGCTAAAAAATTTCTTGACTTTTTCCTCCTCAGAGTAGGTAACCTCATATGCTTGCAACTCTGCTAACAAATGATAATACCTTGTAATTAGTTGATCTAAGTTTTCACTTCTTAACCCATTAAATACATTATACTGATGCTTTAGAAAGGTCTCTACGATTCTTTTTAAGTGTTTCATCCCCTTCACAATGATTCTTTAATGCTAACCAAAGTTCTTTTGATGTATTGAATCCATTAAATAAGTGTAATATTTCTTGTGGCAATGACATTTTTAAACATGATAGTGCCTTTTTCTCTGCCTCATACAATTTTTTATTAGATTCAGTCATATCTTGGTAAGCATATACTTTGTTAACACCACTGTCCTCATATGTTGGGGCACTATATCCTTCAGTCATACAAGTCCAGATTCTAATATCCGTGAATTGCATAAAGGATTCGAATTGACCTTTCCAAGAAAAGTATTGGTCAATGATCATCAGTTTGGGTGGTGAATTACCCTTACCGGTCTCATGGTCCATTAGTATCAATTGGTTAAGATAATTTGCTGCCATTGTGTATGTGGTTTAACTTATAAACACGCAAATGCACAAGAACACGCAAACTGGGAACACTCAAATGAAACGAGCAAAAGTGTAAGAAACACGCAAAACAGAGAAACACTCAAAACTGAAGAACACTCAAGCTAGATCACGCAAACCACTGAAACACGCAAAATAGCTTGAAGAACACGCAGATCTGGGATGTATCGAAACACGCAAAGTACATTACTAAGAACACGCAAACTGGAACACTCAAATGAAACGAGCAAAGTACTGTTCAAGAACACGCAAAACTCTATTTTTCAATCTTTCTTAGATCTAGAACCCGATATTGTTACTTGATCAATGAAACCTTGAGAAAATAGTTTTAGGATAAAGATATGTCTAATTTTGGCATCAAGTTTGAACCTTTCTTTCAAACGAACCCGAAAACAATCTTCACCTAAGAACACGCAAAACGGGATATCCAAACCGTGATCAATCTCGAACCAAGGTATTAAAATCTATGGCTCTGATACCAGTTGTAAGTCCCTCGGGTCTTATTCTTATATCGAACCGAGATTGACTTAAGGATATGTCGAGGTGCGGAATTCCTCGAGATAACCCACAGTTTTTATATCTACCTTTTATGATATATATATCACTATATATATATATATATATATATAATATATATATTATTATATATTATATATATATATATATATATATATATATATCTTTGCGTGAACATAAACACTCGTGTTTGGTTAATATAGTGAGGCGGCTCTCGGACAAACCTTACCAACCAACGTGGTAATCTAAGTCTACGAGCCAACCAAACCGGGTGTGTGTTTTGCGGTTCGTGCGTGAGACGAGTACACCCACCCACAAGATTACTAAGTATGCGTGTTCTTAGTTTTCTCTCTCTAGGCTTGCTCATTTCTCTCTCTACACTCTTGTTGAGAACACACAAACACACACCCTCTATTTATAGGCAAGGGCCAAGAACACTCAAATCCATATGGATTTGTGTGTTCTCATGTCAGCCCATAAAGCCCATTAGGGTTTGGCCTATTTGAGAGTTCTTATGGACAAGCATGCTTTTGCTTGTTCCACAGAAACTCTCAAACCATTTGAGAGTTCTTCTGAACAAGCAAACTTTTGCTTGTTCCCAAGAAACTCTCAAACCATTTGAGTGTTCTTCTGAACAAGCAAACTTTTGCTTGTTCCCAAGAACTCTCAAATGACACTTAGGAATAGTTGAGTCCATGTTTCTACTGCTGTTGATACGCAGAAACAACATTAACTCAGCCAATGTTTCTACTGCTGTTGATACGCAGAAACAACATTAACTCAGCCAATGTTTCTACTGCTGTAGAACGCAGAAACAACATTGTTTATATTACCTATTGGAAGTGTATATTAAGTTAATGTTTCTCCTGCTGTTAATACGCAGAAACAACATTAACTTAACTTCCCTTTGGAAGTACATTAAGTTAATATTTCAACTGCTGTTAAACGCAGAAACAATATTAACTTAATTACTCTTTACATGTTGTCTACATTCATGTCAAGTACCTGCAAAACATAAATGATAAACAAACATATAAACATAAAAGATCCCAATATGATCAACAATATATGCCAAGGTAATATTATTGACAAACGATAATTACAAGATAAATTACAAGACTTGAATATATATAAATATACATCACACATCTAGAATGCTCTTGTCACCGAGAAACATGCACCAACAACTGTTCATCTACCAAAGCTAATGTTGCTTAGTTATCGTCATCTTTTGTCTACTTGCAAAGCTTATTTCCCAAAATGATTTTCAGACACAAGAAAAATTTTAAATTTTCATGAATTAAGTAGTAGAAAACTTATGATAAATCAAACAATTAAACCACGGGTTTTTCCTATTCCATCCCCCCCACACTTAGATTTTGGCCAAGTGCATGGCTTATCCTTCAGACTACAAAACGAAATACTCCTGCACACTTCAATCAAAATATAAAAATGGAAATAACAAGCTAAAACATATAAAAAATAAAAATAAAAACGAATACGATTGCAATAAGTTACTTGTTTCCTTCATCCATTGAAAGCTTGCATCTGTGATTCTAAAGATATAATTCATATAAAATAGATCACAAATGATAATATTCAAAACAATTCACTTAATTGCAATTAGTCACATATTAATAAAAAGATAAAAATAAAAACGAATACGATTGCAATAAGTTACTTGTTTCCTTCATCCATTGAAAGCTTGCATCTGTGATTCTAAAGATATAATTCATATAAAATAGATCACAAATGATAATATTCAAAACAATTCACTTAATTGCAATTAGTCACATAAAATAAAAAATAAAAATAAAAACGAATACGATTGCAATAAGTTACTTGTTTCCTTCATCCATTGAAAGCTTGCATCTGTGATTCTAAAGATATAATTCATATAAAATAGATCACAAATGATAATATTCAAAACAATTCACTTAATTGCAATTAGTCACATAAAATAAAAAATAAAAATAAAAACGAATACGATTGCAATAAGTTACTTGTTTCCTTCATCCATTGAAAGCTTGCATCTGTGATTCTAAAGATATAACTCATATAAAATAGATCACAAATGATAATATTCAAAACAATTCACTTAATTGCAATTAGTCACATATTCCTAAAAAGATAAAAATTAAAATAAAAATAAAAATAAAAATAAAAATAAAAATAAAAACGAATACGATTGCAATAAGTTACTTGTTTCCTTCATCCATTGAAAGCTTGCATCTGTGATTCTAAAGATATAATTCATATAAAATAGATCACAAATGATAATATTCAAAACAATTCACTTAATTGCAATTAGTCACATATTCCTAAAAAGATAAAAATAAAAATAAAAATAAAAATACGGCTTGGGTTGCCTCCCAAGAAGCGCTAAGTTTAACGAGTCTTCAGCCGGACTCAGCCTAGGAACTAGGTTGAGGAAGAAAATGGGGTCGGCCGGGGGCCGGTTCCCGTTGGGTAGTATCGAATATAAATGTCAGATGTGTCTTTTAAGTGCGATTCGATTCTCCTTTTCTTAACCTCCCATGCAAAACTCCTAGCTTTGCATCTAGTCCCGAAGGGGTTGGTCTTACTAATGTCCTCCTTAGTTAGAACTATTTGATTGAACCCCATAGTTAAAGTTATCTTCTTTGCTTTCACATTAACAGATGAACCTACCGAAAGCAAGAATGGTTGACCTAAAATCACGTGATCTCTAGTAATTGAATCTTCTTCAACTATAAAGAAACCAGTGGGGATGTCCAATCCCTCTATCTTAATGACCAAATTCCTTATGAAGCCTTTGGTTAAAACCTTGGCTCCTCCTACTAACCTAATCTCTAAATCCTCCCATTTTACTTTATTACTATTCTTCCTCAAATTATGACGGTAAATACCTATGGGCAAGATATTAGATGTGGCTCTAAGGTCTATGTAGGTGTCCTCAAAACAGTTAGAGCTAATGTAGCAAGGAATCTGAAAAATGCTAGGGTCACCATAAAACTTACCATTTGGTTCTCTAGCTATTATCTCATTCATCTTATCTCTTTCTAGGTCGGCTACACGCTCTTCCCACTTAATGTTTCTTAGGATTCTCCTAACCCTATTTGCTACTTCTCTACCATTTCTTAACTGTTCTTCTACTTTTTCCTTTAGTTCTTTTAATTCCATGAAGCTCTCATAACAGATTTTCCTCTTAGGTTGGGTTTCTATGGTTTTCCCTCCTAGTGACATGTCTAATTGTTCATTAGGGTTTTGGTTGTCATTTATTACTTCCATCCTAAGACATTCTCCCTTAATCAAGTCACTATCTTCTTCCAATTTACACACTCAAATCCTATTTTGACCATTTGACAAAGAGATTTCACGTTTAAGGACATGGATGATAGCATCCGCATCATGCAAAAATGGTCGGCCTAGAATTAGAGGTGTCACTACTTCACTTACCGAATCAAGCACAACAAACTCAGTCCAAAATTCTAATTCCTTAACCCTGACATGGACTCGTTCAACAATCCCCTTGGGTTGTCGGTAAGTCTGATCGGCTAACCGAATGCTCATGTTAACGGGTTCTAGCAAACAAAGGGTAAGTTTCTCATAATGTAACACCCGACGTTTAAAAATATGGGTTTTCAAAAATCTTTCACCTAACGGTGTTAAATTGCGGAAGTAAAGACTGTAAAAGTCAAAACCGATAAAAACATGTCGGTTTCTGCATTTAGTTGGTGTTACACGCCATATCAAACAATAGTTCAAATGAAAACCCAACGGTTGCCCAACACAAAGCAACCGTTCACACATTATTACATATATTCGACGTCAAAATGAAATGTAATCAAAGGTCTCCATAATAAGCAACTATGGGTAGCTAAGGCTCCTTCATTGCATCTACCCAAGCTCATAAGTCCTGCGTCACTAGTCCATCAAGCTAAACCTGAGGGAACAACCACATTAAAGAAACAAATGTTAGCTATAAGAATAGCTAAGTAAGATCACACTTAATTTAAAAGCATTTGTCCAATTAAAACATTTCTTCATTAATAGACAAACTCATTAGGCACAACACACAACACACATAACTGCATATCAACTTCAATTCAATTAGGATAATCATCCTAAGTGTGCCTATCCTGCATTAGTTCACACATTGTCACACATATCTTCGTTATCTGCATATAAGTGTGCCCTGCATCACACCCGACTAGATGATTAACCAAAGGACTAATCATCGTACGTCGTTAAGGAATGGCAAGCCAATCCAAGAGTAATCCGTATGTGGAGGTTGGTCAAACCCCTCGTATTACTCGCCCTGCATTATAAAGACCATGTTGCAAGGAGCCACCCAAGCAACAACTACGTCAACGTACTCGTCCGGCTAAGACTTGTACGGGTTAAGCTTAACACTTTCCCTGCATTATATTTACGAGCTCGATCCCACACATAATAGTTTAGGAAACACACATAGCCTAAACATAATCACACATTACCTTCATTTCGTTTGGGCCCTTAAACGTGCAAGTGACATGGCAACCTACCAAGTCTAGTGAGCTAGGTGTACAAGCCATGTAGTATGCATATGTCACACAACAACTTCATTTCTACATTTCACACATAATAAGGCACTTCATAAATCTACATAAACTGCATAACAATACCCTACATTGAACAATACTTCATTTCACTACATTAAGGTCTGCATTTCAGGTCTCATGGTCAACTACATATCCCATAATACCTCCCGTGTAACCCGAGATACCCACATATATCATAAGTTACCGTTAAGGAAGTTATAAGTATGAAACCTTTGCTTGTTGAACCCTCAGCGTGACAAAAGTAGTGTATCTTACCTTGATACAGCTTAACAACAAGCTACAAGCACAATACAACGATGACTAGGTGTCTCCAATAACCTAGAACAAGTATAAGATCGAAAGATAAGCTAAACGACACTTTTTGTAAAATCTGGGCAGGTGGTGCGCCGCACCTTCCAAGTGGTGCGTCGCACCAAACCTCCAGAGAATTCAACTTAACTACGAGTGCGCCGCACCTACCCTTTGGTGCGTCGCACAAAACCAACAGAAAAATCTTATCAACAATAGGTGCGCCGCATATCGGGGTCCTCCAAAAACCCCAAACTGGCTGTGGTGCGTCGCACCACCCTCCTGGTGCGTCGCACCTGGAGTGTCGACCAGAACTCTAAATTTTGTTCTTTGATCAAACGAATCCCATACGAACCCATACCCCAAAACCAACCTGGGGACTTAAAATTAATCCTTATAATTGCACTTTCATCAACTTTAACCATCCTATTAATCCTTTAATCCTTTACATCATGAATCAATCATTTAAATCACCCGAATAACATGAAATCGGTGAACGTTTAATCAAAGAACCCAACCCAAACCCTTATGGCCTGGATTAAGACTAATATAAGACTCACACAATCATACTTCAGAAGAGGAATACCTATATTACCTGTATTAGGTGACAAGGATCCAAAATCTAAGCAATACACGATCGATTCGGCTCCAAAACGAATAGATCTAGCGAGAAACTTGAGAGGAAAGGGAGGGGATCAGCTAGGGCTTGTTTAGGAGGAAGAAAATCTGCATAATGGCTCTCTAATGACAACCCCTAAGCCCCTAAACCCGTTTTTAACTTTGCACACATGTCAAAACTAGCCCCTAAGCTTCCTAATCCTTCATTATTGGTCACAAACTACTTTATTGACCATATACATCATTAATCCTTCATTAAATGTCACTACATAGACATTGATCTTCATATTACACACATTTATACTACATTAACATTTAGGCTTACAAGCCTCACACATAACACACATTAGCTACATATAAACATTAAATCTAAAATAGACTTAACGACACACACAATATTGACTTAACGGCATTAGTCAACTAGTAAAGAAAAGTTTGGGATGTTACAATTACCTCCCCCTTAAGAGGATTCCGTCCCCGGAATCTCTTCATTAAGGAACAACTCGGGATACTTTTCCTTCATTACTGCTTCAGTTTCCCACGTTAAGCTTTCTCCATGGTTATGCTCCCACTTTATCAACACGAGGTCAATCACTTTTCGGCGTAACTTCTTTTGCTTTCTTCCAAGTATCGCTACTGGTTCGTCTACTATTCTCTTCATTGGGTCAATACTCACGTCTTTAATAGGAATCACACTTGACTCCTCAGCTAAACATTTCCTCAAGTAGGATACATGGAAAGTGTTGTGAATTCCATCCAATTCTGGAGGTAATTCCAACTGATATGCCACGTCTTTAATGCGTTTCACAACTTTAAAAGGTCCAATGAAACGTGGACTCAACTTTCCCTTCTTTCCAAATCGAATAACTCCTTTCCAAGGTGATACTTTCAGCATCACTAAATCACCAACATTAAACTCAATCGGTCTCCTTTTCTTATCTGCATAAGTTTTCTGCCTTTCTCTTGCCACACGCAAAGCTTCTTTAGCTACATTAACCTTTTCAGAGGTAATTTCAATAATTTCGGGACCGGTCAACTGCTTTTCACCGGGCTCCATCCAACAACTTGGGGTCCTACACCTTCTTCCATATAACATCTCAAATGGTGGCATTCCAATGCTTGCATGGTGACTATTGTTGTAAGCAAACTCAATCATCCTTAAATGATCATCCCATGCTCCACCGTATTCAAGTACACACGTTCTCAACATATCCTCCAAGGTTTGAATGGTTCTCTCACTTTGCCCATCGGTTTGGGGATGATAGGCGGTACTCAAATTTATTCTACTACCCAACTCCCGTTGGAGACCCTTCCAAAAGTTTGACACAAACCTCGAGTCTCGATCCGAAACAATAGATAAAGGAACTCCATGTTTCGCAACTACTTCATCAATATACATCTTTGCCATCTTCGTTAAAGGCACATCTTGTCGAGGTAGCTAGAAAATGAGCACTCTTCGTCAATCTATCTACAATTACCCATATCATATCATTCCCTTTCGGCGTTTTAGGTAGCTTTGTTACAAAGTCCATGGTAATATGATCCCATTTCCACTCGGGAATGTCTAGTTGATGCAACAAACCATACGGCTTTTGATGGTCCGTTTTCACACGTGCACACGTCAAACACTTTGCTACAAAATGAGCTACTTCTCCTTTAATATCAGGCCACCAATAAATCGGCTTCAAATCTGCATACATTTTGGTGACACCGGGATGAACCGAATATCTACTTCTATGGGCTTCCTCAAGGATCAATTCTCGGTTACCACCAAGCAATGGCACCCAAATTCGACCCTTGTATGTTTTGAACCCACGGCTATTAGTCTCCATCACAAGACGTTTCTTCTTTCCAATACTTTCATTGTCAATGTTATCCTTCATCAATGCCCTCACTTGTGCTTCTTTAATTCGATCAAGTAGCCCCGACTTGGCTTGAACTTGCATGCTCATCAACCTACAAGAAGAACTTTGCACCTTCCTACTTAGTGCATCCGCCACTACATTGGCTTTACCCGGATGGTATTTGATCTCACAATCATAATCCTTAAGTAATTCCATCCACCTCCTTTGTCTCACGTTCATCTCCTTTTGATTAAAGACATACTGCAAACTTTTATGATCGGTAAACAAAGTGCATTTTGTACCATAAAGGTAATGTCTCCACAATTTTAATGCAAATACAACTGCGACCAATTCAAGATCATGGGTAGGGTAATTCTTCTCATGTGGTTTCAACTGGCGGGAAGCATAGGCGATCACCTTGTCCCTCTGCATCAGTACACAACCCAAACCCGTGATAGATGCATCACTATACACAATCAAATCATTGGTACCTTCAGGTAAGGCAAGTATAGGAGCTTCACACAACTTCTTCTCCCTCAACACCTCCAAAACTGCTTTCAAGTGCTCACGGTGCTCATCTTCTGACTTAGAATAGATCAAAATATCGTCAATAAACACAATAACAAAATGATCTAGAAAGGGACGGCATACCCGATTTATTAAATCCATAAACGCGGCTGGAGCATTAGTCAACCCAAATGGCATGACCAAGAACTCATAATGACCATATCTAGTCCGGAAAGCTGTCTTTGCTACATCCTCCTTCTTAACCTTCAATTGATGATAACCGGACCGCAAATCTATCTTTGAAAAATATGAAGCACCATGTAGTTGATCAAAGAGATCATCAATTCGCGGGAGAGGATATTTATTCTTAACCGTTCGCTTATTCAACTCACGGTAGTCTATGCACATGCGCATAGATCCATCCTTCTTTTTAACAAAGAGAACCGGAGCTCCCCAAGGCGAGGAACTAGGTTGTATGAAACCTTTGTCAAGTAACTCCTGAAGTTGGGACATTAACTCTTTCATTTCTGTAGGAGCTAATCGGTAAGGTGCTTTAGCAACAGGTGTAGCACCGGGAATAAGATCTATCTGAAAAGTAACTTCACGGTCGGGAGGAATACCGGGAAGATCTTCGGGAAACACATCGGAAAAATCGGATACTACATCAACACTAGCAATAGAAGGCTTCTCCTTTCTCACATCAATAACATAGGCCAAGAAATGACTCTTATTCTTCCTTATACATTTAATAGCCTTCATCATACTAATGATCTTAATTCCCCCTCTCTTCTTATCCCCATAAACCGTTACCACATTACCATCGGATGTAGGAAACCGAATAATCTTTTGGGAACACAAAATACTAGCTTCATTTCTAGACAACCAATCCATACCAATCACTACATCAAAACCGGCTAAGGTAGTAGGCAATAATTGGACTGGAAACAAACGACCTTCAATCTCAATGTCACAATCATCATATCCCACACGTATATCACTAACCGTACCATTAGCAATTTCCACCTCTATCGAGCAATCTAAAGGGGTAGTGACTCTTCCTAGCTTAGGAGCAAATAAAGTAGACACAAACGACCTATTTGCACCTGAATCAAATAAAACAGAGGCAGGTTTTGAATTAACAAGGAAAGTACCACTTACCACCTCGTCGTTGTTCTTAGCATCATCAACAATCATCTGCAAGGCTCTCACTTTTGTTGCTGAAGTGGCTGCTTTCTTCCCGTCGTTCTTCATTTGTGGGCAATCGGCAATAAGATGACCCGTTTCTTGACACTTGTAGCAACGAACCTTGTCCCTACATTCTGTTGCAAGATGTCCCGACTTTCCACACTTATGACACCTTCTTGTCTTGTCAGAACATTGGCCTTCATGAACACTCTTGCAAAAAGCACACCAAGACCCATTCTTCTTTTTAACAAAGAGAACCGGAGCTCCCCAAGGCGAGGAACTAGGTTGTATGAAACCTTTGTCAAGTAACTCCTGAAGTTGGGACATTAACTCTTTCATTTCTGTAGGAGCTAATCGGTAAGGTGCTTTAGCAACAGGTGTAGCACCGGGAATAAGATCTATCTGAAAAGTAACTTCACGGTCGGGAGGAATACCGGGAAGATCTTCGGGAAACACATCGGAAAAATCGGATACTACATCAACACTAGCAATAGAAGGCTTCTCCTTTCTCACATCAATAACATAGGCCAAGAAATGACTCTTATTCTTCCTTATACATTTAATAGCCTTCATCATACTAATGATCTTTATTCCCCCTCTCTTCTTATCCCCATAAACCGTTACCACATTACCATCGGATGTAGGAAACCGAATAATCTTTTGGGAACACAAAATACTAGCTTCATTTCTAGACAACCAATCCATACCAATCACTACATCAAAACCGGCTAAGGTAGTAGGCAATAATTGGACTGGAAACAAACGACCTTCAATCTCAATGTCACAATCATCATATCCCACACGTATATCACTAACCGTACCATTAGCAATTTCCACCTCTATCGAGCAATCTAAAGGGGTAGTGACTCTTCCTAGCTTAGGAGCAAATAAAGTAGACACAAACGACCTATTTGCACCTGAATCAAATAAAACAGAGGCAGGTTTTGAATTAACAAGGAAAGTACCACTTACCACCTCGTCGTTGTTCTTAGCATCATCAACAATCATCTGCAAGGCTCTCACTTTTGTTGCTGAAGTGGCTGCTTTCTTCCCGTCGTTCTTCATTTGTGGGCAATCGGCAATAAGATGACCCGTTTCTTGACACTTGTAGCAACGAACCTTGTCCCTACATTCTGTTGCAAGATGTCCCGACTTTCCACACTTATGACACCTTCTTGTCTTGTCAGAACATTGGCCTTCATGAACACTCTTGCAAAAAGCACACCAAGACCCATTCTTCTTTTTATCTTTGTCACCACTTGAGCTAGAATTCCCACGAAACTTCTTATTATTATTGCTATTGTTATTAGATGACCAATTTGACCTTCTTTTGAACCCTGCTTTCTTGTCATCAACTTTCTCCACAACTTTCTCACTCTTGAAGTCATCATCCAACCTCTTTGACTACTTAATAGCCGCCGACAAAGTCACATGCTGCCTACATAGTCCACGATAACTAACGGGGAGACCATCACAATAAGCCTCGATTTGGTCCTCCTGCCTTCGAACCAAGTGTCCAACAAACTTCAACTTCTCCATAAACGAGTGTGCATATTCAGAAATTGCACCGGGTTTAGCAACCAACGATCTAAACTCCTTTTCAATCAACCTTAACTCACGCGTTCCCACATACTCCTCTAGAAACTTCTCCTTAAAAGTTCCCCAAGGTATAACTGCAAGTACCTCAGGAGCCATAGACACTGTAGTAGCCCTCCACCAATTACGGGCATTCTTCTTCAACATCCTACTAGCACACAAAACCTTCATGTCATCCGGACAATAGCAAGATGCAAAAACTACCTCAATGTCCTCGATCCACTCCATAGCACCCACTGCATTTTGGGTACCATCAAACTCCTTGGCACCACATTTCTGAAAACTTTCATATTTGAAGTTATTAACACGAGGTGCATTAACAACTCCAAGTCCTACACCATTAACTCCATTAACACCCACGGCTGCCATGGATGGTTCAGCACTTTGGGAGGGATTTGAGTAATTCCCTTCCGAATGCTCACCCCTTTGTTCACTCCCAATCCTTTCTGCATTTCTTTCAGCCCTCAATTGAGCTAACTCCTCTTCATTTCTCATTAAGAGAGCCCGGATAGCTCTCAATTCTTCATGTAATTGGGCTTGATTGGGAACCTGCTCTATTACCGGATTTGCCCTTTCTACTTCGGAGGCGGTTGGTGGATCACCAAGACGGCGATTTTGTGCACGGGGTGGCCTTTGCTCTACTTCATTTCCAGCACCGTTTCCATTAGGAGGAATACCACCACCATTTCCTCCTGCTCTCTGGTTACTAGCTCTAGTGTTTGCCATTAACTCTACAAAGCAACGACGACGGTTAGCAAGAGTTAAAGAGTGACTACATATGTTAAGGCTCTACTACATATAACTACATTATCACACACAATAAACAAGCCTTAAATCACACTCTCACTCACTCCCCAACCCGTCCTAGAGCATTCCATCTCATTAGCTAGGCATCCTACTTAAGCCTAACCTACTTCTCATCGGTCTAAGTCCAAAATCCTACGGCATAAGTCGAATTTTGGTTCACTTAAACCAATTCTCTGATACCAACTTGTAACACCCGACGTTTAAAAATATGGGTTTTCAAAAATCTTTCACCTAACGGTGTTAAATTGCGGAAGTAAAGACTGTAAAAGTCAAAACCGATAAAAACATGTCGGTTTCTGCATTTAGTTGGTGTTACACGCCATATCAAACAATAGTTCAAATGAAAACCCAACGGTTGCCCAACACAAAGCAACCGTTCACACATTATTACATATATTCGACGTCAAAATGAAATGTAATCAAAGGTCTCCATAATAAGCAACGATCTAAACTCCTTTTCAATCAACCTTAACTCACGCGTTCCCACATACTCCTCTAGAAACTTCTCCTTAAAAGTTCCCCAAGGTATAACTGCAAGTACCTCAGGAGCCATAGACACTGTAGTAGCCCTCCACCAATTACGGGCATTCTTCTTCAACATCCTACTAGCACACAAAACCTTCATGTCATCCGGACAATAGCAAGATGCAAAAACTACCTCAATGTCCTCGATCCACTCCATAGCACCCACTGCATTTTGGGTACCATCAAACTCCTTGGCACCACATTTCTGAAAACTTTCATATTTGAAGTTATTAACACGAGGTGCATTAACAACTCCAAGTCCTACACCATTAACTCCATTAACACCCACGGCTGCCATGGATGGTTCAGCACTTTGGGAGGGATTTGAGTAATTCCCTTCCGAATGCTCACCCCTTTGTTCACTCCCAATCCTTTCTGCATTTCTTTCAGCCCTCAATTGAGCTAACTCCTCTTCATTTCTCATTAAGAGAGCCCGGATAGCTCTCAATTCTTCATGTAATTGGGCTTGATTGGGAACCTGCTCTATTACCGGATTTGCCCTTTCTACTTCGGAGGCGGTTGGTGGATCACCAAGACGGCGATTTTGTGCACGGGGTGGCCTTTGCTCTACTTCATTTCCAGCACCGTTTCCATTAGGAGGAATACCACCACCATTTCCTCCTGCTCTCTGGTTACTAGCTCTAGTGTTTGCCATTAACTCTACAAAGCAACGACGACGGTTAGCAAGAGTTAAAGAGTGACTACATATGTTAAGGCTCTACTACATATAACTACATTATCACACACAATAAACAAGCCTTAAATCACACTCTCACTCACTCCCCAACCCGTCCTAGAGCATTCCATCTCATTAGCTAGGCATCCTACTTAAGCCTAACCTACTTCTCATCGGTCTAAGTCCAAAATCCTACGGCATAAGTCGAATTTTGGTTCACTTAAACCAATTCTCTGATACCAACTTGTAACACCCGACGTTTAAAAATATGGGTTTTCAAAAATCTTTCACCTAACGGTGTTAAATTGCGGAAGTAAAGACTGTAAAAGTCAAAACCGATAAAAACATGTCGGTTTCTGCATTTAGTTGGTGTTACACGCCATATCAAACAATAGTTCAAATGAAAACCCAACGGTTGCCCAACACAAAGCAACCGTTCACACATTATTACATATATTCGACGTCAAAATGAAATGTAATCAAAGGTCTCCATAATAAGCAACTATGGGTAGCTAAGGCTCCTTCATTGCATCTACCCAAGCTCATAAGTCCTGCGTCACTAGTCCATCAAGCTAAACCTGAGGGAACAACCACATTAAAGAAACAAGTGTTAGCTATAAGAATAGCTAAGTAAGATCACACTTAATTTAAAAGCATTTGTCCAATTAAAACATTTCTTCATTAATAGACAAACTCATTAGGCACAACACACAACACACATAACTGCATATCAACTTCAATTCAATTAGGATAATCATCCTAAGTGTGCCTATCCTGCATTAGTTCACACATTGTCACACATATCTTCGTTATCTGCATATAAGTGTGCCCTGCATCACACCCGACTAGATGATTCAACCAAAAGACTAATCATCGTATGTCGTTAAGGAATGGCAAGCCAATCCAAGAGTAATCCGTATGTGGAGGTTGGTCAAACCCCTCGTATTACTCGCCCTGCATTATAAAGACCATGTTGCAAGGAGCCACCCAAGCAACAACTACGTCAACGTACTCGTCCGGCTAAGACTTGTACGGGTTAAGCTTAACACTTTCCCTGCATTATATTTACGAGCTCGATCCCACACATAATAGTTTAGGAAACACACATAGCCTAAACATAATCACACATTACCTTCATTTCGTTTGGGCCCTTAAACGTGCAAGTGACATGGCAACCTACCAAGTCTAGTGAGCTAGGTGTACAAGCCATGTAGTATGCATATGTCACACAACAACTTCATTTCTACATTTCACACATAATAAGGCACTTCATAAATCTACATAAACTGCATAACAATACCCTACATTGAACAATACTTCATTTCACTACATTAAGGTCTGCATTTCAGGTCTCATGGTCAACTACATATCCCATAATACCTCCCGTGTAACCCGAGATACCCACATATATCATAAGTTACCGTTAAGGAAGTTATAAGTATGAAACCTTTGCTTGTTGAACCCTCAGCGTGACAAAAGTAGTGTATCTTACCTTGATACAGCTTAACAACAAGCTACAAGCACAATACAACGATGACTAGGTGTCTCCAATAACCTAGAACAAGTATAAGATCGAAAGATAAGCTAAACGACACTTTTTGTAAAATCTGGGCAGGTGGTGCGCCGCACCTTCCAAGTGGTGCGTCGCACCAAACCTCCAGAGAATTCAATTAACTACGAGTGCGCCGCACCTACCCTTTGGTGCGTCGCACAAAACCAACAGAAAAATCTTATCAACAATAGGTGCGCCGCACCAGCCCTTGGTGCGTCGCATATCGGGGTCCTCCAAAAACCCCAAACTGGCTGTGGTGCGTCGCACCACCCTCCTGGTGCGTCGCACCTGGAGTGTCGACCAGAACTCTAAATTTTGTTCTTTGATCAAACGAATCCCATACGAACCCATACCCCAAAACCAACCTGGGGACTTAAAATTAATCCTTATAATTGCACTTTCATCAACTTTAACCATCCTATTAATCCTTTAATCCTTTAATCCTTTACATCATGAATCAATCATTTAAATCACCCGAATAACATGAAATCGGTGAACGTTTAATCAAATAACCCAACCCAAACCCTTATGGCCTGGATTAAGACTAATATAAGACTCACACAATCATACTTCAGAAGAGGAATACCTATATTACCTGTATTAGGTGACAAGGATCCAAAATCTAAGCAATACACGATCGATTCGGCTCCAAAACGAATAGATCTAGCGAGAAACTTGAGAGGAAAGGGAGGGGATCAGCTAGGGCTTGTTTAGGAGGAAGAAAATCTGCATAATGGCTCTCTAATGACAACCCCTAAGCCCCTAAACCCGTTTTTAACTTTGCACACATGTCAAAACTAGCCCCTAAGCTTCCTAATCCTTCATTAAATGTCACTACATAGACATTGATCTTCATATTACACACATTTATACTACATTAACATTTAGGCTTACAAGCCTCACACATAACACACATTAGCTACATATAAACATTAAATCTAAAATAGACTTAACGACACACACAATATTGACTTAACGGCATTAGTCAACTAGTAAAGAAAAGTTTGGGATGTTACACATAAATCACAGTAGGCATAACATTAATACTCGACCCTAAATCAGCTAATGCACATGAAAAGTATTCATTGTTAATAGTGCAAGGAATAAGAAAACTTCATGGATCTTCAGATGCTTGCGGTAGTTGTATCCCGTCATCTGGTGCCTCTGGATCTTGAATTTCATCCCTACTGTCCGAGTCGTCCCCATCTTTAATTTTGCACTTTGAAGCGAATTGGGTCTTGACATCTCCTTGAAAAACAGCTGAAAACGAAGTTTCACGCGAATCTGGTTTGACTGAGTCACCAGCGGCGCTGGGCCTGGGCCAGGAGTGGTGCCGGGGCCCTCCAGTGGCGCTGGGCTTTGCAGCCAGCGGCGCTGGGAGTATCTGGAGAGACTCCAGTTTTGCGTTTTTGCTTGTTTCTTGTCGTTTGGCTCCCGTATGACCTGTACCTGATTGGACACTTCACAAAATCATTAGAAAGCTCAGTAGAGTCATTACCTTTAGTGAACACGGCGTTCACATTCTCGTTGCGCCCGATTGGTGGTTGGTACTTTTGACTCGTTCCTTGATTTGAGCTTGAGCCGCCTTGGATGTTTTGCCTTGGACTTGAGCTATTCTCCTTCTTTGCATTCTGCTCAATCCATCTATCTATCCTCCTCTCCAAGTCCTTGATTGCGGCTTGTTGATTTCTTGCTCCTTCGTCAACCTTTTGATTGAGATTACTTATCTTCTCATTGAGTGACTTCATAGCTTGCTAAGGAGTCGTGCCTCTTGTCGTTCATCTTCATGTACTTCTCCATCATGGTGGTAAGCTTGGCAATCGGATCCTCCTTGACTTCATTCTCCACTCTTGGTTGCTCTGGTTGACCATTACTCCTTTGCCACCTATTTTGAAAAGAACCAAAGTTATTTCTAGCATAAGTAGAATTAAAGTTAGAATTACCGGGGTTTCTTTGGAATAGTCCTCGTTGATAGCCTCCTCGGTATTGATTCTGGACAAAATTGACTTGCTCGGTATCCTCCTCTTCACAATCCTCGGTATAGTGCATTCCTCCACAATTGTTGCACCCGTGTGCAATCACCTTGAGGTCCTTGTCCATAATGTCCAACCTATCTTCAAAAGTAGAAAAAAGGTTAGATAAAGCTTTAAGTTCATGAATTACCTCATTGTCGGAGCTGCTTTCAATGCTAGCCACGGTCCTTCTCGTCCTCCTATCTCGATCCTTGTCATCCATATCTCGAGCTAAGCTAGCTTACACCATATCTCCATCATTTTGTACGCGTCATTGGTAGACTTGTACAAAAAGTTACCATCGCCGGCTAGTCTAAATCCTTTTGGGAACTCTTGGTTAAACCATAGACGAAAATCTCCATGATCTCGTCCTTTTCTAGTCCATTCACATGGCAATTCCTTATCATTTCCCTAAGCCTTTTCCATGCATCAACTAGTGATTCTCCTTCGTCTTGCCTGAAAGCCTTGATGTCTCGAAGCATTTTCCTTGCTAAATTCGGGAGAAAGAATCGCGAGACGAACTGTTCGCGAAGTTGATTCCATGTAGTGATGGTACCTTCATCGAGCTCATCGAACCAAGCACGTGCCTCTCCCGTGAGAGCCGACGGAAATAAGCTAAGTTTCACAGCGTCATCGGTGACGTCTCCTCCATACTTGAACATTTTGCACAAACTTGTGAACCTGCTTACATGCTTATGTGGGTCGGATTTGGCTCGGCCGTCATATTGGTTGTCTTGGATTAACTTAAGATGGTGTCCTTTGACTGAGAACGAATCTCCTAGGTTTGATGGTATAATAGGTAATCCCGGTGTAGGGGCAACAGCTCTCGTCCTCTCCATCATGGGTCGGTCAAAGGCGTCCATTTCGGATCTAGGTGAGTTCGGTTCGGACATAGTATCGGATGAGGTGTCGGATGATCCTAACGGTGGGTCTTTGTCAAAAAGGGTTGCTAAACTAAATACGGGTGGTGGAATCGGTGTGTTGTCTCTCTTTTTCCTTCTAGGTTTACTAGGTCTTGAAGATGCACTATCTACTATCGTTCCCGACCTCAATCGCATCAACTACCTAAATAATCCTGCAAAACTCAAGAAAAAGATCAAACGCACCAATATAAAAATGAAATGAAAACTAAACTACACTACTTAAACTAAAAATGAAAAATAAAATATTTTTGGATTTTTGAAAGTTTTAAGAAAATGAAAATACTACTTAAGTAACCTAAACTAGACTTAACTACTTAACCTAAATTGACCTAACCTAAAAACTGAAAAGTAACTACTTCGTGCCGAAACACAAAGTAGGATCTAATTACACTACTAAACTAAGAATGCGTCGCGTCCCCGGCAGCGGCGCCAAAATACCTGATGGGTGTTTTCGTTGTATTTAAAATTTATAAAAGTTGTACAAGTAATTACCTCAAACTAAACACACAATAACGGGCAGAGAACCCGGTCAAGTGTAGTATAGTAAGTGATAAGTACAGGATCGTTCGCAGGGACGCTTGCACTACCTAATCTAGTAATATGTGTAATTCTAGCGGTTGGGGGTTGTCACGATTTCCTATTAAACTAATTAAAAAACTGAAAAGTAAATAGAAGCCGCAACCCTTATTCAGCGAGAGGCTTAGTCTGAAAAAGATTTGAAAAAGCAAATAACATTAAATAAATTAAAATACTTGTTTGGCATCTCAGATCTCATGACACGACCAGATATCATTCTACCTACTTGCTAGACTGTTGGAAACTTAATCATGGCTCAGATTCTCGTTAGATTCACTTTGCCTAAGTAACTAGTGTTGTCCCTAGACTCACACTACTCTTTAAACAAATTCTCGTTAGATTCATTGTTTAAGCATTAATGACCTAAAGTTTGTGTTACTAGTTCATCTTTTAGTATACCCGACTCTTAAGCCATGACCAGATAATAATTCCCTCTGGTGACCACTGTGCACGTTTCCATGTCACTGGATCGCGTTTGACATTGATAAGCATCATGTTCTATTCATCCTAATTACTATGGTTCTAGATCCCTCAATTATAAGTGAATCACCTTTTACATCTAGTTAAAGACAGACTAGTGTTTTCCATCCTTATGTATTAATCCTAGTGTATGATTATAGACCGATCATCAGAATTAAGTTAAAACACTCAGATATAGAACCGATAATAACACGAAGAACTAGTAAAACATGGATCTACGATAAACAGTAAAACACACTCCAACAGATCTAACAAATAAAGTAAAATAGATAAACGTCTACATGATCATATCGATCCAAACAAGTATTCAGCCTATTAGCCTACCATTATTAAAGGAATAACAAAGTCTGAAAAGATGAAAGACATTGTTTACCAACTGAAAGTAAAATAAAAGAGTAGATCTAGGTAGAAGATGAAGATCGGAAGGTGTTAGAAGCTCCAAAACCTCCTTGGAATCTGCAAAGTTGACCTAGGGTTTGTAGGTGGCGGCTAGGGCTGCTGAATCGGCTCTCTCTTCAGGTTTTGAGAGCTGCTTCAGCTTAAATAGAGTCACAAGTCGGTTGCTGATATGGGCCGCCCAGCGGCGCTGGGGATGGGCCCAGCGGCGCTGGGGCCTGCTGGCGTTGTGCCAGCGGCGCTGGCAGCTCCTAGTGCTCTCCGATTTGCTTCGTTCGACTCCCAAATCACTTCCTTGTGTCTTGTAACTTCATAGGCCTCATCTTGAGTTGCTTGATGCCATTTACCCTCACTCGCATCTTCTGTGAACCTGCGTAAATATCGAATCCATTAAGTACCAATAGTTCCGGAATATTAACTCATTTTAGACATTGAAATGTGGCCTTTTGATAGGGGTTTTTATCACAAAATGAACGCTCATCAGACCTAAGAAGATGAATAAATACAAAATAATTTATTTTACCTGAAATAATCTTCTTTGTGACTTATTGACCCCCACTCTACTCTTGGAGGTTCCTGGATTCTGAGATTTGATTCACCGCTGGTAACTTCTGACATGTTGATGTTATGGGAGTTAATCAAAATAGAAAATACTATTTGTAACTTTTTAAGCATAAGAAAACTCGTTACAAAAGTGGTAAAAACTGTGGGTTTATATAGAGGAGTGAGAAGATAGAAATTTAACCGTCAATATAAAGGCTGTCAAATCATGTCGCCTAAATTAACTCTTGGTTTTCCAACTTACACGCGTTTTATCCCTAAGTTAGTTTTATCTCTTTGTTTGACTTGAGTCAAAACTTTATCTAGAAGATTCAAAGTTATTTCCATAAAATGTTTATATTAAAATAACTTTGGGGACAATTGTTATGGGTGAAATTTCACGTATCAATATCTTGAAGTACCAAGATCCTTACATGTTAAGATCTTGACATCGATAATATTCTTGTATCTTACTGAATATGTTACTAACGGTATAATATACTTGTTATTATTATTTCCACGTGAGTTACTTGTGCAGATTCTAGAATATTCGCTATTACTTGGATATTTGGCTATGGAAAATATCTCAAACGGTACAAAATGGAATTAACACACGAGTTTATTCATCAACAAGCAAAGAAGACTTGGTCATGCTACATATTCGGACTTCTAGTTGATTTCAGCATGAGGAGAAAAGACTTCAACGTATATTTCACCAGTCAAGGATTCTTTCCAACGTCTCAATATCAAGACCCAGAAGATCTCGGATATTTCGCATAGTTAGTTCAACACTAGGTCTATATAAACGAACAAGGTTGATCGATATAGGATATCTTGCAACACATCTGCTCACTTGTATTCACACACACACATCTCTCTGCTTTCTTATATCTTTTTCTCACACACCTAAATTTAATCGATCAACTAAGCTCCACCATTGTAATCATTTTAACAATAATTAAGAAGAGAACAAAGGCAGGGACGATTAATCAAAGGGAAGTGTGTAGGGAAATGGGGCATTCAGACATTCTGAATGAAATGGGTTGCTGAAAAGAAAGGGCACTATCTACATGAGTAAACTGACAGACTCATGGAGATATTTCTTCACTCACATAGTTGAGTGCCTTGGAGGCAGTTCTGGAGGTCTGGACCAGATTAATCAAACGCATCTCCAGATTGCATACTGTCTCTGGTTTGGTCAGAGAGTTGATTTTGCCCAGATCTTCTTCGATGACCTTGCCGAACGTCTGAAAGGTAAAAACATTAAAGTTCATGTTCCTTTCATTCGTTTTCTTTCCCTTATTTTTAAAAGGGCCCTTGGTGCTGAATATGAATATACCTCATGACACTTCTTAGTGTGTGAGTACATGAGGGATTTGAACCAATTAACTTCCAAACCTGATGAAGTTGATATCCCTCATGACATGTTGCACCATTTTTGTAGGGAAATAACCGATGCAACATCACCAGTTGATACGGAAGAGACTCTAGGCGGGCCTCAAAATAATGAGGGACCCACTAGAGTTCTCATTGCTGAAATGGGGTCACCAGAAACCGAGGTGACCTCTGACCCACAGCAAGAGTTAATTTTACCCTTAAACACCTCCAGACGTCCAAGAAATTCGACCAGACATCTTAGGAGTGTGGGAGATTTGGTCGCTCCCAGTCGTGCCTCAACCATCCATCCAGATTCCTCACAACAGGAATCTGGAGATGTCATAAGGGAAAACTTGCAAGCAGCCACTCCCAATCTTCTTTTAGGGGTGAGTGGTGAAGAAAATAGAGAGCTAGCCCAACCCTCAGTAGAGTCTGTGTCAGTACAAGCACTTTTACACAGCCAAATTTCTGACACTTCTCTTATTGCACGAACTGACGATGTTACCGGTGTGTCACCACTAGTAATTGAAGTTCAAAATACTACGGCAGGTGATGTGATGGCTGCAGATGGTACAGTCTTCACTGATGCACTTCCAGTGACTACCATCGGTAATGAAGCTACGGCTAAGCTTCAGACTGGCGATGATACTACGGTTGAGCCAGTAGCTGGTCAGATTGATCTGAACCAGGACATAACTGATCAAACTATTGGGCAACCTCCAATTTGGGATGAAGTTGAGTCACCCATGTCTGATACCAATTTTGGTATTGATATGGATATTTTTGGTGAAGACACGACAATGGAACTGGAACATTCTTCAGTTCCACCGCCAGCTTCCAGTCATGTCGACACTTCAGTTATTCCACCCCTTCAAACCACTGAAATGCCTCCACCTCCACCAGAATCAATCACTGCACCACCACCACCACCACATTCTTCACTTCCTCCCAACATTTCATATTTCAACCTAACTCCTCCATTAGCAATTCAACGATCACCATTTCAACCACCACCAATTGAGCCACCAATGAAATTTCCAGTTCCACGTGCTCTCTACTCTACCATCACAACAAATGAAACACTCACTGAAAGAGTCGAGACACCAGTCTCATTGGTGACCAGAACTGTCACTGATCCTTCTCCTCCAGCAGTTGGTCTCTCTACTTCTTCTTCAGCCGAGGTCCAAAGCCTTTTGAGTAAGGTGGCGGATCCAGAGAGATCACTGCAGTCCTTTTCCCAGGTTATCTCTGACTTTAAATCACTTCTTTCAAATAACATTCAGTCAGAGATGAATCTGTTTGCTGGGAATGAGAGGTTGGTATTTGATAAGCTGAATGAACTGGTACTGGCCACCACCAACAACTCTGAAAATATTAGAGTGGCAGTCCAGGGTTTGGAGGAGAAGATACTGGCTTCCATTCAAACTGCTGTAAAAGCTGAAACTGAACAACCCATAGCAGGTTTGAAGGAAGAAGTCCATAATTTAATCAGATCAGTGATTATTTTGGAAAGAAGGCCAACTCTTGACCAGAGCACCGTCATCAGTAACATCAGTGATGAAACTGCCATAAAACTTGAAATTTTGATGATGAAGGAGTTATCTGATGAGGTCTCTGCGTCTGTTATCAAAAACTTATAAGAAGAGTTGCTGCCAAAGGTTGTTGAATTGGTTGTGAAGGAATTGCCCAAGGACTTGCCTACTAAAATGGCAAATTTGAAAAAGGAAGTCCAGGGGTTAAAGGATGATTTTACAAGAGTTTCTCCAGTAGCTGGTTGCATGATTGGGTCCTCAGATAGACAAATGCTTGAACAGTTATGGAATGACCTCCAGTCAAGAACTGGTGGTTATTCCAAGGGGGAAGGATCCATGCAGCCTGGTGCGACTGTCAGTTTTGCTGCTGATAAAATCATTGAAAAGAAGATGGAAATGTTGGCACAAGTGACTGGTACGTACTGATGCCAGTGCACAAAAAGAAGCCATTGGAACTGATGCCAATGTTCAAGAGGAAAAGGTTGCTGATACTGATGCCAGTAAGCCTCAGTTTGAAGAATTCCCTGATATCACTTGTTATGAGTGAAATTTCACGTACCAATATCTTGAACTACCAAGATCTTTATATGCTAAGATCTTGATATCGATAATATTCTTGTAACTTACTGAATATGTTACTAACGTTATAATGTACTTGTTATTATTTCCACAAAAAGCAAGATTCAATTTCTATTTCCACTATAGAAGCTGAGTATGTTGCAGCAGAAAGTTGTTGAGCCCAAGTTCTTTGGATACAACATCAGCATCAAGATTATGATGTAACTGCTTCCAAGACTCCAATCTTTTGTGACAACACCAGTGCTAGTACAATTACCAACAATCATGTACTCCATTCAAGGACCAAGAACATTGATATCAGCTATCATTTCATTAGAGATCATGTGATGAAGGAATATGTTGAACTTCATTTCATACCAATGGATAATCAGCTGGCAGATGTGTTTACCAAGCCTTTGAATGAGGCTAGGTTCAATTATCTCATCAGCAAGCTGGGTATGCTTAATATGTAAAATATAGTGAGATAATTAATTTCAAATCTGACCCCTTAGAATATTTTAATTTTTGGGGTAAATTGAGTCTGACCTAGACTAATCCTCTTTACTTGGTATTTATCAAGCAAAAGAGGGTAAGCTGAGTCCGGCCCAGCTTGCGTGGTCATTTTTGTTATTACATATCTTAGTGTATTATATATGTTTTAGTTTAGACCGTTATATTTTTATCCACATCTTTCCTATTGTTGACTGATGCGTTTCGGGTAAAGGCTGAACTGCAAAAAGGTACCCCCACTACTTGTTCATCAACCAATCACATTTTTTCTCTCTCCAATTTTCAAACGGTTATTTTTAAAAAACAATATAATAATAAGTATATATAATCAATTTTAACCTAAATCCCCAGATTACTTCTTTTTCATTTCGATCAATTCATCTCTTCTCTCTCAAATCTGTATACTGTTCTATTAAAATTTTTTAATCTTCTTAATCATTATTATATCATCAATCAATTCTAAGTGACATCATCATCTGTTCCTCCTCCTTCACAATCTCATTCTCAATCAGATTCTTCAACTCAATTTGATAATCAATTTCCAGCACCAATCAGTGTAAATAAACTTTCATCTTATGTTGTGGGTGATTAGGTAGTAGTAGTTCCTTCTGATCTTGAAACAAGTAAGATAAAGATTGTGAGCCTAGTATCAACAAATGTTCATCTTCCTTCATGGTCTATGATGACGTTGTGTTATTTCTATGGAATCATCCTCTGGGAAAAATGTTGATCGAGCAGCCTACCATAGTATTTCAAGATTTGCTATGTGAATTTTGGGCTAACTTTAAGGTGGGTCAGAACAGGCATGGAGAGACAGCCATCTTTGGCACCATCCTGAATGGTAAGAAGAAGGTACTCTTAACTGTTAAAAGTCTTAGGTTTGTGTTTGAACTGTCTTATATGCCAAATGATGGTTTCTCACACTGAAGCCAAAACTGTTTTGGAAACTATTGGGTATGATGGACCCCTGGCTTCAGTGGTTAAAATCAAAATTTAACTGGTATTTGGAACTATCTTTTAAGCACACTCTCATAAACTTTACAAGTTAAAGCACGCAGTTTTGACCAACCCAATGCCTTGAATATGCAAATTTTTCATGCTTTGTTTACTATGAGTAGAATAGATTTTGCTGCAGTTATATTTAGAGACTTAACTAGCCGAGGCAATAAGAAGGGTCTTACCATACCTTATGGTAGGATTCTTGCACTGGTAATTGAGCCACTTTGAAAAGTGACTTCAGTCTGGCAACTGATCAGACTGTGGAAGTTAAACCATATATAATAACATTTTCACTAGTCCTAAGAAGGTTGAGCAGGGTCTTACCCAAGCTATGCAGACCTTCTTAGATGATTGTAGGCAAAGGGGAGCAATAAAGGCTCAACTTGAGCAAGAAGCTGCTGATGAGGAAGTTAACCCTTCTTCGACGCAGGCTGAGTCTGACACTCATCCTGCTGATGAGCGTCCATTTTGTGATTATTTCCCCTACCATTTGGCCATATTTCAATGTATACATGAGTTTATAAATGTGAACTTTTGGTACTTAATGAGATTGAATATTAACGCAGGTTCACGGAAGATGCGAACGAGGGGAAATGAGATCTATCAACTCAACTTATAGGCCAATTGACTTTACAAGACACAAGAAGGCGAAACGGAAGTCAAACGAAGAATATCTGGAAGTTGCGGAGCAACCAGCACCGCTGGTCCATTACAGTAGCTACCCAGCGCCGCTGGGAGCTCCTCTCCAGCGCCGCTAGGTGGCCCACGACCAGAACTTACTTTCAGCGCTATAAATAGAAGAATAAACACTCAAACTCTAAGGAGAGCAAATTTCTAGGTCGAAAGTTGCAGCCATCTAAGAGGATTTGGAGCTACAAACACCTCTTGATCTTCATCTTCAACCTAGATCTATCATTGTTCTTTACTTTTCTTGTTGGTAAACAATGTCCTTAATCTTTTCAGACTTTGTGATTCCTTTAGTAATGTCGGGCTTGTAGGCTGAATACTTGTTTGGATTGATGTGATCATGTAGACTTTTATTTATCTTATTTAATTGTTAGATCTGTTATTGTGTTTAAATGAGTTTATAAAAGTGAACTTTTGGTACTTAATGAGATTGAATATTAACGCAGGTTCACGGAAGATGCGAACGAGGGGAAATGAGATCTATCAACTCAACTTATAGGCCAATTGACTTTACAAGACACAAGAAGGCGAAACGGAAGTCAAACGAAGAATATCTGGAAGTTGCGGAGCAACCAGCACCGCTGGTCCATTACAGTAGCTACCCAGCGCCGCTGGGAGCTCCTCTCCAGCGCCGCTGGCATCAAACAGAAGCTCCCAGCGCCATTGGGTATCCCTTCCCAGCGCCGCTGGCCATGACCAGCGCGCTGGCATCAAACAGAAGCTCCCAGCGCCATTGGGTATCCCTTCCCAGCGCCGCTGGCCACCGTGACCAGCGTCGCTGGCATCAAACAGAAGCTCCCAGCGCCATTGGGTATCCCTTCCCAGCGCCGCTGGCCATGACCAGCGTCGCTGGCATCAAACAGAAGCTCCCAGCGCCTGGGATCCCTTCCCAGCGCCGCTGGGAGACCCATGACCAGAACCGACTTTGTGCCTTATAAATAGAAGAATAAACACTCAAACTCTAAGGAGAGCAAATTTCTAGGTCAAAAGTTGCAGCCATCTAAGAGGATTTAGAGCTACAAACACCTCTTGATCTTCATCTTCAACCTAGATCATCATCTTTCTTTATTATTATTGTTGGTAAACAATGTCTTTTATCTTTTCAGACTTTGTGATTCCTTTAATAATGTCTGGCTAGTAGGCTGAATACTTGTTTGGATTGATGTGATCATGTAGACTTTTATTTATCTTATTTTATTTGTTAGATCTGTTGGATTGTGATTACTGTTTGTCATAGATCCATGATTAATGAGTTCTTCATATTGTTATTGGTTCTATATCTTGATGTATTAGTTTAATTTTGATGATCGGTCTATAATTAGTTGTAAAAGGTGATTCAGTTCTAGCGGACGGATCCAGAACCATAATAATTAGAATAAGTTGAACATGAAACTTAACAATGTCAGTCGCAATCTAATGACAAGGAAACGTGCACTATGACCACCGGAAAGAATTAATACACAGTCATGGCTTAAGAGCTGAGTATAGTTAAAGATGAATCAGTAACACAAACTTAGATAATAATGCTTAAACAGTGAATCTAGCGAGAATCTGTTTAAAGGGTAGTGTGAGTCTAGCGACAGCACTACTACATAGGCGAAGTGAATCTAGGGAGAATCTGAACCGTGAATAAGTTTTCCAACAGACTAGCAATAGATAGGATAATAATTGTCATATTACATGTGATCGGAGATGCCAAACAAGTATTTGTTTTAAATTATTGTCCTGCTTTCAATTCTTAGTTGCTAGACTAAAAGAGGCTTCTCGCTGGACCAAGCGGTTGCAGCCTTCTATTTACTTTTATTGTTTTTCGTAGTTTAAATAGTAAATCGTGACAACCACAACCGCTAGTTCTAAATCATGTGTTGGGTAATTTCTCTCATTTTGCTTAAGTTGTCTTGAGGCATAAGCAATAACTCGTCCTCTCTGCATAAGCACACATCCCGATCCATAATACGATGCATCACAGTACACCACCATATCTTCATTACCTTCTGGTAAAACTAAGATGGGTGCTTTACTTAACTTCTCTTTTAAGGTTTGAAATGCCCACTCTTGCTTTTCTCCCCAATTAAATTTAACATTCTTTCTAGTAAGCTGGGTAAGAGGAGTTGCAATCTTAGAAAAATCTTGGATAAAGCGTCTATAGTAACCCGCTAATCCAAGGAAAGATCTCACTTTCGTTTGAGTTGTAGGCTGGTCCCAATTCATGACTGCTTCAACTTTTACGGGATCAACTTTAATGCCTTGATCATTGATTACATGGACTTCACGTAACCAAAACTCGCACTTAGAAAATTTGGCATATAACTTTTCATTACGGAGCATGCATAAAACCTGCCTTAAATGAGATTCATGCTCTTCTTCTGATTTTGAATATACCAAAATATCATCAATGAACACTATTACAGACTTATCAAGCATCGGTCGACATACACGATTCATTAAGTCCATAAAAGCTGATGACGCGTTGGTTAAGCCAAAAGGCATAACTATAAATTCATAATGGCCATATTTGGTATGAAATGCCTTCTTAGGAACATCTTCTTCTCGAACCTTTAATTGATGATAGCCTATAATCATTCACTAGGACTAATAACTTAGGATGGAAAACACTAATCAGTCTATAATCATTCACTAGGACTAATATACTTAGGATGGAAAACACTAATCGGTCTATAATTAGTTGTAAAAGGTGATTCAGTTCTAGCGGACGGATCCAGAACCATAATAATTAGAATAAGTTGAACATGAAACTTAACAATGTCAGTCGCAATCTAATGACAAGGAAACGTGCACTATGACCACCGGAAAGAATTAATACACAGTCATGGCTTAAGAGCTGAGTATAGTTAAAGATGAATCAGTAACACAAACTTAGATAATAATGCTTAAACAGTGAATCTAGCGAGAATCTGTTTAAAGGGTAGTGTGAGTCTAGCGACAGCACTACTACATAGGCGAAGTGAATCTAGGGAGAATCTGAACCGTGAATAAGTTTTCCAACAGACTAGCAATAGATAGGATAATAATTGTCATATTACATGTGATCGGAGATGCCAAACAAGTATTTGTTTTAAATTATTGTCCTGCTTTCAATTCTTAGTTGCTAGACTAAAAGAGGCTTCTCGCTGGACCAAGCGGTTGCAGCCTTCTATTTACTTTTATTGTTTTTCGTAGTTTAAATAGTAAATCGTGACAACCACAACCGCTAGTTCTAAATCATGTGTTGGGTAATTTCTCTCATTTTGCTTAAGTTGTCTTGAGGCATAAGCAATAACTCGTCCTCTCTGCATAAGCACACATCCCGATCCATAATACGATGCATCACAGTACACCACCATATCTTCATTACCTTCTGGTAAAACTAAGATGGGTGCTTTACTTAACTTCTCTTTTAAGGTTTGAAATGCCCACTCTTGCTTTTCTCCCCAATTAAATTTAACATTCTTTCTAGTAAGCTGGGTAAGAGGAGTTGCAATCTTAGAAAAATCTTGGATAAAGCGTCTATAGTAACCCGCTAATCCAAGGAAAGATCTCACTTTCGTTTGAGTTGTAGGCTGGTCCCAATTCATGACTGCTTCAACTTTTACGGGATCAACTTTAATGCCTTGATCATTGATTACATGGACTTCACGTAACCAAAACTCGCACTTAGAAAATTTGGCATATAACTTTTCATTACGGAGCATGCATAAAACCTGCCTTAAATGAGATTCATGCTCTTCTTCTGATTTTGAATATACCAAAATATCATCAATGAACACTATTACAGACTTATCAAGCATCGGTCGACATACACGATTCATTAAGTCCATAAAAGCTGATGACGCGTTGGTTAAGCCAAAAGGCATAACTATAAATTCATAATGGCCATATTTGGTATGAAATGCCTTCTTAGGAACATCTTCTTCTCGAACCTTTAATTGATGATAGCCTAATCTCAAATCAATTTTTGAGAAGTAACTGGCACCTTGAAGTTGATCAAACAAGTCATCAATTCTAGGTAAAGGATATCTATTCTTGATGGTAACTTTATTTAATTCTCTATAATCGATACACATGTGCATGCTACTGTTTTGGACAAAAATTACCTAAGATAATTTTATAGAAAGACTCGAGATAATTTTATGACCAAAGATTTGTAAGTGAGGTAGTGTGCTTTAGGATCTTGAAAAGAAGATGATATGTAAATATGAACAGTAATGTAAAAATATGTTTAACGAATACAAATGCTGAAATATAACAAATAATGTGTAAAAAATCAAGATAATGACGTTTCAATGAAGATCTATTCATAAAAGTGAAAAATAAAGTCTTAGGATCATGAAATAAACGATTTTATAGCAATAACACTTATGAAAAACGATTTTAATGCATAAAGTGGAAATAAATAAAGTGTTTGAATGTCAACAATTCAGTAAGTTTAAGATAAACTTATAACAATCAATTAAATATAAGCGCAAGTAAAATAATTTGCAAAAAGTGTTAATAAACTTGTAAAAACGATTTGTAAATGTAAAATAAAGCAAATGAAATGTAAAGACAATGAACACAGAGTATTTTTACGAGGAAAAGCCCTTAATCCTTCTGGATTGCCGGCATAAAAACCTCGGGAGGAAGCAATTGCTTCTGCCTTTGTTGTTTTATTATTAGAATTTCAAGATAATTACAATACGAGAGCACAAGTGATCGTTCTAAGTGATGAATTTGGGGTTGAATGTTGGTGTGAACGAATTCTAAGTGTTTACAGAGGTTTATTGGAGTTTTAGAGAAAAGATGTGTGTGTTTTTCTGTGGTAAAACCGAATGCCCAAGCCTATTGATCACTTGCCCCTTTCATAGGAAAATTACAACTAACTATCCTAAAATTTTGGGATCCTGGCAGATTCTTCTCTTGACTTGAAGACTTGACTCTTGAACGTTAAAGGACCATTTCCACACGTTTTCCAGCAACTAACTCTGACTTTGGGGGCAAGAAAACACTTATACACGTTCCTATATTGCTAAGTCAAAATAAATAACGGTTAGTAATCTCAGAGCTCAAGATCCTGGACATATTCCGGATCTTGGCCTATATCTTAGGATCCTGACCATATGTTAACATATATTAGGATCTTAAGCATGTTTTAGGATCTTTCTCATTTTTCATATTTATGATCCTGAAGTACAAAGTTTAGCCATGAACAGTAGTTAAGATCTTGATACCCAAAGATCTTGGATGTGAAAATCTCATCCCGAACAATTGTCCCCAAAATTTTAACTCACGTTTGTCTTCTTAAATGGAGTTGAAATTTTTCAAAACAGTTTTAACGGTATCTAGATCAAATCATTTAATAATAAACAAAAGTTTTAGGGATAGAATTGACCGTGCGTAGAAGATCATTTCTCAAATCGCTCTTTGTGTCTCATGGCATTGTTCAGAAGATTCATAATTCCAAGCATAACTCCTTGATTTGCTTGGTTTTGATGATTCAAAAGGACTTCATAAAACCTTGTTTTTTATGGGCATAGAATCACCATGATCTTCCATCCTAAGATCCCAAATTCCTGTAACATTGACATAGTCAAAATAGCTCTAAAAGATGCATCAATCTTTTAACTATTTGTTTTCGAGAAGAAACCCGTGACAATCAATTATTAAAGAATTCAAAAACCATGCTGATGAACAAATGCTAGGGTTGTCCCCAATGTTGGTCATAACCTGTGAAAGGACACTCATCCACACATATATTTATCAACACTGAAAATGCATATGAAAAACAACTAGCTATAATGATTCGTCCAAGCTCATGACTAATGCAAACTCAAATGATAGACATGTACAAACACTAAACACACATTGTTAACCGGTTGTCTAACAGAGAGATTATCCCCGTTCTTTTTGACGACAGCGTGACTGCCAAACCACAAGCGTTGATTGAAAAATCAACAACCCTTTGGAAATTCGACAAACCGTGAGGATCTACCCACGATCCAGAAATTTTATGACGTGCGACCAGGGCGAAATAAGGTGTTAGTGTTAACCTCTGCGTTCGAGAAGGTGAACCCTTCAACCCAGGATTGAATTTTTAGTTCAATCCACTGTAATCCGTTTAAGGATAATTCTTAAGAGAAATTTTTTCCTTTGAAGAAGATATCTTGAATATAGCTTTGTGATATTCATCCCCATGTTGAGATATCTTGGATGTCATTATCCTGTAAAGGATCACTAGAAAAACACTAAAGACCGACGTTAGCCCTTTTGGCTAACGCCACTCTGACGCTCAAGTCAGTATCATCATATTGCATAGATTATTAATATTAGAAATACATGAATTAATAGATATATTATTAATATTAAAAATACCATGGAATTAATAGATATATCTTATTGATCATATTTAGATGAATACTAATTAAGATTAGGAAGTATTTCGTTTAATAACCCTTTGTCTATTAAATGCAGACCATTTAGTTTTATCTACAAAGATTTTTTGACCAACCCTTTCTGGCCATCTTGCTTTGTCCCCCAGATAAAAGCAAGAAGTCTACACATATCCGTTGTAAAATGATAATCAAAAAATCTTAAATATTTTTTAATATTACATTTGGTACCTTGAAGCCTATACCATGATCCTTTCGAATCTTATTTCACTTTATACTTGACATTCGATATTTTTTCTTGTAGAGATCCTTCATATCTAAGACTTCCTTGAAGCATACTTCGTGGCTGAAATCTTTGTCCCGTTTATGGTGAAAAGTTACTTCGTTTAATGATAAGATATTTTGCTTCAGTTCCAATATCTCCAGTAGTGTTAATCCTGTTGAATTCAATATAGGAAGACAGAGTAGATGTTTGGCTAACATCTCCCTTCTTGGCTAGTTCAAATAAATGTATTTCACGTCGATTTTTGAAATAGTTTTATTGAAGTATTTAGAATGTTTAAGTTGTAAAAATTTCAATGATAAAACTTTGAAATGTTTTCAAGAATATAAAATAATTTTTTTTTTTATTTTTTTTATTTTTTATTATTTATTTTTATTATATTATTATTCTTTTTAAAATGTTTTAATTTTTATCTTTTAAGGTTTTTCAATTAATAGTTTATCATAGAATTTCATATTAATATGTCCCCTTGTGACTAGTGTAGGATAGAATCCTATTCTACAAGTAGTCACAATATATGGAAAGATACAGCAAGTTAAGATAATACCCGGTTGCAAGATCTTGAAAGATTTCTGCTACAAGATTATCCTGGATCTTCGAAATCCCTTATTCCATTTTTGCTTTTTCATAGAATCATTTGCAGATGGTTGACATTCATTTGTGTTAGAAATATAAATGTAGTAGTTGATTTGTGCATTTCTATGTAAATTGTACCTTTATTGTAAATGTCTTTAATATGGAAGGGGGCATAGTGTAAATAGCTCATATGTATATAAACCCCCTCCATTAAGCATTTTGTAACCTTTTTGACCATTAATGCTATCCAAACTTTCCCTGCCATCACTACTTTCTCTCTCTATTCTCTCTCTCTAGAAACCGCCATTGTTACACACACTAACACACACATAAGCTCAAATTATATACTTTACATTTGGTATCAGAGCACAATCAGCATATCTGAACGATCCACAAGCTTAATTGAAGCTTATATTGTGCTTATTTTCTGAATTTAGCTTATTTTCTGAAAGGTCTATTTGCCGAGATTTAGTGAGATTTCTGCAATTTAGTTTTTGTTGAAATTTGCTTATTTTCTGAATTTAGCTTATTTTCTGAATTTAGCTTATTTTCTGAATTTAGCTTATTTTCTGAATTTAGCTTATTTTCTGAATTTAGCTTATTTTCTGAATTTAGCTTATTTTCTGAATTTAGCTTATTTTCTGAATTTAGCTTATTTTCTGAATTTAGCTTATTTTCTGAATTTAGCTTATTTTCTGAATTTAGCTTATTTTCTGAATTTAGCTTATTTTCTGAATTTAGCTTATTTTCTGAATTTAGCTTATTTTCTGAATTTAGCTTATTTTCTGAATTTAGCTTATTTTCTGAATTTAGCTTATTTTCTGAATTTAGCTTATTTTCTGAATTTAGCTTATTTTCTGAATTTAGCTTATTTTCTGAATTTAGCTTATTTTCTGAATTTAGCTTATTTTCTGAATTTAGCTTATTTTCTGAATTTAGCTTATTTTCTGAATTTAGCTTATTTTCTGAATTTAGCTTATTTTCTGAATTTAGCTTATTTTCTGAATTTAGCTTATTTTCTGAATTTAGCTTATTTTCTGAATTTAGCTTATTTTCTGAATTTAGCTTATTTTCTGAATTTAGCTTATTTTCTGAATTTAGCTTATTTTCTGAATTTAGCTTATTTTCTGAATTTAGCTTATTTTCTGAATTTAGCTTATTTTCTGAATTTAGCTTATTTTCTGAATTTAGCTTATTTTCTGAATTTAGCTTATTTTCTGAATTTAGCTTATTTTCTGAATTTAGCTTATTTTCTGAATTTAGCTTATTTTCTGAATTTAGCTTATTTTCTGAATTTAGCTTATTTTCTGAATTTAGCTTATTTTCTGAATTTAGCTTATTTTCTGAATTTAGCTTATTTTCTGAATTTAGCTTATTTTCTGAATTTAGCTTATTTTCTGAATTTAGCTTATTTTCTGAATTTAGCTTATTTTCTGAATTTAGCTTATTTTCTGAATTTAGCTTATTTTCTGAATTTAGCTTATTTTCTGAATTTAGCTTATTTTCTGAATTTAGCTTATTTTCTGAATTTAGCTTATTTTCTGAATTTAGCTTATTTTCTGAATTTAGCTTATTTTCTGAATTTAGCTTATTTTCTGAATTTAGCTTATTTTCTGAATTTAGCTTATTTTCTGAATTTAGCTTATTTTCTGAATTTAGCTTATTTTCTGAATTTAGCTTATTTTCTGAATTTAGCTTATTTTCTGAATTTAGCTTATTTTCTGAATTTAGCTTATTTTCTGAATTTAGCTTATTTTCTGAATTTAGCTTATTTTCTGAATTTAGCTTATTTTCTGAATTTAGCTTATTTTCTGAATTTAGCTTATTTTCTGAATTTAGCTTATTTTCTGAATTTAGCTTATTTTCTGAATTTAGCTTATTTTCTGAATTTAGCTTATTTTCTGAATTTAGCTTATTTTCTGAATTTAGCTTATTTTCTGAATTTAGCTTATTTTCTGAATTTAGCTTATTTTCTGAATTTAGCTTATTTTCTGAATTTAGCTTATTTTCTGAATTTAGCTTATTTTCTGAATTTAGCTTATTTTCTGAATTTAGCTTATTTTCTGAATTTAGCTTATTTTCTGAATTTAGCTTATTTTCTGAATTTAGCTTATTTTCTGAATTTAGCTTATTTTCTGAATTTAGCTTATTTTCTGAATTTAGCTTATTTTCTGAATTTAGCTTATTTTCTGAATTTAGCTTATTTTCTGAATTTAGCTTATTTTCTGAATTTAGCTTATTTTCTGAATTTAGCTTATTTTCTGAATTTAGCTTATTTTCTGAATTTAGCTTATTTTCTGAATTTAGCTTATTTTCTGAATTTAGCTTATTTTCTGAATTTAGCTTATTTTCTGAATTTAGCTTATTTTCTGAATTTAGCTTATTTTCTGAATTTAGCTTATTTTCTGAATTTAGCTTATTTTCTGAATTTAGCTTATTTTCTGAATTTAGCTTATTTTCTGAATTTAGCTTATTTTCTGAATTTAGCTTATTTTCTGAATTTAGCTTATTTTCTGAATTTAGCTCTTGGTTCTGAAGGATAGCTGTGTTGTTCAGAGGTTCTTATCCACAATGGAAGAAAAGATTTCTGAACTGGATAGACAGACAGAAGAACGGAAAACTTCTGAGGAAATCATACAAGGATGGTCCGGAAATTCCAAAGAATCCAGTGAATGGAGAAGCTTTACCAGAAGAAAGTTGGAATACAGATCAGAGGAATAGAGTTGAGGCTGATCAAATGTCCATTGCTTATCTCTATCAAGCACTTCCAGATGATATCTATTGCAATGTGGACTCATATGAGACTGGAAAAGACATATGGGATGAAGTGGAAAAGCAAATGGAAGGATCTGATGTTTCAAACACAATAAGATTGTCAACTGTTCTGAACATGTATGAAACATTCAAGCAGCAGAAAGGTGAACCATTGAATGAAGTATACATCAGATTCTGCAATGTGATAAATGAGCTGAGAAAGAATGATGTGAAGAGAACAAATATGGAGTTGAACATCAAATTCATCAAAAATCTGGAGGAAGAATGGCAAGTGTATGGCACTCAACTCAACCAACAATCAGACTTTGGGAAACTTACCATTCACACCTTGTATGAAAAGCTGAAACTGAACATTGATGATGTTTTGAGAATCCAAAAAAAGAAAGAAGAAAGTGTCCAGTCCGATCCATTGGCCTTGGTAGCTGAGAAGAAATCTTCAAGAGTCTCAAGACAGAGCTTTGTTGAATATGAAGCAGATTCTGATTCAAGTGAAATGAGTGATTCTGACTTGGATGAAAGACAAAAAGAGATGTACAAGGAACTTGCTTATTTCACAAAGGCTTTCAAGAAGAAATTCTTCAAGAAGAAACCAACCAACAATCAGCTTAGGACTTCATCAGTGTCTTCTTATGCAAAGAATGCAAATGCTCCTAAGTTTGATACAAAGAAGGAATATGTTGGTAGTGAGAAGAAGTTTGATAATCAGAAGAAGTTTGAGAAGAAGGTCATGGATAAGAGGAATGAAGACAAGAAATGCTATAATTGTGGTCTTCCTGGACATTTTGCCATCAATTGCACTAAACCTCGCCAGAAGAACTCCGAGTACTACAAGTACAAACTTTTGCTAGCAAGACAGGAGGAAAGTGGAATTGCTCTTCTCGCTGAGGATGACAAGTGGTTACACCTTTCTGATGAAGAGACAGACGAACTTGCAGCAAATGTGTGCTTCATGACGAAGATAAAGAAGTCAAAGCAGTTAGAGGAGGATGATGAAAGTTCTTCTGAAGTCGAGGATGAGGTAATCTCTATTTCCAAATCTGTGTTAAAATTCTATATGGATGAAAGTAAAAAGGCAATGAGAGACGGGGTAAAGTTGACTAAAGAGAATTTAAAAGTAAAGCAAAGTTTGGAAGACAAAGAAAAAGAATTTCAAACAAAATTTGATTTACTTCAAAAGGAGTTTGAAAATTTGAAATCTGAAAAAGCAGCAGTCACTTTTACTCCGAACTCCAAATTGCTTCTTGAGAAACAAGAACTTGAGACCAAAGTTCTTGAACTGAGCAAGACCGTCAGACAATTACAAGTCGAAAAGACCAATGAGATGTTTCGAGCAAATGCGTTGGCTGAGGACATTGAGTCTTTAAATGTGAAATTGAAAGAATCTATCCCTGATTTGAAGGAATTTGAAGATAAAATTTCTGACCTAAAATATGAGTGTTGTATAAAAGATTCTCTTAAACAAAAACTTGATAAAGAAAATGATGAGCTTAAAGCTGAAATCAAGTCTTATCAAGACAAGTTGTATAAGATTAATCGATCATATCAACAAATCTTTTTGAATAGGCCAAGAAATTCAAAAACTGTATTCACTTCAGGGTTAGGTTATGTCAATCCAAATCATTTGCTCGAAGCACAAGAAGAAGTCCCATCATTATATAAGGAATCTTATTTAAGATGTGGGATGACTGACCAGTTTGTGAGACCGACTGATAGTGATTTTGAGGCTGATGATTTTCTAGAGAAGGGTACAAAAGTCTATTTTAACTATGAGTTAATGGATGAAACATATGACTTTTTCAGTCACCCTGCACATAAAACTGAAAAAGAAAATCATGAGGCTATAATTCCTGAAATTCTTGAGTGTTTTAAAGAAAAACCTTTAGAAGAAACTATTTCAATTCCAAAAGCTGAAAACTTGAGACCTTATGTTCCACAAAAAGTTTTGGAAAAGGTAATAGAGGATTTGAAAAAGTCTCTTGATGAGAAACAATCTTTAATAGATAATTTGAAGACTCCAAATCACTATGACCCACCCAAGAATCATGACAATGACTGTGATCACCCCAATTGTCCTGTTTGTGAAGTTATGGCCACACCAACTTCACCAAACCAATCTGTGTGTCAAAATGAGAAAACTTCACAAACTGCATGCTCTATCTGTGAAATTGTGAATGCATCTGTGCAAACTGAATGTGAAGTCATGCATGTTTCTGTTCAAACTGATGGTGATCTAGATGATATCTTTGATGTTAATGATGTTGATGATTATTTCTTCCCGACTGCCTCTGAGACTGAGTCCTTTACCAAATTTTCCGAGGGAACTCAAAACTACTTGAATGAAATTGATGCTTTCAAACAAAAGTTTGAAAAAGAAAAAGAACAAAAGTTGAATTTGCTTAAAGAACTGAATAAACTGAAAATTGATTTCGAACTTCAGAAAATTGCACTTCAATCTTTTAAAGAGAAAGAAAAAGCATCAATTCCACTCAAGGGAAGTCCTTGTCCTTTCAAGTTAAGTGAAGCAAGTGTGAAGTTGGAAACTGATGAAATGTCAACATTTTTGGAAGGAAATCATGATTTTGAACCTGAATTTGAAAAACTTTTTGTTCAAAAAGAGGATAAACATGAATTTTTTCTAAAGAAGATTCCAAAGTCACACTCTTCACAACAACCTTCGCCATTTGATAAGTTCAAGAGACCAAAGACCACCCAACAACCAAAGACCAAACCATCACCCAAGACTGAATCAAAACCAAAGTCCAATCAATCACCTAAGACGAATTCAAGACCGAAACCAAACAAAGGTCCCACAGTTTCAAAAGGAAGTCAAAACAAATAGTGGTCCAAAGACTGTCAAAACTGAATCTTTCTCATTAGGTAACAAACAACCTCAGAAAGTTAAGTATTCTAGTTTTCCTAGGTATGCTCAGAAGAATCCTAAGTGCACTTTACAAAGGGTTAGAGATACAGTTTCAGGAATAACTAAATACAAAGATCAGTATGGTTGGTTGTCACCTAATAACATCAAGAAAGTAAACAAGACCACTGAAACCATCAAGAAGAAACCTGTTAAGAACGGAAATAACAAATTGTTTGCTAACAAAAAGAATGTTCGTGTTTCAGGTGACTTGTGCTTAACTAGTAGCAGTAGATGGATTCCTAAGGATAGATTTTTGCATGCTTCTAGTAAAGTCAAGCTTGATGGGAATACAAAAATGTCAAACAAGTGTGGATTGTTTGTTAGGACCAGTTCACCTGGTAAACTGGCCAGTCTCCAGTTGCATCTGGAGACCCAGATGATTTGTCGAGAAATATATTGAAGTCCAGTTGCACCGTACAGTCAACGCAACTGGAGACTTCCTCCAGTTGAGAACTGACCAGTTGAAGAATCATTCCAGTTGAAGTCGAAGACAACAAATGGAAGATAGAGAATGACAATGGCAGCGAAGCCCAGTTGACATTCTAGTCAGTTACAAACTGGAGACCATCAGTGGAAAGCTCTTACAAAGCTTTACACTGATTACGAGGAATTAACTTTTGTGCTTTATGTCCTTTTACCCGGATAATAAGACTTATCTTATTATTTAATTACTAAAAGGTACATAAAGCTGGTTGAATAAAGTTGCTTTATCCTGCAACTTTACACTGCTTTTTAAGGAATTAAATGTTATTCCTTAAATGATCTCAACCACATTTGTACGGCCAAAGTTAACATCCCAACGTTAACTTTGTCTATAAATACAAGTCATTGCACAACAAGAATATTAACTTCTTCGAACACACTTCGAAGGAATTCACACTTTGCATACCTGCAATATTCTTGGTGAACTTGTGAAATATTCTCTCAATCGTAAAAAGGAACATTTCACAACTTTAAGTGTTTCGATTGTTTAGAGAAATTCCGAGTGTAGATCAATTGTAGTTCATAGGTTGTTAGGATATTTACATTCTTGTATTATCTTGGTTCCGCAACAACCTTGTAATTTATTTAACATCAATAAATAAATTACACTTGAAAATTACATATTGTGTCATCAATTTATTTTACAAGTATTTTGTATTATTGCATTGTTCTTTACTTATTGTCTTTTAAATAAGTAATCTATCTAGAACTTGGTATATACACACTGCAACTGGTCGTCTCCAGTTCAGTGCATATATTGCAAAGTAACTCCACCATCGACATAGAGGTGTCTTCAGTAGTACCATCTACTGAGTTGGGACTTACAAGTGGTATCTAAGCAGAAGGCTAATAAACTTGCCTAGATCTGCTAAGATGAACACTACTGAAGGTGGAGATGGTTCTGGTTCAGGTGAAACCCCCTTGAATACTAATGCCCAACCTTTTCAAAATGTTAATACAAACCCTCCTCCTCCTACTGCCCCAAATCACGTCCATGTACATTAGTCCAACTCTCCTGTTCCAAAATTTGATGGAAACAGTGAGACATTTGGTACATGGAAGGCCAGAATGCTTTTGTATTTTGGTGGGATAGAGAGGTATATGTTGAAAATCCATAAGGATGGACCATATATACCCATGTCTCTTGGGGTAAGTCCTCTTCTAGATCCAACTGGAAGAAGAGGTTCAAGAGAAAAGCTCGAAGACCATTGGTCTGATGAGGATCGTAGACTTGTTGATCTGGACACCAGACTCAAGAACATGATCCTTGGAGCTGTCCCTGAAGATCTAATTCCAACACTTGTGTTGTTCCCAGTGCAAAGTCAATGTGGGATGAATTAGTTATTCAGTTTGAAGGAGGTGATGACACTATTGTCACCAGGAAAGTTGCCTTGAACAAGAAGTATGAATCCTTCTTTGCCTTACCCAATGAAAGTCGAACTGGTACATACACCAGATTTTCTAGCCTCATTAATCAGCTGAGAGGCTTGGGTGTAGAGAAGGATAAGGATATTCTTCTTGAGAAGTTTTGTGATATTCTTCCTTCCAAATGGGAAAACATGGTTCTTGTCTTGAGACAAGGTAAAACCCTGCACAGCCATACTCTTGCATCGCTCTATGGAGCCTTCAGATTCACTGAAGATAATAATGTTGCAAGACTGGTGGCTGAGCAAGATGCCATGAACCATGCCCAGAGTTCCAAGGTTGCTAGTGTACCTGAGCGACCTTGTGCTGCCTTAATGTCTGCAGAGAGTGTCCAGGCACACTCAATGAAGGAGATGTTAAACAGTTTCTTGAACTCTGGCCTGACCATTGAAATCAGTGATGGTTGTGATGAAACTGACGATGATGATCTGGTCGCCATGATTGCTAAAACCTTTAACAGGTTTAAGCATAAATCTAAAAGATTTATTGGCCCAAACAATGCTTCCAGCTCCAGCTCTCTGGATAAAACCAATCTTACCTGCTATAAGTGTGGTAAGAAAGGTCACTTTATGAAGGAATGCAGATCTAGTCAGTTGAACAACCAAACTGGCCCCCCTGTCCCTAATTTCAATCGGCCTGATGATAGCTACAAAGATAAATACAAGAAGCTTAAGGCCCAGATTGCCCTCCTGTCCATGGAAAAGGAAAAGGATCAGTGCTTAATGGCACAAACTGAGGGAAAATGGGAGTACTCTGATGACTCATCAGCTGATGAAGAAGAGGAAAGGGACATGTGTTTCATGGCCTTGGAAGATTAACAGCAGCAGCACGTGGCAAAAGAAGATGTCATCACTGGAAGATGGGTGGACATCATCTTGAAAAAGGTATGTGATTATGACAACCAAGTTGACCCTGAACTGAAACTGGACCTGGCTGAATCATTAAGTGGTGATTTAGCTTTTGTGGAAACTGTAAGAGCTGATAGTGAAAGATATCTTGACACTATCTTAATTGAACTGAACAACGTTAAGCCACAACTTAATGATTTACAAAGTGTCCAGTTGGCTCTCAAGGAGTCAGTTTTAAAGATTGAGGCTTTGGAACTTGATAATCAAAAACTATTTTCTGATCTTGAAAAAGAACAAAAGATTATCAAGTCATGGGTAAAAGCATCTGGTAAAAACTATGATGCATTTTCAAGAACTATCGATGCCCAGAAGAATGCATGGAAATCTGGAGATTTGGAGATGGCAGCTCTCATACCAGATCTTCATGCATTGCCTCGAGCTCTCAGGGTTGAAACACCTTATGATCAACCTGAAGCTGTTGAAACTGAACCCATTGAGACCACCCCCATTGAGGTTAAACCTGGAGCCAAACAGGCTAATACTCCAGTTAAAAGGGCCACTGGTAACAAGCCTTTACCTCAAAAGTCTAAGGTGCCCAAGACCCGACAGACTAAAACTCCAGCTGAACCAAGGTCCAAGGTTTAGCTGCCTGATGAAAATAATATTTTGGTTAATCTGGAAAGTCAACTCCAACTTTTGTCTCGACAGGTTCAGAGTTGTACTGCCCGGATTAAAAATCTGGAAGGAGGTTCATTACCTCCAGTTTTCAAACAAAATATTAAACCACTCCCTTCAAAACCTAATCAAAAGAATGTTCCATCTGGATCTAAATCTGGTAAAAATCAGGGGAGTAAGTATCAAGTACCAATCGTTTTTACTCCTGCACCTGGAGCTGGTGAAAAAGCTCCAGATGCAGCCTCCGGTTCAACACCACAACAATCTACTGTGACTTCTGTAGAGAAGTCCAGTGAACCCATCAAGAAAAGATGGGTTCACAAAAATAACTAATGATTTTTGTGTATGTGCAGGGCGATCGAAAGAAGAATATCTGGTATCTGGACAGCGCTGCTGGCCGGACTATGACCGGATGTAAGCCCCTGCTTGAAGAGTTCACTGTCCAAGATAGACCGACAGTGACGTTTGGTAATGATCAATCTGGAAAGACTGAAGGATATGGTGTGCTCAATAATGGACAAGTCGAATTCAAAAGAGTTGCATTTGTGAATGATTTGAAATACAACCTGATCAGTGTCAGCCAACTTTGTGATGATGGCTTCAGAGTTTTGTTCGATATTGCTCAAGGCACCATATTTAACAAGGATTGGAAAGTGGTGATGGTTGCACCAAGAAAAGGAAATGTGTACATCATAGATATGGAACCAGCTCCAAAAGAGCAATGTTTCTATACCAAGGCTGATGAGGACACCAACTGGCTATGGCATAAAAGATTATCCCATCTTAATTTTAAAAATATTAACAAGTTGTCTCGCAAACAACTGGTTGATGGGATACCTCAAATTTCTTTCAATAAAGAAAAGCCATGTCCAGGGTGTGAGATGGGCAAGCAGAAAAGAGCCAGTTTCAAAACTAGGCAAAACTTTAGCATCACTGAACCTCTTCACTTGCTACATATGGATCTCTTTGGTCCAGTGAATGTTCAAACTAGAGTTGGAAAGAAGTACACTCTAGTTGTGGTTGATGAATTCACCAGATACTGCTGGGTGGTATTCCTCAGATCCAAAAGTGATGCACCTGCTGAAATCATCTCTCTCATCAAAAGAATTGAACTCAAATATACTCAAAAAGTTTGTCAGTTGCGAAGTGATAATGGTACTGAATTTCAAAATAAGGTACTTGAAACATTTTGCAATGACACTGGCATCTCTCAAAACTTCTCATCAGCACACTCTCCAGAGCAGAATGGAGTTGTGGAAAGAAAGAATCGCACACTGATAGAAGCAGCCAGAAGTATGCTATCTGAATCAGGTCTTCCCACCAGTTTTTGGGCAGAAGAAGTTGCAACTGCTTGTCACACCCAAAACCGGTCAGTCTACATCAAGAGACATAAGAAGACTGCCTATGAAGTACTCAGGAATCGTAACCCAAATATTGGATACTTTCATGTATTTGGTTGTCCAGTTTATATCTTAAACGATTCCAGTCAGCTTGGAAAGTTTGATGCAAAAGCTGATGAAGGTGTATTTTTAGGTTATTCAGATATTCGAAAGGCCTTTAGAGTTTATAATTATAGACTCCAAAAGGTTCATGAAACAATTCATGTCACATTCGACGAATCAACTGAAGCAATCAACAAGAGACCAAGCCTTGATATTACTCCAGTCGTTTCAATCAATTTTGGTGAAACTGACCAAGTTCATCGGTCAGTTGTTTCACCAAAAGATGTTTCCAGTTACAACAAATTGGAACCAGTTAAGAAGAAGAACAGCACATGTGACACATCATTCTATCCCTCCATCAATTTCAACTTACCACAAGAATTGGTGATTGGATCTGATGTACGTGCCACCACAATATCAGTACCAGTTCAAACTCCAACTTCTCCAGTTCTTCAAGAAATGCCTTTGAATGAAGAATTTCATGATGCAAATCATGACCTCATTGACTCTGATGAGGATGTAGAAGTAGTTTGGACTGATCCTCCTCCAGAAGCTAATGCAACTGAAGAAGATCGCCAGGTGACTTGCACTGATATTGTTTTACACCAGCCTAGTCAATACACTAGATGGACTCGAGCACATCCAATTGAACAGATTGTTGGAGATCCAAATAGTGGGGTTCAGACTAGAAGAGCCACCAGTGAGCAATGCTTAAACGTCACCTTCTTATCTTTAATTGAACCGAAGAAGATTGACGAGGCTATGGCAGACCCAAGCTAGGTGGAAGCTATGCAAGAAGAGCTCGTCCAGTTTGAAAGGAACAATGTTTGGGAGCTTGTTCCTTGTCCACCAGGGTTAAAGAAAGAACCCATTGGTACCAGATGGGTCTACCGAAACAAGATGGATAAAGATGGCCATGTTGTAAGAAACAAGGCCAGATTAGTTGCCCAGGGTTATTGTCAAGCAGAAGGCGTTGACTTTGATGAAACTTTTGCTCCAGTTGCAAGACTTGAAGCCATCAGAATATTTCTGGCTTATGCAGCCCATCTGCAGTTCAAGGTCTTCCAGATGGATGTCAAAAGTGCGTTCCTTAATGGAACATTGGAAGAAGAAGTATATGTTAAGCAGACTCCAGGTTTCATCGATGAGAAGCATCCTCTTTGGGTTTATAGACTGAACAAATCATTGTATGGTCTAAGACAAGCCCCAAGAGCCTGGTATGATACTTTAACTAAACATCTTCTTAAAAATGGCTTTCAAAGAGGTGCAATAGATAATACCTTATTCATCTTGAAAGAAAGAGGTAATATCTTATTGGTACAAATTTATGTTGATGACATTATATTTGGTTCAACTGATGATGCAATGTGTAAAAAGTTTTCTAAAATCATGTCATCTGAGTATGAGATGAGTTTAATGGTTGAATTAACATTTTTCTTAGGTCTTCAGATTAAGCAAACTGAAAATGGAATTTTCATAAACCAAGGAAAATATGTCAGAGATTTGTTAAGAAAATACAAATATGATTCAATCTGTTAGAAATATAAATGTAGTAGTTGATTTGTATCTTTTGTACTTACAATGTAAAATGTCTAAGTATGGAAGGGGGCATATTGTAATATGTGTATAGGTATATAAACCCCCTCCATAATGCAAAATGTAACCTTTCACCCCATTTGAATGCAATCTAATCTTCCAGCCAAACACACTTTCTCTCTCTACTTTCTCTCTCTTAAAACCTCCATTGTTACACACACTAACACACACATAAGCTCGAATTCATCATTTACATTTGGTATCAGAGCACAATCAGAGTTGCTGAACGATCCACAAGCTTAATTCAAGCTTAATTTGTGCTTATTTTCAGAATTTGGCTTATTTCTGAAAGGTTCATTTGCCGAGATCACTGTTTGAGTGATTTCTGCAAATTAAGTGTGTTTTTGTTTAAATTTTGTTCATCGATCGATTCATTATCAGTATATCATCCTTCGTTGTTAATTTCAGAAGTTAATTTCATCGTTTGAGTTGTTTTTGCTCAAGCTCGGCAAATCGCATGTTCGAGTGGGTTTGAATTCTAGTTGAAATTAACATCTAATTTGTTCAAGGATTTGTGCGCATTGTTTTCCTGATCATTTTGATATAAAATACGAGCTTTAATTCGCAAAAATGAAGGAGAAATCGAAGATTTACAGTATTCTCTGCATTTGAGGGTTTGGCTGAACGAAGAAGAAGAACAGTAACCGACTATTTTGTCGTTTAGTGTTTACTAGTGATTGCAGAGATTGTTGGCTAGGGTTAATCGTACTTGTACTATTTGCAGAGATTTTATCTCGGCAAATAGTGGTTTCAAGAAAAGTTGATCAAGTATTAGTGCTCATTGTTCTATTTGCAGAGAATTTTGCTCGGCAAATAGTGGTTTCAAGAAAAGTTGATCAAGTATTAGTGCTCATTGTTCTATTTGCAGAGAATTTTGCTCGGCAAATAGTGGTTTCAAGAAAAGTTGATCAAGTATTAGTGCTCATTGTTCTATTTGCAGAGAATTTTGCTCGGCAAATAGTGGTTTCAAGAAAAGTTGATCAAGTATTAGTGCTCATTGTTCTATTTGCAGAGAATTTTGCTCGGCAAATAGTGGTTTCAAGAAAAGTTGGTTAAGTGAGGTGCTCATTGTTCTATTTGCAGAGATTTTATCTCGGCAAATAGTGGTTTCAAGAAAAGTTGATCAAGTATTAGTGCTCATTGTTCTATTTGCAGAGAATTTTGCTCGGCAAATAGTGGTTTCAAGAAAAGTTGATCAAGTATTAGTGCTCATTGTTCTATTTGCAGAGAATTTTGCTCGGCAAATAGTGGTTTCAAGAAAAGTTGATCAAGTATTAGTGCTCATTGTTCTATTTGCAGAGAATTTTGCTCGGCATCACAAGTAAGAAAATCAATTTTTTTTTAAGTCTTTTAATTGATTGAAATGGCTTCAAGGGAAGCTTTAGCACTTGGTTATGAAGGAAGACCTCCTGTCTTGTTTAGAGGTTCTTATCCTCAATGGAAGAAAAGGTTTCTGAACTGGATAGACAGACAGAAGAATGGAAAACTTTTGAGAAAATCATACAAAGATGGTCCTGAAATTCCAAAGAACCCTGTTAATGGAGAAGCTTTACCTGAAGAGAGTTGGAATGCAGAACAGAAAAATAGAGTTGAGGCTGATCAAAGTGCAATTGCCTATCTTTACCAAGCACTTCCTGATGACATTTATTGCAATGTGGACTCCTATGAAACAGGAAAAGACATATGGGATGAAGTGGAGAAACAGATGGAAGGATCTGATGTATCAAACACAATCAGGTTGTCGACTGTTCTGAACATGTATGAAACATTCAAACAACAAAAAGGTGAACCATTGAATGAGGTATACATCAGATTCTGCAATGTCATCAATGAGCTTAGAAAGAATGATGTGAAGAGAACCAATATGGAACTGAACATCAAATTCATCAAAAATCTGGAAGAGGAATGGCAAGTGTATGGAACCCAACTCAACCAACAATCAGACTTTGGGAAACTTACCATTCACACCTTGTATGAAAAATTGAAGCTGAATGTTGAGGATGTTCAGAGGATCCAAAAGAAGAAAGAAGAAAGTTCTCATTCCGATCCATTGGCCTTAGTAGCTGAGAACAAGACTTCAAGAGTGTCAAGACAAAGATTTGTTGAGTATGACACTGATTCTGATTTAAGTGAAATGAGTGATTGTGATCTTGATGAGAAACAAAAAGAGATGTACAAAGAACTCGCTTATTTCACAAAGGCTTTCAAGAAGAAATTCTTGTTATAAATGAAAATGGGCTTAATTGATGCTTTAATGGTGGAAATATGTTAGTGTGTGAAATGTGTGTTTGTGTGTGAAAGGGAGGTTGAAGATGATAGAGAGGAGAGAGAAAGTAATTAGATTAAGTGTGTGTTTATTATGAAAGAGTTAGTTACATAATGTGGTTACAAGGGGTATTTATATCCTAAACATTACAAGTTTCATCTAAACCCCTTGCACTTTAACAACATTACAAATGTAACTCTATTTACAATTAAACACCACTAATTTATATTTCTAACAATCTCCCCCTTGGTGTTGAATTGTAAATGTTGCATCATCTTCGGTCTTTAAATAATATGATGAGCCCATTTGTTGAAAATCTTCAATGTTGATTGGACTTTGAAGCTTTCTCATTGTCTTCAATGTCTTGTATCAACCTTGACTTTGAATCTTCTCAACAAACAAATATATTTGACGATGACTTATTAAATCTTGATCTTCTCTTGCAACTTTGAATACTTTGGAAGCATCTTTGAAATCTTTGTAGCTTTTGAGCTTTCACAACTTGAACATTTGAATGTTGATTTCAACTTGATGTTGCTTGGAGAAGTAACTTGAACTTTTGAGTAGCATGCGGAAGCTTGGATTTGACTTTGAATTCTTTTGGATGCGGAAGCTTAGTTTTCTTTAAATTCTCTTGGCATTGCGGAAGCTTGATTTAACTTTGAATTCTTTTGGCTTTGCGGAAGCTTCGTTTTTGAATGCGGAAATTTCATTTCTTGATCTAACTTGTCTCTGAATCAACAATCATCTTGGAACACTCAATTCTTTGATCAATAAACATTTGCTCCCCTCAATCAAACAACTATCTCGGAGCAAATTATTCAATAACAAATCTTTAATCTCTTGCTCCCCCTCGAACAAACAATCATTTCGGAGCATATTTAACAAAACATGAGTTTACTCTTGCTCCCCCTCAAATGAACAATCTTTGGATCTTAACAATCCAAGTACCTATCAAAAGAACAATCTTCATTCAATCTCAAACTTTTCTAATCATCAAACAAATGGTCAATTATTCAATAAATCTTTCAAATATCGACCATGTACATCATCTTGAATATACTCGATCTCGAATCAATCCTTTAACTTTCTCAAACAATCTCTCAACTTAGCACGATAATTATTCACTCTCTTCACCTAAACTAACGATCCTTTGAACATCCAAACACAACAATCATCCTCGAACAAATTCTACCAATCAAATTCTACCTATATCCTTGAATTCTATCGATCAATCATTTAATCATTTCTCCCCCTTATGATGAATATGTGGAACGTGTTCATCATACAATAATGATTGATAGCATACACGGTAGATGAAAACAAACAACAAGCACGCAAATTAACCCAACCCAATTCCCAATTCCCAATGAACCTATTGGTGAACTAGAATGTGAGGTTGCGTTGTTGGAAAAAGATTTTATAATGGTGTTTGGGTTCTTCGTATTTGTGTGAAGAGAAATGAAAACCGGATAATAATGATCCGTTGACACAACCAAGAATCGAAAGGATTAATGGTGTGGCCTGAAAATACGATAACTATTTTTAGGACTTCCCATTATCATTGAGAAATGCACAAAGCTTTTCTCTAAATGGTTCGGTCTATGGCTTTTCAACCGATAGATTGCTTTAAAGAATGTAATTCATGGTCAGTGTCACAAAAGGC
>CM067173.1:43908940-43930045 GCA_034093135.1 Erigeron breviscapus | reverse complement strand
AAACTTGAAGAACAAAGAAATCACAAGATCTTGGTGCTGGTCAGAGTTATTTTGGTTAAAAGGAATACTATCTCAATCCCAAGTTTTCATGTCAAAAGAGATAATGGCAAGAGCTACAGATTTACTGAAACACAGTTCAAGCTGCTGCCAGTTGATGACATTATCTTTCTCTACAATCATTTCGTGAATGCTATACAGAGATATCGTGAAGATGTTATTGCCTTTGAAGCTGTTAAACGATATATGTCAAGCTGCATACAATATGCTTCATTGGAAGATTTTCAGATAGGATTTGAAATTGTGAAGAGAAAGATTAATGTGCCATATCCAGATCAAAGTCTATACACTACAGATATTGAACAGCTAAGTATTGGTCATATCATAGAAGAACCATCCTTCGGTGTTGTATTTTTGAATAGCAGAAAGAAGAAGATTTTCATTCGTATGGATGAACTTGCTTCTTATTCTGATGGAACTTTGGACTTTTGTAAGAATGTGTTGTTGTGCCTGCAAGAAGACGAGCAAGATAAAAAGAAAAAGGAAGTGTTTGATAAAGCAATCTCCAAGATTAATCAAAGACTCGAGTACAGAGACAATATTAGAATGATGAGAGAAGCAAAGAATGTTCAGAAGTCTAAGTACGTCGTACGTCGAAAAGGAGGTTGTTGGATCAAGTATGAACCTGGTCATCGTCCAGGTCCTCAGAACATTCCTCCAAGAAACTTTGCAGACAACATGGTTGTTCTTGATGATAGACCCGAAGGAGAAAATTGGTTCTGGCATCCAAACAAAGATAGACCGAATACAAGAGCTTAAAGAAAGACAAAGACTGGATATTTTTCACAAATCACTACTAAGGGGGAGATTGTTAGAAATATAAATGTAGTAGTTGATTTGTGTACCTTATGTAATTTTGTACCTATATTGTAAACTTGTTACAATGGAAGGGGGCATAGTGTAAATAGCTCATATGTATATAAACCCCTCCATTATGTTAATTGTAACCTTTTTACCACATAATACAAACTAATCTTTCCCTGACATCTCTCTACTCTCTCTCTACTTTCTCTCACTAGAAACCTCCATTTAAAACACACTAAAACACACACTAAAGCTCGAATTCTAAACTCTACAATTCTTCAAGAAGAAACCAACAAATAATCAGCTTAGGACTTCATCAGTCTCTTCGTATGCTAAAAATGCAAATGCTCCTAAGTTTGATCAGAAGAAAGATTTTGTTGGTGGTGAGAAGAAGTATGACAATCAGAAGAAGTTTGAAAAGAAGGTCATGGAGAAAAGGAATGAAGACAATAAATGCTACAACTGTGGTCTAACTGGACATTTTGCCATCAATTGCACTAAACCTCGAAAAAAGAACTCCGAGTACTATAAGTACAAACTTTTGCTAGCAAGACAAGAGGAAAGTGGAATTGCTCTTCTCGCTGAGGATGACAAGTGGTTACATCTTTCTGATGAGGAGACAGACGAACTTGCAGCAAATGTGTGCTTCATGACGAAGATCAAGAAATCAAAGGAGTTGGATAATGTTGAGGAAAGTTCTTCAGAGGATGATCAGGTACTAACACTTCCCAAATCTGTGTTAAAACACTATATGGATATGAGTGAAACAGCAACAAAAGATTGCAGGGAGTTGAGTAAAAAGAATTTAAAATTAAAGAAAGATTTGGAAGAAAAAGAAAAAGATTTTCAAAGTAAATTTGATTTGCTTCAAAAGGAATTTGAGAATTTGAAATCTGAAAAAGCAGCAGTCATTTTTACTCAAAACTCTAAACTGCATCTTGAACAACAAGAACTTGAGACCAAAGTTCTTGAACTGAGCAAGACCATCAGACAACTTCAAGTCTAAAAGACCAATGAGATGTTTCGAGCAAATGCATTGGCTGAGGACATTGAGTCTTTAAATGTGAAATTGAAAGAATCTATCCCTGATTTGACGAAATTTGAAAACAAAATTTCTGACCTAAAATATGAGTGTTGTATAAAAGATTCTCTTAAACAAAAACTTGATAAAGAAAATGATGAGCTTAAAGCTGAAATCAAGTCTTATCAAGAGAAGTTGTATAAGATTAATCGTTCATATCAACAAATCTTTTTGAATAGGCCAAGAAATTCAGAATCAATATTCACTTCAGGGTTAGGTTATGTCAATCCAAATCATTTGCTCAAAGCACAAGAAGAAGTCCCATCATTATATAAGGAATCTTATTTGAGATATGGGATGACTGACCAGTTTGTGAGACCGAATGATAGTGATTTTGAGGCTGATGATTTTCTAAAGAAGGGTGCAAAAGTCTATTTTAACTATGAGTTAATGGATGAGTCATATGATTTTTTCAGTCACCCTGCACATAAAATTGAAAAAGAAAATGATGAAAAAGAAAATCATGAGGCTGTAATTCCTGAAATTCTTGAGTGCTTTAAAGAAAAACCTTTAGAAGAAACTATTCCAATTCCAAAAGCTGAAAACTTGAGACCTTATGTTCCACAAAAAGTTTTGGAAAAGGTAATAGAGGATCTGCAAAAGTCTCTTGATGAAAAGCAATCTTTGATAGACAATCTGAAGACTCAAAATCACTGTATCATTGACCAACCCAAGTTAGATTCCAAAGTTTGTGATCAATCTGGATGTTCTGTGATTTCTATATGTGAAATTGTAAATGCTTCTGTGCAAACAGAAAAGGAATCACAGATCTTTGATATGTGCAAACTTGATTTTGACCGAAAGTTTTCTGAATCGATTGAAAAAATCAATAAGAAGATTTTATCTATGAAAAAGAAAACAAATGTGTTTGAAAAGAATCATCCAATCCATGTTCAAAATGTGAATGTAGACATCAAGAAAGTTGTTCATGTGTCTGTTCAAACTGATGGTGATTTAGATGATGTTCATGATGTTGATGATTATTTCTTCCCGATTGCTTCTGAAACTGAGTCTTTTACCAAGTTTTCTAAGGGAACTCAATCATACTTGAATGAAATTGATGCTTTCAAACAAAAGTTTGAAAAAGAAAGAGAACAGAGGTTGAATGTGCTAAAGGAACTTAATGATCTAAAAGTTGAATTCCAATTTCAGAAAATAGCACTTCAATTTTTTAAAGAGAAAGAAAAGCATCAATTCCACTCAAGAGAAGTCCTTGTCCGATTAAGATAAGTGAAGCAAGTGTGAAATTGGAAAATGATGAAATGTCAACATTTTTGGAAGGAAATCATGATTTTGCTCCTGAATTTGAAAAACTTTTTGTTCAAAAAGAGGAAAACCATGAATTTTATCTAAAGAAGATTCCAAAGTCACACTCTTCACAACCTTCCTCGTTAGATAAGATCCAAAGACCAAAGACCACCCGACAATCAAAGACCAAACCATCACCCAAGACTGAATCAAGAACAAAACCAAACAAAGGTCCTACAGTTGCTAAGACTTCTACACAATCACAGAAGTATAAAGTTAAATCTGAACCTAAGATTCAAAAAGAAGTCAAAACAAGCAGTGGTTCAAAGATTGTCAAGAGTGAAACTTTCTCATTAGGTAACAAACAACCTCAGCAGGTTAGGCATTCTAGTTTTTCTAGGTATTCTCAGAAGAATCCTAAGTGCACTTTACAGAGGATTAGAGATACTGTTTCTGGAATGACTATATACAAAGATCAGTATGGTTGGCTGTCACCTAATAATATCAAGAAAGCAAACAGGACCACAGAAACCATCAAGAAAAAACCTATTCAGAACATAAATGGCTAAATTGATTTCTAACTCTAAGAATGTTCGTGTTTCAGGTGACTTGTGCTTGAATAGTAGCAGTAAATGGATTCCAAAAGATAGATTTTTGCATGCTACTAGAAAAGTCAAACTTGATGGAAACACTACCCATGTCAAACAAGTGTGGATTGTCCGTAGATCAAATACATTAGATAATGCTAATACATCTAGGACTAATTCCGCTTGTATCAAAACTTGTGTATAAGCAATTACATTTCTGTGCTTGTAATTTGTATTTGTGTTTTGAACAATTATGTGTGTTTGTTTGTTATTTGAATAAAAAGTTTGTTTGTGTGTCATTTTGCTTAATGTTTATGTTTAATGTGTACTTGCATGTTATTCCTCTAACCTGCAAGGACCCAATCGAAAAGGGTACCTAAAACCATATTCTTTGTTCTTGCAGGAATACCTCATTTGTGTATGGTATGTTGACTCGGGATGTTCACGTCATATGACTGGAAACAAGTCCATTCTTTCGAACTCTGTTGAAAAGTTTATGGGAACCGTCAGATTCGGAAATGATCATATCGCTCCTATTCTCGGTTATGGAGACATTGTTAAAAATGGTGTCACTATAAAGAGAGTTTCCTATGTTGAAGGATTAGGACACAATCTTTTCAGTGTTGGACAATTTTGTGACAATGATCTTCAAGTATTATTCAGGAGATATGAATGCAAAGTGCAGACTGAAGACGGTGTGGATATTCTTACTGGAACAAGAGACAATAATTTGTTCACTATTGATCTCAACAACATTCCATCTTATTCTTCAGAGATTTGTCTACTTTCAAAAGCAACTGCACAAAACTCTTGGTTATGGCATCGCCGTCTTTCTCATCTTAATTTTCAAACAATTAATGCTCTCGTGGATAAACAACTTGTTGAAGGACTTCTTGATTACAAGTATGAAAGTGAACATGTTTGTCCAGCTTGTGCAATTGGAAAGATGAAGAAAGCTTCACACAAACCAAAGAAGCATCTGAGTACTGAAGGTCCTTTGCACCTTATACATATGGATTTGTGTGGCCCAATGAAAGTTCAAAGTATCCATGGCAAGCGATACATTCTTGTGATTGTTGATGATTATTCTCGTTACACTTGGGTATTCTTTCTTCATGCAAAGAGTGATACTCCGAATGCAATTATTGATTTCATAAAGAAGACCCAAGTAAATCTTAAATCATCAGTTAGAATTGTTCGCTCAGAGAATGGCACTGAATTCAAGAATTCAACGATTGATTCTTTCTTCAAGTCCATGGGTATTACTCATCAATTTTCCGCTGTCAGGACACCTCAACAGAATGGAGTAGTTGAACGTAGAAATCGAACTCTTGTTGAAGCAGCTAGAACAATGCTTGCTTATTCTAAGTTGCCTCCGAATCTATGGGCTGAAGCTGTTGCTACTGCCTGCTTCACTCAAAATAGATTAATCATAAACAAGAGGTTTGATAAAACTCCATATGAGGTAATAAACAATAGAAAGCCCAATGTGAACTTCTTGCATATTTTTGGATGTGTATGTTATGTTCTCAATGATCGAGATAATCTGGGAAAGTTTGAACCAAAAGGCGATGAGGCATATTTTATCGGTTATTCGAGAGAATCGATAGCATATCGTGTATATAACCGAAGAACCAAGAGAATTGAAGAGAGTATGAATGTTAGATTTGATGAACTCTCGGGAATGGTTCTTGAACAACACAGTTCAAGACCCGATCTTCAAAGTCCACAAGCTTCCGCAACAAAGACTACTTCAAATGTCAAATCATCATTCTCTACTCCAACAACACAAGATTTGGATATCTTGTTTGAAGAATTTTTCCAAGTACCAAAGAAAGTTCCAGAATCTGAAGTAAATGAAAATGAACCATCCAGTTCAAATTCAACATAAATGGATCCCAATGAGTCTTCACCATCACAATCATCAGATGATAATTCATCATCTGATTCTCCTCCACCTACCGATATTTCAGAATTGCATACTCAACCTCATAACATCTCTCAAGTGACAAATCCTTCAATCAATCCTGAGGATTATGATCACGACGACTTTGTTGAACCAATTGCAACTTCGTTTGAACAATTAACAGAACAACATTCTCCTGATTTTATTGATTCTGAAGAATCTGGTGATCCACTTGATCCAATTTCTCACACAACCAAATGGACAAGAGCTCATCCAATTTCTCAAGTCATTGGTAATCCAACATCTGGAGTTCAGACAAGATCCGCATCCGCGAATGAATGTCTGTTTGTGAATTTTCTGAGTATTGTTGAACCAAAGACAGTGAATGAAGCTCTAAGTTGTCCAGATTGGGTGAAAGCAATGCAAGAAGAACTTAATTAGTTCGAACGTCTTGAGGTGTGGAAATTGGTTCCCAATCCTTACAAGAACAAGGAGCCAATTAAAACCAAATGGATCTTCAAGAACAAAAAGGATGAAACTAGAGTTGTTGTACGTAACAAAGCACGATTGGTTGCGAAGGGATACTGCCAACAAGATGGAATTGACTATGATGAGACATTCGCACCAGTTGCACGAATTGAGGCTATTCGGATGTTTCTTGCCTATGTTGCCTACAAGAACTTCACAGTCTACCAAATGGATGTCAAAACTGCCTTCTTGAATGGAATTCTCAAAGAAGAAGTGTATGTTGAACAACCAGAAGGTTTTGTGAATTCCAAACATCTGGACTATGTTTACAGGTTAGATAAGGCTTTATATGGTCTGAAACAAGCGCCTCGTGCATGGTATGATGCTCTATCCTCTTATCTTGTGAAATCTGGTTTTAGCAAAGGTTCGATTGACTCTACCTTGTTTATAAAACGACAAGGGAGTGACATTATTCTAATCCAGATTTATGTTGACGACATAATTTTCGGGTCAACTAATCCTAAATACTGCAAGAATTTTTCAGCCTTAATGATCAAGAAATTTGAAATGAGCATGATGGGTGAATTAAACTTTTTCCTTGGTCTTCAAGTAAAATAGTTGTCAAATGGTACTTTTATTTGTCAATCTAAGTACATTATTGACATGTTGAAAAAGTTTGATATGATGGATTGTCAAACAATTGGGACACCCATGGAAGCTCGAACAAAGATTAATGCTGACTTAAATGGAAAATCTCATGATCAAAAGAAATATCGCAGTATGATAGGGTCACTCATGTATTTGACTGCAAGTCGCCTGGATATTATGTTTGCCACATGCATGTGTGCCAGGTACCAGGCCAATCCCAAGGAAAGTCATTTCCAGGCCGTTAAACGGATCTTCCGATACCTGAAAGGCACAGTGAACCTTGGTCTCTGGTATCCAAGGGATACCGGGTTTCAATTAATTGCATACTCGGATGCTGACCATGCAGGTTGCAAGCTTGATCGAAAGAGCACTTCTGGGAGTGTACAATTTCTAGGGGATAGATTGGTCAGTTGGTCTTCAAAGAAACAGAATTGTGTATCCACATCTACTGCAGAAGCTGAATACGTTGCTGCAGCAAGTTGTTGTTCACAAGTTCTTTGGATGAAGACTCAGTTGACTGATTATGGATTCCAATTCAACAGAATTCCCATTTACTGTGACTCAAAAAGTGCTATTGCTATTTCTTGCAATCCTGTACAGCACACAAAGACCAAGCACATAGATGTTCGGTACCATTTCTTAAAGATCATGTCGAGAAAGGTAACATCGAACTCTATTTTGTCCCAACAGACTACCAACTTGCTGATCTTTTCACCAAACCTTTGGATGAAAACAGGTTTAATTTTCTGAAAACCAAGTTGGGAATGCTAGATTTACAAACTTAAATGATTTCATGCCATGTATTCTATGTTCATTTTCTGTTTCAAACATTGATGTGTTTTACTTGTTACTACATGCAATGTTTGAGGGGGAGAAAAAGGGTAGAATGCATGATTTTAGGAGGAGTTTGTAAATTTATTGTCTTGATACATGCTTAATTTGAGGGGGAGTGTGTAAATGCGTATGATTTTTTTTTATTATTTGTATAGTTTATATTATGTGTGTTTGTTTTTTAAATCTGAAAAATCAAATACAAAATTAGAAAACTTTAAAAAGATAAAAAGATTTTTTTTTTGTTGTTAAATTTTTTTTGTTGTTTTAATATTTTTTTTTTGTTGTTAAATTTTTTTTTTTTTTTTTTTTATTTTTTTTTTTTATTTTTTTTTTTTTTTTATTTTTTTTAATTTCTGTTTTTTTTTTTTGGAAAACCAAGCCCAAAATCATGTCAGCCCAAACTGAAATGTTAAGCCCAAGACCAGTTTGAGATCCGGGTTGACACGCGGGTCAAACCCAGACCCGCGACCCGGATTTGAGATTTAAAAGAAATTTGGGCGGGCCGAATCCTTCACTTCAAATTCAAACCAGTTTACTTTATTTCTTTTTCTCTCAAAACCAATTTCTTTTCACTTAAATCAATCAATCTTTTTTATTGATCATAATAATCGAAGTGGGCTTATACTAGTGATCATTCTTGTGATCCTTTTCATATTTTATCTTCATCAGATCATCAGTTTTGAGGTAAGATTTCTTGTGTATTTATTGCTCTCCAACTGTTTGATTAAATGCTAAGATGAACTGATCATGATCTATATGCTTTATGTGATAATTTGCTTTATGTTTTGATGATGATAGATGCATGATTAGGGATAATATTGGGTGTTTATCTATTTTAAATCCCTTAATCTGTTTATGTATTGAATTTTTCTGGGTTTGAATGATAAAGGGCTGGGTAACTGTTGAATGTTTGAAGATTTGTGCCATTTGCCGAGATTTTTGCTCGGCAAATGCTAAGTTTTGTTTAGTTCCATCTTCAAATCTTCATAAAACTGGTAAAACATGTGAAAATTTTGACTTAACAAATCTTTCAGATTCAAAAGGCCATTTGCCGAGGTTTTTGCTCGGCAAATGCTTGTTTTCACAAGTCAAGATTTTCTAAGTCATAAATAAGCCATTTGCAGAGATATTTTCTCGGCAAAGACTTTGGTTGCTCATTTACACATTTTGACTTAACAAAATTCATGTTCAAAAAGGGTCATTTGCCGAGGTTTTTGCTCGGCAAATGAATGTTTGTCTCAATTTCTTAAATTTTTTTTTTGTTGGTCAAATAAAACTTGTGAATATTTTGACTTAACAAAGGTCATTTGCCGAGGTTTTTACTCGGCAAATGCATGTTTTTCACAAGAAAATTTTCAAAAAGACTTGATTATTTTTCTCTATTAATATTAAATTGTCTATTTGCAGAGATATTATCTCGGCAAATCAACATTTTGTGAAAATGTTTTCTTAAGTCTTGAAATCTAAATGTACCATTTGCAGAGATTTTATCTCGGCAAATGATTTAAATTTTTCAAAAAGACTTGATTATTTTTCTCTATTAATATCAAATATGTCATTTGCAGAGATTTTATCTCGGCAAATGCACATTTTATCATTGAAATATTTCTTTAACATTTGTCAACACTCTTGTTGATCAAATCAAAGGAATTTTCATATATTCAAGGAAGTCTAATCTAAAAAGCTCATTTGCCTAGATTATTGATCGGCATTTACGAGATTTTACTTCAACACTCGATGACTTGGTCCATGACCAGCTTCATTCTCGTGTTTGCCGAGATTTTTGCTCGGCAAACCATGAAATTTTTCAAAAGTTTTTGCCAAAATCAATTTTTGTTCCTTATTAATTTCTGGGCAAAATTTTTGAGGAAATTTTTTTTTATTATTTTTTTTTGTGTTGTTTTTTTTAAAATGTATGTATGTAAGTACGTATTGTGTTTGTGTATATATAGCTTTTCATAAGTGTTGAGGGTGAGAGGCAAGGTATCGAACGCCTTTGTGTACTACCTTGTTTTCTTATCTTTTAATACTTATGTGATCCTATATATTGTCATGTTTTGTATATATATTTGAGTGAGATGCAAGGTATCGAACGCCTTTGTGTACTACTTTGTTTTCTCATTTCTGATATATGTGCAAAACATTGTCTATGTGTAATAAATGTGTTTCTTAAATGTTGGTTTGTGTTGTTATTTTTCTGTGATTAAATTGTATTTTCTGGTCAAACTTTGGTCAGTCTTATTTTTCAGAAAAATAATAAAAACAAAGATGGTGATGTTCCAAGAAGGTGCAACTATGAAGATGCAAGCCAATCAAGCTCTTCATATACCATTCACATCCAAATTCCCAATCATAACGGAGATTCTAAGCCACCATCCATTGGAAACTGCTTTGACTAGTGGTGCAATTGTTCCTGAAAAGTATATATTTGAGCTATGGGAATCAATTGAGTTTGTGAAAGGAAATAAAAGACATAATCAAGAAGAATACTTTAGATATACTCTTCAATCAGATGAGAATGAGTTTAACTGCCAATTCACACTAGATGAATTCAGATCGATCATTGGTTTTCCTGAACAAGAAGAATATGAAGAGTTGCCATCAGTTGATGAAATGTTGACAGCTGTACATGCTTTGGGATATGAAGGGGAATTGACATCCATGAGGGTTTTTAAAAGGATGAATGTGGCTACATTATGGCATACAATGTACAATATCTTAAATACATGTCTGATGCCATCTCAGAAGGGGATTGATGCAATGACAAAGCACTCATTGTCAATATACTATGCTGTCACTCATAATGTCAAATGTGATTTTTGCCAAGATTGTGTGGGACAAAATGAGACAAGTTGTGAAAGGAAAGGATGTTCAAGAAAGAAAATACATTCCTTATATTCGATTCTTCACCTTGATAATCGAAGACGTACTTGATAATGTTGAAGAGATACCAAAGTTGGAAGATAGTTTCAAGTGTGTGATTGCAATGTATAAATCAAACATGAGAATAAGAGGCACAGGAAGTGAGATTGCAAGACCATTTCCAATTCCACCATTTCTGCTAAACCTGGTTCCTGCTGAGAGTCCCCATCTTAGGACTTATAGAGAGTGGTTAGCCACAGCAATGGGGTCTGAAAGCTGACAGACTCCTACCCAAGCTGTGCATAGGTCGCCAAGTGAGGGTCCTAGGTCTCATAAAAGAAAAAGAGGGGATAGTGGTGAGGGGACTTCTAGGCAGAGGAGAAGGAAATCGAAAAGAGTTATGTTTGAACAAGAAGCCGTTACACCTGAACCTATTTCTTCACCTGTTTCTCAATCAACACCACCCATTCAAACAACACAATCTACACCAACCGTTCACTTTTCGCAATCTTCACCTTCACAATTTACACCTATACCATCCGTTGTTTCACCTAATCCACCAACTCTAACACCACCTCGCTTATCACCTGTACTTAATCCAACACCGCTTGCTTCAGCACTACCTAATGAACCAACTCCACCACCAGGTAGAAGACTTAAAATGGCTGCTCGAAGGTCACCAAAGAAATCAAAGAAGAAGAAATCCAAAAGAAAACATAAGTATGCTGGATCTGAACATATTGGTGCCTCGACAGAGTTGGATGCTGAACAAGTAACTCAAGGAATTCATAATGTTGTATCTGAGTTGGAAACTGAGCATGTTAGCACTGGAGATGATGTTGTGCTGGAGGAACAAGGCGGAATTGAGGGAGGAGTTGAAAATGTAAGAGAGGATGTGCGGTCCGGGTTAGGACAAGGGCATAAAGAAAACGTTAGCCCTCCGATAGTTCAAACCACAGAGTCTAGTCGGGTTGTTTACCCTAGGGTAGAAGTCGGGAACTGCCCATTCTTGCTTGCACCAAACTCTCCTAGCCATTCTGACTCCTCACAACAGGAGTTAGTCTCACAAATGCACGGGGATCAGCCACGCTCACCACACTCTCCTCATTTGGAGGATGAGAGTGTTGAAATAAGAGAGGACCAGCCCCACCTCTCGCCTTCATTTCGTGCACAAGAGTCTAGATCTCCTAGGTACACGGATTCAAAGAAAGAAAGAAGATGAAACAAAGAAACCAAGCTGAAGCCAGGCACATCTTGCACAGATCAAACTGCTTGATATGAGTGATGCTCATCTTTTGGGAATCACTAAGGAGGAGTATACCAGAATAAAGAATGATCCCAGGATAGTTGACCAGTTGAAAGAAATGCTTGATGTTGAACTGGACAGACACTATCCTGAGGATGAAGCTGAATTTGATGCCAGAAATTTAAACATATCAGTGGAGAAGGCGAAGGAGAACAGGGCCAGTGGGATTCTAAAAAGAATTGAACATGTTAAGAAGGTTTTGAAAAGGGTTTTGAATCCACCAAGAAGGATCTCTCAACCAAGAAGACCACTGACCAGAGATGCTGACCTTAGCACGTTTGTTGAACCAACTGGAGAGGTATCAAATAATGACATCAAGTCTGCTGTACTGGTTGCTGGAGCTGGGAGTATTAAAATAACAAATGAATCTGAAGCAAGAAGCTATTACTCCCAGATCATGGCAACCAGAAGACATAGTGGGACTATCAATGATGTTAATGTAACCATTAAGCCAGGCACCAAGCACTTTCAAGTTGAAGTTAGTTATACCAGAGGGCCACTGGTTAAAACTGACAATCCTGGTGCAATGCAGTATGGGTTCAGTGAATGGGTTGAAATGGTTAATGTTTTGGATGCCAAGGCACAAAAGAATAGGTTTGAGAAAGCATGGGTGAACTTATTAAGGGGCAAGATTCAACACAAAGAAAATCTGGAGCTAAAGTTGAATATTGATCCTGAAGACTCTCATCCTATCTCTTCAGTGACCAAGAGAAGAAGAACTGGCGAAGGGCCATCTCATTAAGTTCTTTCTTTTCAGTTATCTACTTGTATTTTGTTTTACATTCTGTAACTTGTATAAATTTCATTTTCTTGTATAAATGAAGTTACCAGTTTGTAACCACAAGGTAGATAATAGATTAAAATCTAACAAACCTAAAAGAAAAAACCTAAGGCATTTATTGATCTATAAAAATGCCTTGGAAAACTTAGATAGATTTAAATCAAACAAGTCCTTCCAGTTCACACTTGTACATATACAAGAACTAGAAAAAGACTTGGCAATATTTCTAGACAAATAGGGGGAATTTGTTAGGACCAGTTCACCTGGTTAACTGGCTAGTCTCCAGTTGCATCTGGAGACCCAGTGAAACTGGAGACCCAGATGATTTGTCGAGAAATATATTGAAGTCCAGTTGCACCGTACAGTCAACGCAACTGAAGACTTCCTCCAGTTGAGAACTGACCAGTTGAAGAATCATTCTAGTTGAAGTCGAAGACAACAAATGGAAGATAGAGAATGACAATGGCAGCGAAGCCCAGTTGACATTCTAGTCAGTTACAAACTGGAGACCATCAGTGGAAAGCTCTTACAAAGCCTTACACTGATTACGAGGAATTGACTTTTGTGCTTTATGTCCTTTTACCCGGATAATAAGACTTATCTTATTATTTAATTACTAAAAGGTACATAAAGCTGGTTGAATAAAGTTGCTTTATCCTGCAACTTTACACTGCATTTTAAGGAATTAAATGCTATTCCTTAAATGCTCTCAACCACATTTGTACGGCCAAAGTTAACATCCCAATGTTAACTTTGCCTATAAATACAAGTCATTGCACAACCAAGAATTTAAGTTGAATACTTCACACTTTGCATACCTGCAATATTCTTGGTGAACTTGTGCAATATTCTCTCAATCGTAAAAAGGAACATTTCACAACTTTAAGTGTTTCGATTGTTTAGAGAAATTCCGAGTGTAGATCAATTGTAGTTCATAGGTTGTTAGGATATTTACATTCTTGTATTATCTTGGTTCCGCAACAACCTTGTAATTTATTTAACATCAATAAATAAATTACACTTGAAAATTACATATTGTCTCATCAATTTATTTTACAAGTATTTTGTTTTATTGCATTGTTCTTTACTTATTGTCTTTTAAATAAGAAATCTATCTTGAACTTGGTATATACACACTGCAACTGGTCGTCTCCAGTTCAGTGCATATATTGCAAAGTAACTCCACCATCGACATAGAGGTGTCTTCAGTAGTACCATCTATTGAGTTGGGACTTACATTGTTCGTAGATCAAATTCTCTAGATAGTGCTAATACATCTAGGACTAGTCCCGCTTGTATCAAAACATGTGTATAAACCTTTACATTTCTTTGCTTGTAATTTGTATTTCTCATTTGAACTCGTATGTGTGCTTATTTGTTTTGTTGAATAAAATGTTTGTTTGTGTGTTATTTTGTTATGTGTTATTTTTAATGTGTACTTGCATGTTATCCCTCTAACCTGCAAGGACCCAATCTATATGGGTACCTAAAACATATTCCATGTCCTTGCAGGAATATCTCATTTGTGTATGGTATGTTGACTCGGGATGTTCTCGTCATATGACTGGAAACAAGTCCATTCTTTCGAACTTTGTTGAGAAGTTTATGGGAACCGTAAGATTCGGAAATGATCATATTGCTCCTATTCTCGGTTATGGAGACATTGTTAAAAATGGAGTCACTATCAAGAGAGTTTCCTATGTTGAAGGATTAGGACACAATCTTTTTAGTGTTGGACAATTTTGTGACAATGATCTTCAAGTATTATTCAGGAGATATGAATGCAAAGTGCAGACTGAAGATGGTGTGGATATTCTTACTGTAACAAGAGACAATAATTTGTTCACTATTGATCTCAACAACATTCCAACTAATTCTTCAGAGATTTGTCTTCTTTCAAAAGCAACTGCACAAAATTCTTGGTTATGGCATCGCCGTCTTTCTCATCTTAATTTTCAAACAATTAATGCGCTCGTGGATAAACAACTTGTTGAAGGTCTTCCGGATTATAAGTATGAAAGCGAACATGTTTGTCCAGCTTGTGCAATTGGAAAGATGAAGAAAGCAACACACAAACCAAAGAAGTTTCTAAGTACAGAAGGTCCTTTGCACCTTATTCATATGGATTTGTGTGGCCCAATGAAAGTTCAAAGTATCCATGGAAAGCGATACATTCTTGTGATAGTCGATGATTATTCTCGCTATACTTGGGTATTCTTTCTTCATGCAAAGAGTGACACTCCGAATGTGATTATTGATTTCATCAAGAAGACCCAAGTAAATCTCAAATCATCGGTTAGAATTGTTCGCTCCGATAATGGCACTGAATTCAAGAATTCAATAATTGATTCTTTCTTCAAGTCCATGGGTATTACTCATCAATTTTCCGCTGCCAGGACACCTCAACAGAATGGAGTAGTTGAACGTCGTAATCGAACTCTTGTTGAAGCAGCTAGAACAATGCTTGCTTATTCTAAGTTGCCTCCGAATCTATGGGCTGAAGCTGTTGCTATTGCTTGTTTCACTCAAAATAGATCAATCATAAACAAGAGGTTTGATAAAACTCCATATGAGGTGATTAACAAAAGAAAGCCCAATGTGAACTTCTTACACATATTTGGATGTGTTTGTTATGTTCTAAATGATCGAGATAATCTGGGCAAATTTGAACCAAAAGGCGATGAGGCATATTTCATCGGTTATTCAAGAGAATCAATAGCTTACCGTGTGTATAACCGAAGAACCAAGAGAATCGAAGAGAGTATGAATGTTAGATTTGATGAACTCTCGGAATGGTTCTTGAACAACACAGTTCAAGACCCGAACTTCAAAGTCCACAAGCTTCCGCAACAAAGACTGCATCAAATGTCATATCATCATTCTCTACTCCAACTACACAAGATTTGGATATCTTTTTTGAAGAATTTTTCCAAGTTCCGAAGAAAGTTCCTGAATCTGAAGTGAATTCTAATGAACCATCCAGTTCAAATTCAAATGAGATGGATCCCAATGAGTCTTCACCATCACAATCATCAGATGTTAATTCATCATCTGATTCTCCTCTACCTACTGATACTTCAGAGTTGCATACTCAACCTCATAATATCTCTCAAGTGACAAATCCTTCAACCAATCCTGAAGATTATGATCCCGATGACTTTGTTGAGCCAATTGCTACTTCATTCGAACAATTGACAGAGCAACATTCTCCTGATTTCATTGATTCTAAAGAATCTGGTGATCCACAAGATCCAATTCCTCATACAACCAAATGGACAAGAGCTCATCCAATTTCTCAAGTCAATGGAAATCCAACAACTGGAGTTCAGACAAGATCCGCATCCGCGAATCAATGTCTGTTTGTGAATTTTCTGAGTATTGTTGAACCAAAGACAGTGAATGAAGCTCTAAGTTGTCCAGATTGGGTGAAAGCAATGCATGAAGAACTTAATCAGTTCGAACGTCTTGAGGTGTGGAAATTGGTTCCCAATCCTTACAAGAATAAGGAGCCAATTAAAACCAAATGGATCTTCAAGAACAAAAAGGATGAAACTGGAGTTGTTGTACGTAACAAATCATGATTGGTTGCAAAGGGATATTGCCAACAAGATGGAATTGATTACGATGAGACATTCACACCAGTTGCACGAATTGAGGCTATTCAGATGTTTCTTGCCTATGCTGCCTACAAGAACTTCACAGTCTACCAAATGGATGTCAAAACTGCATTCTTAAATGGGATTCTCAAAGAAGAAGTGTATGTTGAACAACCTGAGGGATTTGTGAATTCAAAACATCCGGGCTATGTTTACAGGTTAGATAAGGCTTTATATGGTCTGAAACAAGCCACTCGTGCATGGTATGATGCTCTATCTTCTTATCTTGTGAAATCTGGCTTTAGCAAAGGTTCAATTGACACTACCTTGTTTATCAAACGACAAGGGAGTGACATCATTCTAATCCAGATTTATGTTGACGACATAATTTTCGGGTCAACTAATCCTAAATACTGCAAGAATTTTCAGCTTTAATGATCAAGAAATTTGAAATGAGCATGATGGGTGAATTAAACTTTTTCCTTGGTCTTCAAGTCAAACAATTGTCAGATGGTACATTTATTTGTCAAACAAAGTACATTCTTGACATGTTGAAAAAGTTTGATATGATGGATTGTCAAACAATTGGTACACCCATGGAAGCTCGAACAAAGATTAATGTTGATTTAAATGGAAAATCTTTTGATCAAAAGAGATATCGCAGTATGATAGGTTCGCTCATGTATTTGACTGCAAGTCGCCCGGATATTATGTTCGCCACATGCATGTGTGCCAGGTACCAGGCCAATCCTAAGGAAAGTCATTTCCAGGCCATCAAACGGATATTCCGATACCTGAAAGGCACTGTGAACCTTGGTCTCTGGTATCCAAGGGATACCGGGTTTCAGTTAATAGCATATTCGGATGCTGACCATGCAGGTTGTAAGCTTGATCGAAAGAGTACTTCTGGGAGTGTACAGTTTCTTGGGGATAGATTAGTCAGTTGGTCTTCGAAGAAACAGAATTGTGTATCCACATCTACTGCAGAAGCTGAATACATTGCTGCAGCAAGCTGTTGTTCACAAGTTCTTTGGATGAAGACTTAGTTGACTGATTATGGATTTCAGTTCAACAGAATTCCCATCTACTGTGACTCTAAGAGTGCTATTGCTATTTCCTGCAATCCTGTACAGCACACAAAGACCAAGCACATAGATGTTCGGTACCATTTTCTTAAAGATCATGTCGAGAAAGGTAACATCGAACTCTATTTTGTCCCGACAGACTACCAACTTGCTGACCTTTTCACCAAACCTCTGGATGAGCAAAGGTTTAATTTTCTTAAAACCAAGTTGGGAATGCTAGATTTACAAACTTAAAAGCTTTCATGCCATGTATTCTATGTTCATTTTCTGTTTCAAACATTGATGTGTTTTATCTGTTATTACATGCAATGTTTGAGGGGGAGAAAAAGGGTAGAATGCATGATTTTAGGGGGAGTTTGTAAATTTACTGTTGTGATATATGCTTAATTTGAGGGGGAGTGTGCAAATGCATGTGAATATTTGTTTGCTTATATTTTTTGTTTGATTTATTTGTTTAAATTGTTTTTTTTATGTGTGTTTGTTTTAAAACTGAAAAACCAAATACAAAATTTGAAAATGTTAAAAGATAAAAAGATTTTTTTTGTATGTTTAATGAATTTTTTTTTCTTATTTGTGTTTAAGTAATTTTCTTTTATTTTATTTTAATTTTTTTTTTCTTATTTGTGTTTAAGTAATTTTCTTTTATTTTATTTTAATTTTATTTTTTTTATTTGAAAAACCCAAAAAGATTTCAGCCCAAAACAATTTGTTGAGCCCAAAATGTGGTCTTAGCCCAAAACTGGTTGGTTTCCGGGTTGACACGCGGGTCATACCCAGAACCATGACCCGGATTTGAAATATAAATTGAATTTGGGCGGGCCAAACCATTCATTTCAAATTCAAATCATTTCTTTCTTTATAATTTTCTCTCAAAAACCGATCATAGTCACATCAATCAATCAAACTTTTCATATATTTCATAATAATCGAAGAGGGTGTAATCTGGTGATCATATTTTGTGGTTTAGTTTATATTCTTTCTTCATCAGATCATCGGTTTTAAAGGTAAGATTTCTTGTGTTCATATTGCATTCAAACTGTTTGATTAAATGCTTGAATGAACTGCCATGATTTTTATGCATTATGAGATGATTGGTTGTGAATATTTGATGTTTTAGTTGCATGATTAGGGATATTCCTTGATGTTTATCTGTTTTAATTACCTTAATCAGCTTATGTTTGGATTTTCTGGGTTTGAATGATAAAGGGCTGGGTAAAAAATATGAACTTTTGATCAAAAGTGCCATTTGCAGAGCTTTGAGCTCGGCAAATGCGAGGTTTGTTCATGATAATCTCCAAATCTTCATATTTTCTGGTTAACATGTTCTTATTTTTCTTAAACAAATTTTTGGATCAAAATAGTCATTTGCAGAGCTTTGAGCTCGGCAAATGCTTGTTTTTATCAAAAAGATTTTGTTTTTCACCAAGTGTTAAAGACAACTGTTTGCAGAGCTTTTAGCTCGGCAAACAGTACAATTTGGTTTTCAAAATTTTTTCTAAGTCTAAACTCTACTGTTTGCAGAGCTCTGAGCTCGGCAAACAGTACAATTGAAATCCAAAATTTTAACAAAGTTCTAAAAACAACTGTTTGCAGAGCTTTTAGCTCGGCAAACAGTGCAAATTGTTTTTCCAAAATTTTCCAAGTCCAAAATCAACTGTTTGCAGAGCTCTGAGCTCGGCAAACAGTACAATTTGGTTTTCAAATTTTTTTTTCTAAGTCTAAACTCTACTGTTTGCAGAGCTCTGAGCTCGGCAAACAGTACAAATTGGATTTTCAAATTTTTTATAAGACTTGAACCATGCATTTGCAGAGCTTTGAGCTCGGCAAATGCGTGTAAACTTTTCACCATGTTTTCAAATCAACTGTTTGCAGAGCATTTTGCTCGGCAAATAATGTTTTTGGGTGAAATTTTTTTACAAAATCTTCAATTTTTCATTGAAATCTTCCTTTAATCATTTGTCAACATTATTGTTGTCCAAATCAAAGGAAATTTCATACATTTAAAAGGAGTTAGTCTGAACTGCTTATTTGCAGAGCTTTGAGCTCGGCGTTTACGAGATTCAACTCCCATACACGATGACTTGGTGCCTGACTTGATATTTTTTCTCGTGTTTGCCGAGATGATTGCTCGGCAAACAATACAAATCATCAAAATTTTTGCCAAAACATATTTTTGGTCCTTATTAATTTCTGGGCAAAATTTTGAGAATTTTTTTTTGAAACCCCCATTTGCCGAGGTTTGAGCTCGGCAAACAGTTAAAATTGGTTTTTATTTTTTTAAAAATTTTTTTCTAAGTTTTTTTTTGTGTTGAAATTTTAAAATGTATGTATGTATGTGTGTGTGTATTGTATTTGTCTATATAGTATTTCATAAGTGTTGGGATAAGAAGCAAGGTATCGAACGCCTTTGTGTACTACCTTCGTTTTCTTATCTTTTAATACTTATGTGATTCTATATATCGTCATGTTTCGTATATATATTTGGGTGAGAGGCAAGGTATTGAACGCCTTTGTGTACTACTTTGTTTTCTCATTTTTTATATATGTGCGAAACATGGTCTTTGTCTAATAAATGTGTTTGTTAAATGTTGGTGTGTTCTATATTTTTCTGTGTTTAAAATGTATTTTCTGGTCAAAATTTTGGTCAGTTTGTCTTTTCAGAAAATTCATAAATACAAAAGATGGCTATGTTTCAAGAAGGTGCTTCAATGAAAATGCAAGCGAATCAAGCACTACATATTCCATTTTCTTCAAAGTTTCCTATCATAACGGAGATACTGAGCCATCATCATTTGAATAATGCTTTAACTGCTGCTGCAATTGTTCCCGAGAAGTATATTTTTGATTTGTGGGAATCAATTGAATATGTAAAAGGAAGTAAGAGATACAAGACAGCAGACTACTTCAAATTCTCTCTTCAGTCAGAAGATAATGTTTTCGAATGTAAATTCACTTTGGATGAATTCAGAATGACAATTGGTTTTCCTGAATTTGAAGAATATGAGGAACTCCCATATGTTGAAGAAATGTTGGCTGGAGTTCATTCTTTAGGATATGAAGGAGAGTTGGCTACGATGAGAGACTTTAAAAGGATGAATATAGCAACTCTCTGGCATACGATGTATAATGTGCTTTGCACTTGTTTGATGCCATCCCAGAAAGGAATTGATGCAATGACAAAGCATTCTCTGGCAATTTACTATGCAGTCACTCACAATGTGCAGTGTGACTTTGCAAAGATTATATGGGATAAGATGATCCAAGTTGTGAAGGGAAAAGATGTACAGGACAGAAAATACATTCCCTTTATCAGATTCTTCACATTGATTATCGAAGATGTTCTTGATAATGCAGAAGATATTCCAAAGTTGGAAGATAGCTTTAAGTGTGTTATTGCCATGTATAAGTCAAACATGAGAGGCACAGGAAGTGAAGTTGCCAGACCTTTTCCAATTCCACCATTTCTGCTTAACCTGGTTCCTGCTCAGAGTCCTCACCTTAGGTCCTATAGAGAGTGGTTAGCCACAGCGATGGGATCTGAAAGCCGACAGATTCCTTCCCAAGCTGTGAATAGGTCGCCAAGTGAGGGTCATAGGTCTTCTAAAAGAAAAAGAGGGGTTAGTGATGAGGGGACTTCTGGGCAGAGGAAGAGAAAATCAAAAAGAGTAATGTTTGAACAAGAAGCTGTTACACCTGAACCTATTTCTTCACCTGTTTCTCAATCTACACCGAATATTACTTCACAAACCACACCATCCATTCAATCAACACAATCTACACCAACCGTTCATTTTTCACAATCTTTACCATCTACACCAATACCATCCGTTGTTTCTCTAATA
>CM067173.1:43874417-43907940 GCA_034093135.1 Erigeron breviscapus | reverse complement strand
GCCCGAATCTATAATCGTCGAACAAACATAATTCAAGAGACGATGAATGTGTGGTTCGATGAGATGTCAGGCATGATTTTTGAGCAAGAAAGCTTGCTACCAACAAGTATGGATTCAAGTGCTTCAAGTCCTTCTACAAGGAATACTACCTTAGCTTTTAAATTCAAGAAGTTTCCAACTCCTACAAGTGATGAATTAGATATTCTTTTTGAAGAATTCTACAATTCAAAACCGATTCATGATCAAGAACCTCAAGTCATCGTTGAACAAATTAAACCCAATGAACCTCTTCATAACAACGATCCAGTTCCTGACAATATTCATGAATCTTCTTCAAATTCTTCAGAGCAAGAATCCTCGTATCCTGATACTTCTCCACCATTCTCTCAGGATAATTATTCTCAAGTGAATGTTCAAGAACAACCTTCTCAATTCACTCAGACAACAAATCCCCTGAACACTCCAAATGTGTATGTACCACTTGACTTTGATCATCCAGCATATGAGGAAAGGGTTATACCAAGTTATGATTCCATCTCTCAACAAACTTCAAGTTTCAATGATGGTGATGTTGATCTTCAACAACAAGATCCTCTTCCTCATGCTCACAAGTGGATTCGCATGCAGAAAAATCATCCTACTGATCAAATAATTGGAGATCCACAAGCAGGAGTAACTACTCGTACTTCAGTGAATGAGTGTCTCGTTGCACTTTCTCTTAGCAATATCGAACCCAAAACAGTATCTGAAGCTCTTCGAGATCCAGAATGGGTTAAGGCAATGCAAGAGGAACTCGCACAATTTGAAAGACTGAAGGTATGGAGATTAGTTCCAATCCTAGAAAAGATGATCCAATCGGAACGAAGTGGATATTCAAAAACAAAAAGGATGAGAATGGAGTAGTAGTAAGAAATAAAGCTCGACTTGTTGCAAAGGGTTATTGCCAACAACCTGGTGTTGACTTCGACGAAACTTTTGCTCCAGTTGCAAGAATGGAGGCCATTCGGATATTCTTAGCTTATGCCGCATTCCGAAACTTCACTGTGTTTCAAATGGATGTGAAGACTGCTTTCCTGAATGGTGACCTCAAAGAAGAAGTTTACGTTGATCAACCTGAAGGTTTTGTTGATTCTCAAAGACCAAACCATGTCTACAGGTTAGACAAGGCTCTCTATGGTCTTAAGCAAGCACCCCGAGCATGGTATGATTCTTTAACTACTTTCTTACTTAAAGGTGGATTTACCAAAGGCACAATTGACCCTACCTTGTTCATTCGCAAACAAGGTAAGCATGTTCTACTAGTTCAAATATATGTTGATGACATTATATTTGGGTCGACCAGTCAAACATTTTGCCGAAACTTTTCATCTCTAATGGTCAATCATTTTGAAATGAGCATGATTGGGGAAATGAATTACTTTTTGGGTCTTCAAATCAAACAATTACCAACTGGTATTTTTATATCACAAGGTAAATACATAAATGACATGTTGAAAAAGTTTGAGATGACTTCATGTTCTTCAATTTCTACCCCAATGGCTGCTCGAACAACCATTAATACTGATTCAAATGGGAAACCATTTGACCAAAAGAGATATAGAAGTATGATTGGTTCATTGTTGTACCTAACAGCATCTCGCCCAGATATAATGTTTGCAACATGTATGTGTGCTAGATATCAAGCTGCTCCAACTGATTTACATTATCAAGCTGTGAAACGAATCTTTCGTTATCTGAAGGGTACACCCGATTTAGGTCTCTGGTATCCAAGGGATACTGGATTCAATCTAACTGCTTATTCAGATGCAGATCATGCAGGTTGTAAACTTGATCGCAAGAGCACTTCCGGTACTTTACAATTTTTAGGAGATAAAATTGTGAGTTGGTCTTCCAAGAAACAGAACTGTGTTTCACTATCAACGGCTGAAGCAGAATATGTGGCTGCGGCTAGTTGTTGTGCTCAAGTCTTATGGATGAAGACACAACTGACTGATTATGGTCTGACGTATGATCATATTCCTATCTATTGTGATTCTCAGAGTGCCATTGCCATTGCAGTCAACTCAGTAAACCACTCTCGATCAAAGCATATTGATGTTAGATATCATTTTCTCAAAGATCATATTGAGAAAGGTGACATCGAACTCTACTTTGTGGGAACTGAATTTCAACTTGCAGATTTGTTCACAAAACCATTAGACGAAAAGAGGTTTAATTTTCTGATCTCCAAGCTTGGTATGGAAATTTTTGATCTATTCTTGCATAGATTAAGGAGGAGTTTGTGATTTCAACAACCTTCAAACCTTCAAATGTGTTTCAAATTTGTTTTCATGCACACATTTGATGTTTTTCCAATGATTTTCAATCAAATGGAGTTCGGTGATTAGTTTGCACATGAGTGATAAGTATTTCTCAAATTATACTCCATGAATTTCATCATCGCCGATGAGTTCTAACCCCGGAGTATTCACTTCTTTCATTAGATAGTGAGGGTATTTTGAGTGATGTTGTTTTCGTGCAAATAGGATGGAGGGAGTAAAGTCGAAAAGTGAGAGGTTAAGGTGATATGTTGTGAGAAAAGGGTTAAAAGAAATGATACCCTTCCCTAAATTCTCAAAAAGCCGGGTAAAACACGTCCCTATCGGATTTTCATTTGTTGATATCTCGATATTGAAAAAGCCTTCATGGACCCAGTGAAGCAATGCACATCTTTCCTAACCACTCAAGTATTTCTTAACAAATGCTTGTTTTATTCTCACGGAGATTTTCACACTTCTATTGACTCTTCTTTTGGAAGATGTTGATATTGAAAAAGCCTTCATGGACCCAGTGAAGCAATGCACATCTTTCCTAACCACTCAAGTATTTCTTAACAAATGCTTGTTTTATTCTCACGGAGATTTTCACACTTCTATTGACTCTTCTTTTGGAAGATGTTGATATTGAAAAAGCCTTCATGGACCCAGTGAAGCAATGCACATCTTTCCTAACCACTCAAGTATTTCTTAACAAATGCTTGTTTTATTCTCACGGAGATTTTCACACTTCTATTGACTCTTCTTTTGGAAGATGTTGATATTGAAAAAGCCTTCATGGACCCAGTGAAGCAATGCACATCTTTCCTAACCACTCAAGTATTTCTTAACAAATGCTTGTTTTATTCTCACGGAGATTTTCACACTTCTATTGACTCTTCTTTTGGAAGATGTTGATATTGAAAAAGCCTTCATGGACCCAGTGAAGCAATGCACATCTTTCCTAACCACTCAAGTATTTCTTAACAAATGCTTGTTTTATTCTCACGGAGATTTTCACACTTCTATTGACTCTTCTTTTGGAAGATGTTGATATTGAAAAAGCCTTCATGGACCCAGTGAAGCAATGCACATCTTTCCTAACCACTCAAGTATTTCTTAACAAATGCTTGTTTTATTCTCACGGAGATTTTCACACTTCTATTGACTCTTCTTTTGGAAGATGTTGATATTGAAAAAGCCTTCATGGACCCAGTGAAGCAATGCACATCTTTCCTAACCACTCAAGTATTTCTTAACAAATGCTTGTTTTATTCTCACGGAGATTTTCACACTTCTATTGACTCTTCTTTTGGAAGATGTTGATATTGAAAAAGCCTTCATGGACCCAGTGAAGCAATGCACATCTTTCCTAACCACTCAAGTATTTCTTAACAAATGCTTGTTTTATTCTCACGGAGATTTTCACACTTCTATTGACTCTTCTTTTGGAAGATGTTGATATTGAAAAAGCCTTCATGGACCCAGTGAAGCAATGCACATCTTTCCTAACCACTCAAGTATTTCTTAACAAATGCTTGTTTTATTCTCACGGAGATTTTCACACTTCTATTGACTCTTCTTTTGGAAGATGTTGATATTGAAAAAGCCTTCATGGACCCAGTGAAGCAATGCACATCTTTCCTAACCACTCAAGTATTTCTTAACAAATGCTTGTTTTATTCTCACGGAGATTTTCACACTTCTATTGACTCTTCTTTTGGAAGATGTTGATATTGAAAAAGCCTTCATGGACCCAGTGAAGCAATGCACATCTTTCCTAACCACTCAAGTATTTCTTAACAAATGCTTGTTTTATTCTCACGGAGATTTTCACACTTCTATTGACTCTTCTTTTGGAAGATGTTGATATTGAAAAAGCCTTCATGGACCCAGTGAAGCAATGCACATCTTTCCTAACCACTCAAGTATTTCTTAACAAATGCTTGTTTTATTCTCACGGAGATTTTCACACTTCTATTGACTCTTCTTTTGGGGAACTGAATTTCAACTTGCAGATTTGTTCACAAAACCATTAGACGAAAAGAGGTTTAATTTTCTGATCTCCAAGCTTGGTATGTTAAATCTTAAACCTTAATCTTTTTCATTTGAAGGAATTCTTGACACATTTCAGAAAACAAAATACAAAATTGAAAAATTACAAAAATTAACAAAAAGATTTTTTGTGGCTTGTATATACTATGTATGCAACCCGTTCTTAAAAGATATATTTATTTTCAGAATGTTTTATACATTCTAAGATATTGTTATTATCCATATGGATTCATATAAGATAACGAGGAATCGAACGCCTTTGTGTACTTCCAAGTGTTCTTATATGAATATGTATGTGTAGTAGCAATCAAGTTTTTTTTTTCAAATAAAGTTTTTCAAACTCTCAATTATTGATATTTTTTTTTTTTTTTTTTTTTTTTTTTTTTTTTTTTTTTTTTTTTTTTTTTTTTTTTTTTTTTTTTTTTTTTTTTTTTTTTTTTTTTTTTTTTTTTTTTTTTTTTTTTTTTTTTTTTTTTTTTTTTTTTTTTTTTTTTTTTTTTTTTTTTTTTTTTTTTTTTTTTTTTTTTTTTTTTTTTTTTTTTTTTTTTTTTTTTTTTTTTTTTTTTTTTTTTTTTTTTTTTTTTTTTTTTTTTTTTTTTTTTTTTTTTTTTTTTTTTTTTTTTTTTTTTTTTTTTTTTTTTTTTTTTTTTTTTTTTTTTTTTTTTTTTTTTTTTTTTTTTTTTTTTTTTTTTTTTTTTTTTTTTTTTTTTTTTTTTTTTTTTTTTTTTTTTTTTTTTTTTTTTTTTTTTTTTTTTTTTTTTTTTTTTTTTTTTTTTTTTTTTTTTTTTTTTTTTTTTTTTTTTTTTTTTTTTTTTTTTTTTTTTTTTTTTTTTTTTTTTTTTTTTTTTTTTTTTTTTTTTTTTTTTTTTTTTTTTTTTTTTTTTTTTTTTTTTTTTTTTTTTTTTTTTTTTTTTTTTTTTTTTTTTTTTTTTTTTTTTTTTTTTTTTTTTTTTTTTTTTTTTTTTTTTTTTTTTTTTTTTTTTTTTTTTTTTTTTTTTTTTTTTTTTTTTTTTTTTTTTTTTTTTTTTTTTTTTTTTTTTTTTTTTTTTTTTTTTTTTTTTTTTTTTTTTTTTTTTTTTTTTTTTTTTTTTTTTTTTTTTTTTTTTTTTTTTTTTTTTTTTTTTTTTTTTTTTTTTTTTTTTTTTTTTTTTTTTTTTTTTTTTTTTCAAATACTTTTTTTTTCTTTTTCACACTTCTATTGACTCTTCTTTTGGAAGATGTTGATATTGAAAAAGGGCGACATTCTGCTCCAGTCCCCGACTTCATTTGTTCACTGTGTCTAGAGCTATATTGCTTGGTCATTATTTTGATCATTATTCATTGTCTATATAGGACACATTCGAGTCATATCTTTGTGATATAATTGCTTATCTTTGTGATATAGCCGGAACATTCGTAGTGATATCTGCAATGATATTCCACGATGATCGAATGGAAATCCTACCAATGCTAACATCTTTTCCAACGTTGAACGTAGGTCTCATAATTACATTTATGTGATTATTGAGCTAACGAGAAGTCTAAGTGACCTCGGTTTTCCCTAAAAGTCTTTAAGGATAAAATTGTGGTTATCAAATGCTTCGGTAGTGTTAACCATGATTTATATTCTTTGAAGCAATCTAGTGGTTGAAAAGCCGCAGACCGAACTATGTTAGAGACTTGTTTTGTGCATATCTCAATGATACATAGGAAATCCGAAAAATGTTATACATTTCTATCGGTCATTTCATTAATCCTTTTGATTTTTGAACATGCAAACGGATCATTCTTATCCGGTTTCATTTCTCTTCACACAAACACAGAAACCACCAACACCATGATATAATGTTTGTCCCAACAACTTCAATCTTACATTTTAGTCACCCATAGGATCTCTTGGGTTGGGCTACTAGTTTGGGTTGATGTTTTGATGGTTGACATTTCTCCATGTCTTATTATTCCTTGTGACATTTAATCAATCATATGTGTACATAATGACATTGGTTCCCAATTTTGTCATTATGAGGGGGAGAAAATATTATGATTGATTCATAGTCTTTGTCAACTGAGCTTTTGCTTCGGAGATGAATTTGGTATTGTCTTCAAATGATACCTTCTCTCTATCCTTTTCCAAGGCATAGTTGGTGATAGAAATGGAATGAGAGTCTATGTTGAGAAATTTTTGTATTTGGGTGTTTCAAATGGGAAAAGGCTTATCAAAGTTTGTGTATAGGGGGAGAAAATTGTTCATGATGAGTCAATAGTTTCAGATTTTCACTAGACTTTAGTTGATTAAGATTTTGATTTTAAAAAGGGGAATCTGAATTGACTTTAGAGATAAGAATGAAACCGAAGATGAAAAGATTTTCACTCAAGACACTTCAACAATTCAAAGATGCTCCAAAAGATGTATACTCATGGATTGAGGGGGAGCATGATTACTTCATAAGAATTTCATCTAAACTTCATTCAATTGCTAACTCTCCAAAGTGTTCGAGTTGATGTGACAAAGATCATAGCTTCAAAAAGGTTGAAAGATTTGGTAGAAGATTCAAGTCAAAGAAGTAAAGCCTCACAAGAGTCTTCATCAAACACACTTCATTCAAGATCTTCAAGTCATACAACAACATTTTATCAAGAAACTCCAATGCATACATCAAGGGGGAGAGTTCATATTCATGAAACTTCATTTCAAGAAGATGAGATTCATTCAAGAATTAAAACCGAAGAATCAAAAAGTTGAATCTCACTCGAGAATCAAAGATTAATACATTAGAAACCAAGATTCATACCTTCCGCATTTCAAAGGACAACTCTGATTCATGATTCATCAATTCTCGAAGATTCAAGTCAACACATTTGTTCGACTTCATGATACTCTTTTTCAAGACTCAGACACATTCATTATTCTTTGTTCTAAAAGAACATTGAGAATCCTCACATGATTTAACTTCAAGAAGTTCAAGACCAAGACCAAGACCGAATCAAGTTCTCCAAAGACAAAAGAGAAAGCTTTGAAGACTTGTTTCAACACCCCAATTGTCTTCACCTCCGGGCTCATCAAATTCATTCCTACAAGACAGTATAACACGTACTTCATTCATTACAATATATCACTAAGGGGGAGAATGTTAGAAATCCAAAAATAGTGATAAATTGTAATCTAGAATAGAGGAATTTCTTGTTGTTAAGTCATAGATAAATGATCACTAAGGTTGAGGGGCTAATAGTGAAAATTAGAATAGTTGAGTAGTTAGACTATAAATAGCCATCTCATACCTTAGAGATCATAAAAAAAAACACATAACCTTGTAATAATCATTTACACCTTTAATTCCAGATTTACACACAGTGACTTAATTCTCTCTCAAAACACACACAAAACACACCAAGAACACACACTGAAAACCGCCATTGTTGGATTGAATTCAGTAGCTAAAATCGTGTTATAACACCTTAGGACACCAATTGAGGTACCATTTGCACATCTAAGTGATGTTGCCGGAACAAACATAGAGAGATCGGCTCTTGTGCCCTCTCGAAGATTGTTTGGAAATCCTTCCATTGCTAACATCATGCCAGCTTTGAACGAAGGTGCCCTAGTTGTGCGACAGTCTGAATTCTTACGAGCTCGAACTGTTGCATCAGCTCTTCGTGCTATGGGCTTAACGGTTCGTCTAAGTGACTCCGGTGTTATTTATATCCACTTTCAAAAAGATTCTGGTTGCAAAGCCGAATCATCAACTGTTGCTCATACTTTTGAACCAACAGGAAATCCTGAGACAGTAATGATGTCTTCGGGTCACTCAGTAGAATCACTTGAGACTACTGATGTGCCAATTTCTGATATTCCATTACCACCTGAGGCTCAAAGGTTAATTGCTCATTTTGTTGAAGGGATTGAAGAGGGACAAAGAAGTGAATTACTTATATCGAGAAACACTATCACTGGTAAACTTCCTGCATCTCAAACCACATCTCAACCACCTAGATTATGTACTGGAGGTGCTTTACGCATTCGTTCTCCAGAAGAGACTCCAACACCAACACAAACAACACCAACAACAACAACAACAACAACAACAACAACAACAACAACAACAACAACAACAACAACAACAACAACAACAACAACAACAACAACAACAACAACAACAACAACAACAACAACAACAACAACAACAACAACAACAACAACAACAACAACAACAACAACAACAACAACAACAACAACAACAACAACAACAACAACAACAACAACAACAACAACAACAACAACAACAACAACAACAACAACAACAACAACAACAACAACAACAACAACAACAACAACAACAACAACAACAACAACAACAACAACAACAACAACAACAACAACAACAACAACAACAACAACAACAACAACAACAACAACAACAACAACAACAACAACAACAACAACAACAACAACAACAACAACAACAACAACAACAACAACAACAACAACAACAACAACAACAACAACAACAACAACAACAACAACAACAACAACAACAACAACAACAACAACAACAACAACAACAACAACAACAACAACAACAACAACAACAACAACAACAACAACAACAACAACAACAACAACAACAACAACAACAACAACAACAACAACAACAACAACAACAACAACAACAACAACAACAACAACAACAACAACAACAACAACAACAACAACAACAACAACAACAACAACAACAACAACAACAACAACAACAACAACAACAACAACAACAACAACAACAACAACAACAACAACAACAACAACAACAACAACAACAACAACAACAACAACAACAACAACAACAACAACAACAACAACAACAACAACAACAACAACAACAACAACAACAACAACAACAACAACAACAACAACAACAACAACAACAACAACAACAACAACAACAACAACAACAACAACAACAACAACAACAACAACAACAACAACAACAACAACAACAACAACAACAACAACAACAACAACAACAACAACAACAACAACAACAACAACAACAACAACAACAACAACAACAACAACAACAACCGTACCACCAACACCACCACCACAATCATTTCCTGATCCAACAACCGTACCACCAACACCACCAACAGAATTGCCACCAGTGGGTTATCTACCGATACTTTAATTGTTGCTCTTATGAATCGGTTGAGATCAGAAGAACCCCATCTTTCTTCGCATAAAAGATCTATTTTTCAATCACTTCTTGCATATTTGTCTTTTAAAAGTACACAACAGGAACAACAGAATCAAATTGAAGCTCTTCAAAAGCGAGTCATTGAGCTTGATCAACAATGTCGACTGGCTAATATCTCAAGGCGTCGGGATGATCAAGAACCTGATGATCAACCCGAGGGGGAGAATATGAGAGATATTAGAGAGGGTCATGAGACACAAGCTCAAGATGGTCAAGAAACTGTTCAAGAAGTTGTTACAGAGACTCAAGGAGGAACTCAAATTCAAGAAGATTCGGATGATTTACCTCCACTCATCAGAAATATTTCCCATTATTATTCTTCCACATCAAGTTCTGATGAGTCAAGTGATCCTGATCCATTTCAACCAGAAAATGGTAATGATGATAAGTCTGATTCTGATAAACCTGATGATGCTCCAGCAAGTGTAGCTCAAGAAGAATATGGAGAGGATATATTTGAAGAGATAGTCTATCATCTCAGAAATACAGAAAATCTTGAGACTCCCAATGAACTTGGACAAGGAGTTAGACATCCAAGGATCTCAAGAAATAAGATATGGCAGATCAATGAGGGCTATTTTGCTGAGAATTATGAACAAATCTTGGATTTGAGCACAAGACCTGAAGAAATTGTGTGCAGAGCAAGATATCTTGAAGAAAGAGCCTTTCAAATCTATTGCTCACCAAGTGAAAGACTCAACATGACCTTGAACCGATTAAGAGCATTCTTTCTGTTCAGACATCAAGGTCAAAGAGATACATATATGGAGCTAATGAATGCTGAAAGTTCTGTAAGAGCTGAATGGTGGTATCAGCAATTTCAAATCCCAATCACTAAAATCCTTCAGTTGTTTACTCCTCTCAAAAACCACAATCTTAGACTTGTTCGATTCAGAGTTCGTCGAGCAGATGGCAATATCTATGTTGTTCAAGAAGAATCTTTTCAACATATGACAATCTCAGACATCTTATTTCTCTACAATCAATATGCCTATCTGATCATCAAGACTCCAGATCAACTTCTAGCCTACGAAGCATTGAAAAGTCATATTCAAGCATTGATCAGATTCTATGAGTTCAATGACTTTCAGATTGGATTAGAAAGAAGAACTAGCAGGATTAACCTTACAAAACCAAACCAAAGAGCCAGAGGTTATGAGCTAGATTCATATCAGATTGGAGATCCAATTGAAAATTTGGATGGATTTGTCTTCATTAATCGACTGAAGAAAAAGATCTTCATTCGTGCCTCTGAGTTTCCCAAATATTCAGATGGTACCTTGAAATATTGTCAATCAATTCTGAATGCAATAGATGAAGATTCTGACAATGAAGAAGATGAACAAATCAAGTCTCAGAGAGAAGATCATATAAGATGGATCAAAGATACTCTTGATATGCGTCAGAAGATTAGAGATCTCATTGTCACAAGAACTCCCAAGTCCCAAGAAGGAATTATTCATACCAAGACAGGTTCATGGGTTCATTGGAATCCTAGTCATGAACGTGGTCCCCATAACATTCCTCCTGTAAACTTCCAAGATAATATCAAATTGCCAGATGAACGTCCTGTAGGTGATAACTGGCACTTCATCCCTAAGAAGTTTTGGAATGATTCATGGAACAGTTATAAGAAGAGAGCCTTCTGGAGTTCAAAGATTGACAAGCCATCAACCTCAAATGCTGCACGACGATATAAGAAAAGAAAGAACAAGCAAAGACGTGCAAACAAGAGGAGGAGACAACATAGAAAGTGATGATGGACAACCAAGCACTAAGGGGGAGAATGTTAGAAATATAAAATAGTGCTTAGTTGTATTTCTAAACATTGTACTTTATGTATATAATGTAAGGTTGAGGGGGAGCTTTTGTAATATACTTAGAGTATAAATACCCCTCAAGCCTTCAAATTTTGTAAGCTTTCAACACACTTATGATAATCTATCATTCCTGCTTCCCACACACACATCTTTCTCTCTCAAGAACACACACTAACACACACACTTTCCACCATTGTTGATTACCTTTCTTCCGCACTAGAACACGAATTATAATAGTTTTAACATGTACTCATGTCAAGTTGAGTACCCATTGCTTTTTGGAACGCCTTCCAAAACTTTGAAGTAAATCGGGTATCCCGATCGGTTATGATGGAAATCGGCACTCCATGTTTGGATACTACTTCTTTGATGTACAAACGTGCCATGGTGTCAAATTTATCGTCTTCCCGGATGGCTAAGAAGTTAGCCGACTTAGTCAACCGGTCAACTATTACCCAAATGGTGTCTCGACAACTACTCGTTCTAGGTAACTTTGTGATGAAGTCCATGACAATGTTCTCCCATTTCCACTCCGGTGTTACCGGTTGAACTAATTAACCGGGTGGTTTCTTGTGGTCGGCTTTTACTTGTAAGCAAGTGATGCATTCACTAACGTATCTAGCAATGTCTTTCTTCATCCCCGGCCACCAATACAAGTCTCTCAAATCAAAATACATCTTGTCGGACCCCGGGTGAACCGAGTATGCCGACTTGTGCGCTTCGTTCATCAATTTCAACCGCCATCCACCAAGAACGGGAATCCACAATCGTTCAACAAAGTATAAACCGTCATCATTCTTTCTATCGAATTGCTCTTCTAAGCCGTGTAATGTTTCATTGATGAAGTTTTCCGGCCTAGTTGCCAACCTTTGTGCTTCAATAATGGAGTCACGAACACTCCTTTGCACGGTAAGGCTCATGGCTCTAACTCGTCTTGGCTTTATACGTTCTTTCCAACACAAGGCATCGGCTACAACATTTGCTTTACCCGGGTGGTACCGGATAACGCAATCATAATCACTAAATAGCTCTAGCCATCTCCGTTGCCTCATATTCAACTCACTTTTGTCAAAGATGTGTTGTAGGCTTTTGTGATCGGTGTAGATCACACTCTTGGTGCCATACAAGTAATGCCTCCAACATTTCAAAGCAAACACGACCGCTCCCAATTCCAAGTCATGTGTCGGGTAATTCTTCTCATGCACCTTCAATTGCCGAGATGCATAAGCAATTACCTTACCCCGTTGCATCAAGACGCAACCCAATCCTTGCCCGGACGCATCACAATAAACAACAAAATCATCGGCTCCATCGGGCAAGCTTAAAATGGGTGCATCACACAACTTGTCTTTCAACAATTGGAATGCTTGTTCTTGTTTCTCACCCCAATCAAATCGTCTTTCACGTTGAGTCAACAAAGTCAAGGGTTTGGGCAATCTTCGAAAAGCCCTCAATGAAACGCCTATAATAACCCGCCAAACCAAGAAATTGGCGAATCTCGGTTGGCGTTTCGGGTCGTCTCCAATTTTTCACCGCTTCAATCTTGCTTGGATCCACATGAATTCCTTCCTTGCTCACCACATGACCAAGAAAGTGGACCTCTTCAAGCCAAAATTCACATTTGGAGAACTTAGCATACAATTTCTTTTCCCGAAGCAACTCTAAGACCTTCTTCAAATGTTCGGCATGGTCTTCCTTAGTCTTGGAGTAGATAAGGATGTCATCAATGAAAACAATGACAAACTCATCCAAGTAGGGCCGACACACCCGGTTCATCAAGTCCATGAACACCTCCGGTGCATTAGTCAACCCAAAAGGCATCACCGTGAATTCAAAATGTCCATAACGCGTCCGAAAGGCCGTCTTGGGGATATCATCTTCATGGACACGTAGTTGGTGGTAACCCGACCGCAAATCTATCTTGGAAAAGAAACGAGCACCTTGGAGTTGATCAAATAAGTCTTTTAACCCAATGGTATCAACCTTTTATAAAGACTTTTTTCTTCAAAATAAGTTTTTCATCAAATACCATTGGAGATGCCCTGAATGCTTATTAAGAGCATCCACAATGATAATAAGTCTTAATGACTTAATTTTTTTCCCACATATTTATTCCATTACCTCTAACCTATCAAAAAGTTGTTACTCCAATGATAAAGCTTTTTTTATGACTTTTTTTACCACTAAAAAAGGAAAAAAGGTTTTGCTCAAAAGGTTGAGGTTTCTCAACCTATTGATCAAATAAGTCTTTTAGCCCAATGGTATCAACCTTTTATAAAGACTTTTTTCTTCAAAATAAGTTTTTCATCAAATACCATTGGAGATGCCCTGAATGCTTATTAAGAGCATCCACAATGATAATAAGTCTTAATGACTTAATTTTTTTCCCACATATTTATTCCATTACCTCTAACCTATCAAAAAGTTGTTACTCCAATGATAAAGCTTTTTTTATGACTTTTTTTACCACTAAAAAAGGAAAAAAGGTTTTGCTCAAAAGGTTGACTTTTTTCTTTATTTTGAAAAACTACCATTGTTTTTCTGTATCAATTTTGCCATTGGAGTTAAAAGCTTTTTACCAATAGCTTGATAATCTTCAAGTCTTTGAAGAAATATGACACTCTCTCTCTTCTTACTTTTGTTATTAAACAATATTTGAAAAACTTTTTTTATAACTTTTACCATTGGAGTAATAATTTTAAAAAGCTTTTCACTATTTAAAAAAGCTTTTGTATCACTTTTTTGCCATTGGAGTTAAAAGCTTTTTGTAAAGCTTTTCACTATTTAAAAAAGCTTTTGTATCACTTTTTTGCCATTGGAGTTAAAAGCTTTTTGTAAAGCTTTTCACTATTTAAAAAAGCTTTTGTATCACTTTTTTGCCATTGGAGTTAAAAGCTTTTTACCAATAGCTTGATAATCTTCAAGTCTTTGAAGAAATATGACACTCTCTCTCTTCTTACTTTTGTTATTAAACAATATTTGAAAAACTTTTTTTATAACTTTTACCATTGGAGTAATAGCTTTTTTTATGACTTTTTTTACCACTAAAAAAGGAAAAAAGGTTTTGCTCAAAAGGTTGACTTTTTTCTTTATTTTGAAAAACTACCATTGTTTTTCTGTATCAATTTTAGAAGGTTGAAAATACCAGAAAAACAATCAAGAATAATTTCAAAATAAATTCTTATGAAGACAAATACTGGACACCGTTTTAGCATCTCCAATGGTAGTTTTTTAAAAGCTTTTTGTAAAGCTTTTCACTATTTAAAAAAGCTTTTGTATCACTTTTTTGCCATTGGAGTTAAAAGCTTTTTACCAATAGCTTGATAATCTTCAAGTCTTTGAAGAAATATGACACTCTCTCTCTTCTTACTTTTGTTATTAAACAATATTTGAAAAACTTTTTTTATAACTTTTACCATTGGAGTAATAATTTGATCAAAAGCTTTTTATAAAAAGCTTTTAAAAAAAGCATGACCATTGGAGATGCTCATAAAGAAAAAAAGAGAATTCCTTTTGTAATGGTATTCAAGAATCTTGTGGTTCATCTTATGTGTTTAACACAAGTCGAGGAGCCAAAAAGATGGGATATCTATGAATATCCAAAGGTAAATATTTCATTGGTTTATTGTAATATTCTAAATTAGTAAGATTTAGATGTTTTATATAATTTATTTAAAGTTAAAACATTATTAAATTTCGTTGGAATCTAATTTGTCAATTTAAAGTATTAAATTCAGGTTAAATTATTTGATTTTGATTATATTAAAAATTAAAAATTAAAAATTAAAAATTTGAATTAAATTTAATTTTACTATATTTTTATTTCAATAATAAATTATAAGATTACTTGAATAAGATTGCACAATGTCAGTTTCAGTAAATTTTAACAATATTTTAAATGTATTTTTAATATTTGTTGGAAAATAAATAAATCACATTCCTCCGATGAATTTTATGGTTTAAAAATTTGGCATGTGAGGGTTTCTATACCCAAACTTGGTTACAACTTGTAACTTACAAGATAGCAACATATTCCCTTCCCTCATAATAAATATATATATATCTAATATCTATATGTATATATATATATACAAACATAATATATAACACATAATACATTATATACAATAAAAGGATAGATTTATATATATATAATATTATTTAATATTATATATATATAATTTATATATATTATATATATATATATATAATAATCATGAATATATATATATATATATAGTATTCTTTGTTTTATAAATTCGAGTATAAAATAACAGTATTACTGTTTAAAAAAAATTAAATTAAAAAAAATTATAATAAAAAAAATAAGAGTGTTAGGTTAGAATATAGTCGTAGACTTTGTCAGTATAGGTTTTAATTAAAGCAAGTGTGACACTGCAAATGGAGGCTTTCTGACAAATTGATACGTCCCACGGTGTATCAATATACCAAAGTATATTGAACACAGAACAGTTGTAGAGGGGGGTGAATACAACTTTCCACAATCTTTACAAACTTTTAAACACAAAACGTTTTAAGATTCAGATAAAGAATATCAAGCAAGTAAGTAAAGTGCAGGAATCATTAAAACAGTAAAGCAGTAAAGAAATAAAAACATTCTTGAACACAGATTGTTATTTTTCAAATGTAATCCTTTATTAAGAAGTAATCTATACAAAGAATTACAGGGTTGTTGCGGAATAAAGATAGCCTATAGATATCTAAACAACCCTATGAAGTGACAAACAACACTCAATTAGTTTCAGCTCAAGAGAATCAGCCCAAGCTGATCTCGTACAGACTAAGCTGTGTGTAAGAGCAGAGAAACTTGTGTGAAGAATGATTCTCAGGAAAATGCCCCCCATATGCAATCCATGAACGAGGCTTTTATAGGCACAAGCGCTCCTTCATTAGGTGTCCGTTGCAGCTACGTGTTCTTCAATCAGTGGTTGATGAAGGAATAATCAATCGTGCCTTTCATGGTACTTGTGGTCCCCCACGTACTGACGTACATTCTTCATCTACCAATAGGAGTATGGACACGCATATGTAAAACAACCACCAACCTGGATCCTAGGATTCTTCCTAGTCACGTCATTTGTCCTTATCTTCAATCCAGGTTGTTATCTTCACTTGATTGTCAGACACAGATTGGGCCGTTTGTCAAGGCACCAATCTGCCTAAGTGTTTCCAAGCTGACTGTTAATCCCAAGCTGTCTTCCACTAACAACTTGGTCTTCTATCTTCAATCCTCCTCTTCGATTTGGACTGAATGCTAATACTTTGTTGATGCAGCTTGAATAACACTTGCTTCCATAAGATATTACAATTACACGTATGAAGCATGATCTGGTTCAGAGACAGATCGTAAGCTGTGTCAGCTTAGTCTGACCCAGATCAGATTACAAGAACCAAAAGATTACAAAGTGTTTATAGGTCAGATTTGTCATCATTAAATTTACAATTAACATTGGGACCCAACAATCTCCCCCTATTTGATGATGACAAAACCCAACTACACTTCTAACTATCAGCTTACAAAGAATCAAATGAAAATATGACTAACAGCTTGTGACCCTTTGAATCTTTTGGGTTCTTTTCAATCTGATATGAAATTTTAACCAAGAAGCTAAGTTTGTACAACTGCCTTTGTATATATAGAGAATAAATCAAAGATATTACAATCTACATCACTATTCTCAAGCATTTCAATTGCTTTTTGCTTAACCTCAAATGATGGAGCAACTCTTACATCTAGTTGCCTATCTAACCCTTCATCTATAAGGAACTGCTCATACCCATTACCTTCTTCACTAAAGTTTCTGCAGAATCTGTATAAGGTAAATAGGTGCATAGATGGTACCTGTTTTATTTCAGCAGTCCTTTGAAACACCAAATTCCCTCTAGCATCTACAAAGTACATTCCATGCTCAGGTTCAGTTATGAACTTCCCACATCTTGCATCTTTGACACCAGTAGGTAGAGACAGATTAAGATTATCAAGAATCTTGTCAATTGCACCAGAAGATAATTGTGCTAGCAACTCTGTAGGAGACAAGTTTTGGAGAAAAACTAAATGGTCACCTCCAGGAGCATCAATCCTTTCATACCTTCTTCTTTTCTTCTTCAGTGGCTCAGCTGACTCATCTTCATAATCCATATCATATGCAATTGGTCTTGGAAGGCCAGAGACATCAATCTTGTACTTCACAACAGCAGCTAACTTCTTCTCAATGGCTTCCAAGACTGTCTCTTTGTGAACTCCAGACATACCAGTAATTATGTTATGTAGTTCCACCCACTCTGTGTATCCTAGATCAAGCAGTTTGTCAAGATCATGGGTTTCCCAGTTGGTTTCAAAACCTCTTCTTGTAAACCTTATGCTTGGAATGTTCTTTCCTTTTCGCCTTTTCAGTAGAACCTGGAGGATTGGTTCTGGATGCCTTCTATAATGAATCTTTTCAGTAACTTGTCTTTTCTCCAAGGCATCAAACCAATTATGGGCTTTCACACTTTCTTTCACATCTTTGACCTTCTGTGATGGTTTAGAATGAACCACCACTTTCCTCTTTTCCTTTCCTTTGCCCACAACTTTCTTTTTGGAACCAATGGCTGCAAGATCTTCTTCATCTTCCTTATTCAATTGTTCTTGAACAGCCTTGGCAATTTCAGAATCAGACTTAGTTGCAACAATTCTTTCTCTTTCTAATCTTTCCTCCTTAATCATCTTATATGCCACCTCAACTGTTACCCCAAGCTGTGGAGCAGTTTGAGTTGCAAGCTCCCAATCCTTTTCTTTCTCAGTTAAGATCTTCACACCACTTGACCCAGCTTCTGCTGTTCTTTTCTTTATCATGAACTGGGACAGATTGGCTGTGTCTTCACTAGATGAAGATTCATCAATTTGTACTTTGGGAGCTGGGTCAGCTTGAGTTGGCACAGCTTGCACATGAACAGCTTGGGAGGACTTTCTTTTCTTTTCAACATTCTTTTCTTTTTCAACACCAACTTCTTTCCTTATATCTCCCATTTCATTAACAGTCTCCCCCTTGGTTGTATCACTCTCCTTTTCAATTTCTTTATTCAATTTTCTAACAGTTTCACCACCAGACTCAGATTCTGGTCTTTTTATCTCTTCCACATCTTCCTTCTCACTTTCCACCCTAGAACCATGCACAACCAATCTTATATCATTTTGTGCCTCCTCAGCTCTGGCCTTTTCTTGTCTTACTTTCAATCTTTCAAAGTAATCTTCAATCTCCTTGTCAACCTGAGCTTTTTGTCTTTGTCTTTCTAGCTCCAATTCAGCTTCACTCATTGCACCCCTTTTTCTTTTAGTAGCATTCTTCTCCCCCTTTTTGTCATCATCAGCAGGGAAAGAGCTCACTGGAGTAGCAAAGAGGCCTTTAAGTTCTTGGTTGATCAAGTCAATCTTTATATTAGTCAGACAGCAGGCTCTTCTTAGCTCAACATAATCCTCATGGAGGAGTTTGATCTGTGATTTAACACCCTTAGAAACTTCAATCAGATCATTCTTGAAGTCAGCTTGTGACTTGTTTGAAGATCGAAGTTCTATGGTGACTTCTCTTTTGAATTTGGTTGCAGCATTCTCAATCTGACCCAGAGTACTCTTGTTTCTTTCATTTTCTTCATTGACTGCCTTAGTAAGACTATCAAGAGACTCTGTCAGCTTGCTCTGGTTCTACTGCATCAAATCAACTACTTTCTTAACATAATCTTCCAATGCAGTCTGATCTTGACTCAGCTTATCCACCTTCTTATCCATCAAATCCTGATCCTTTTGGATCTTTTCCAAGCATTTGGTCAGCTTTGAGCTCTCAACCTTAGAGGTTGAAATGAACTCAGTGAGCTGACCCACCACATCTGTAAATGAGATAGTGGCAGCTTGGGAAGAACTTGCAGTTGGCTTAAAAGCCACTGACTCTGGAAAAAGCAGCCTGCAATCCTTAATTTCAGGGTGGAGGTTTAGAGAGTTTTGGAACATTTGCTCATGAGAGTGAGTCTCATGAGTGGATCTCTTCAGAATTGATGATGAGTTGGTCAGCCTGAGAAAGATTGACATTTAATTTAGGCTGAGGGCCAATGGGAATGTATTGATCTTGATTTTGATCAACTCCTCCACTAGCATCTTCCATCAGAGCATCCCTTGAGGATGGATGGGCAAACTCATCATCGAATGAAGAATCACTTCCGAAGATAGTGATCAAATTCCCATTGACATCGAGAGGACCATCAATGGTTCCCTTTGCTGCACAAGGGGCTGACATGACTGCCTTAAAGACAGCCAAGTAACCTGCAGAATCCCTCTGTCCAAGGACAGATGCAGACACAGACTCTGCAGGTGTAATGTTTTGTGCATTTGATTGCCCTTCAACAGAGGTGTGTTGTTGCACCAAAGTATCCTTAGGGAGAATTGAGGCTTGTACCCCTCCTTGTGACATAGAAGGGGCATTGGCAGCCTGTGCAGACTCAGAGTGTAAGATAGAAGGAGTCTGATCAGCTTGGGGAGGAGAAACAGTGTCACCTATGCGTTCGATACTTCTCTCCTTAGGCTGACCATCCTCATAAATGATGTGCATTGACTCTGACTCACTTTGGATCTGGGCTAGATCCTCTGTTACCCCTTTAATAATATCATCAACCTTTTGGGAGGCTGATGATGGTGAATTCGGTTTAGACACAGTATGACCTTGGGAGGAGGTCTTTCTTTCAATACCTTCACCCTGTTTGGAGGGTTGGGTAGCAATGGGTGTTCCCTTTAACTCGCCTACACTCTTTTGGTAGAGTGCAGATGGGCGTGGTGTATTCGGCTTGTCAGCTTGGGTGGCAGGGACAGGTTCGGAACGTTCCTTAGCTTTCCTTGCACCTAGGAGGATATCAAGATTGGATGAAGCATTATCAACCCCAGAAGCTGACACAGATTTCTTATTTGATCTTTTCTTTTTGGCCTTGAGAGGTACTAAGTCCTCAACAAGGGGTCTTTTAGAGTCGGATTTTGAACGAGTGGACGAAGGTGTGGCTAGGGAGGCTGATGTTTTGGCCAACCCTTCACCCTCTTTTGTAGGAGTAGAGTTTTGAACAGATTCAGAAGAGTTTGAGGGTTCAGAAGCATGTGTACCTGGGTCCCCCTGATTAGCAGATTGAGTGTCAGACCCAGATCGCGTCGAAGAAGGGACAGCTTCCCTAAGTGCTTCTTGTTCCTCCTCTCTTTTCCTGCAAAAATCAAGGTAGATCTGCATTGCTCAGGTCAGACCCTGCACAGATACCTTTGGACTATTGAAGATGTTGTTATTGATAGATTTGCATTCAACAGTCTGACCAGTTGCCAGACTGAAATCATTGTCAAGAATGGCTTCAATGATAAGAGAAAGAATCCTACCATAAGGTATGGTAAGACTCTTCTTATGAACGCGATCGACAAGGTCCTTAAAGATTAAAGCAGTAAAATCTATTCTGGTCATGGTGACCATTGCATGAAAAATCTGCAATTCTAGGACATTAGGCTGATCAAAGCTGTCTGCCTTTACTTGTAAGGTTTTCGAAATTGTGCTCAATAAGTAGTTCCAAATACCAGTTAAATGTTTCATTTTAACTACTGATGCCAATGGACCAGTATATCCAACTTCTTGTAAAACATTTTTAGCTTCAGTATGAGACACAACAACATCATATTCATCATCAGGCATATATGACAGCTCAAAAACAGACCTAAGCCTCTCATACGAAATGTATACCTTTTTCTTACCATTGAGGATTGAGCCATAGATTGTAGCATCTCCTTTCTTATTCTATTTTACAACACAGCTCGCCCAAAATTCACATAAGAAATCTTGAAACACCCAGGCTGGCTTCTCAATCATCACCTTGCCGAAAGGATGATGCCATAAGAAAGCCACGATCTCATCGTATCCTTTTGCCCAAGAAGGAGGATAGATATTGGCATAAACCAGACTACCAATCTTGATTTTACCAGTATCAAGATCAGCAGGAACCACTACTACCTTATCTCCCACCACATAAGGAGACAGCTTGTTTGTGCTTATAGGAGCTGGGTATCGACTTTCAGGTTCAGAACTAGATTGAGAGTCATTAGAATGGATAGAAATAGATGATGATGCCATTTTGAAAACAAATTTTAGAAGAAATTAAATTTAATAAAACAGTAATCAGATTAGAGAGAAAAATTGATTTTAAGAAAATATGAACAAGTGATTTGGGATTTAGGTTAAATTGATGTTTTATACAAAACCCAAAATATCTTATTTGAAAAAGTTGGAGAGAGAAAGTTTTTGATTGGAGGATCAACAAGTAGTGGTGGTACTTTTTCAGTAACCGGTAGGACCACTACACGTGTCACACTCCAATAGGATCAATAAGTAAGCTAAATAAAATAATGAAAGTAATAAAACGCACTGAGATATTTAATAACAAAAATAACCACGAAGCTGGGTCAGACTCAGCTTACCCTCTTTCACTAGTAAAACACCAAGTGTGAAAGGGTAGTCTGGGTCTGACACAGCTTACCCTCAATCACTAGTAAAACACCAAGTGTGAAAGGGTAGTCTGGGTCTGACACAGCTTACCCTCTTTCACTAGTAAAACACCAAGTGTGAAAGGGTAGTCTGGGTCAGACTCAGCTTACCCTCTTTCACTAGTAAAACACCAAGTGTGAAAGGGTAGTCTGGGTCTGACACAGCTTACCCTCAAAATTTTAGTATAACTCAAAGGGGTCAGATTTGCTATTACTTAGCTCACTACATTCTACAAATTAAGCATACCTAGCTTACTTATGAGGTAGTTGAACCTTGATTCATCCAATGGCTTTGTGAACAAGTCAGCAAGCTGATTGTCTGTTGGAATGAAGTGGAGTTCAACATCTTCTTTCATTACGTGATCCCTGATGAAATGATATCTTATATCAATGTGCTTGGTCCTTGAATGAAGCACAGGATTGTTTGAAATTGCTATGGCACTGGTGCTGTCACAAAAGATTGGAGTTTTTGTTGCAGTGACACCATAGTCTTGAAGTTGATATTGCATCCAAAGAATTTGAGAGCAACAACTTCCTGCAGCAACATATTCAGCTTCTGCAGTGGAAATAGAAACTGAATGCTGCTTCTTGCTGGACCAGCTTACAAGTCTATTGCCAAGCAATTGACAAGTTCCTGAAGTACTTTTTCTATCAATCTTACAGCCTGCAAAGTCAGAATCTGAATAGCCAATTAGATCAAATCCTGAGTTTTTGGGATACCAAAGACCCAGATTGGGACTACCTTTAAGGTATCTAAAGATTCTCTTCATAGCTTTAAGATGAGATTCCTTAGGACTAGCTTGATATCTTGCACAAAGACATGTAGCAAACATAATATCTGGTCTGCTAGCAGTTAAGTAAAGTAATGATCCTATCATACCCCTATAAGTTGTGATGTCAACAGATTTCCCATTTTTATCTTCATCCATCTTATCACCAGTTCCCATAGGAGTTTTCATAGGTGAGCAATCAGTAAAACCAAATTTGTTAAGAGATCTTTAACATACTTTCCTTGGTTTATGAAAATTCCATTTTTAGTCTGTTTAACTTGTAAACCCAGAAAATAGTTTAGTTCTCCCATCATGCTCATTTCATACTTTTTAGACATTAATTCAGAAAACTTTTTGCAAAGTCTTTCACTGCTAGACCCAAATATTATATCATCTACATAGATTTGTACAAGCAGAATATCACCATTATACTTTCTCACAAACAAAGTCTTGTCAACATTACCTCTTTTGAAGTTATTAGCCAATAAGAATTTAGACAAAGTATCATACCATGCCCTTGGAGCTTGCTTCAACCCATAGAGAGCCTTGTCAAGCTTGAACACATGGTCAGGAAACTTTGAATTTTCAAAACCTGGAGGCTGTTCAACATAGACTTCTTCTTCCAACTTTCCATTAAGAAAAGCACTCTTCATATCCATTTGATAGACCTTGAAACCCTTGTGAGCAGAGAAGGCTAAGAACATTCTGATTGCCTCTAATCTTGCCACTGGTGCAAAGGTCTCATCATAATCAATTCCATCCTCTTGTCTGTAACCAAGAGCTACCAATCTTGCTTTGTTTCTGGTCACAACTCCCCTTTCATCCATTTTGTTTCTGTAGACCCACTTGGTTCCAATCACAGTCTTGTGATGAGGTCTTGGAACAAGTTCCCAAACCTTGTTTCTTTCAAACTGTGTTAGCTCATCTTGCATTGCATTAACCCAAGAGGGATCTTCCAGAGCTTCATCAACCTCAGTTGGTTCCATCTTGCTCACAAAATTGACAAACATGCAGAAGTTGCCTGTTGCCTGTTGCCTTTCTTCTTGTTTTCACACCAGAGAGTGGATCACCAATGATTTGGTTAATTGGATGACTCTTTGTCCATCTAGTAACTGGGACAATGGACTGATTCAGATTAGATGGTTCAGCATGATCAACTTGAGGAATAGGCTGATCAGCTTGGACAGGAATGAAGGAGTCTGAACCAGTTGGAGAGTCATTTAATGGATTCTGAACAATAACTTTAGTAGGAGTAGGATCAGCTTGTGCATCTTCAAAGATTGGAACTTCTTCTTCTTCTTCAATGAGTTGCCCCCCCTGAGTTTGAGCATTATTAGCTCCAACTGGAGGATTTGTTGGAGGCTCATTCTCAGGTACAACCAGTTCTTCAAAATTGAAGTCTTCATCTTCAGGAGGAGAGTAATCTGGCTTAGAACAACCTTCATCAATGCTTACATTTACAGAGTTCTCAATTGTTTTAGTTCTCTTGTTGTACACTCTGTAGGCCTTCATCATTGTTGCATATCCAAGTAGGATACCTTCATCTGATTTCTCATCAAACTTTCCAAGATGGTCTTTCTGATTCAGAATATAGCAAGGACTTCCAAACATTCTTAGGAAACCAATTTCAGGTTTTCTCCCCCTAAGAAGTTCATATGTAGTCTTCTGGTGTCTTTTCACAATGATGGATCTGTTCTGGGTAAAGCAAGCTGTGTGTACTGCTTCAGCCCAGAAATGAGACTTGACATTGTTTTGAGCCATCATGAATCTGGCAGCTTCAATAAGAGTTCTGTTTCTTCTTTCTGCAACACCATTCTGTTGAGGAGTTCTGGCAGCTGAGCAGACTTGTGAAATTCACTTTTCACTGCAGAATGAATTGAGAGTGATGTTCTTGAATTCAGTGCCATTATCACTTCTTAATTGCCTAACAGGCCTTTTATAGAGAATTTCAGCTTGCTTGATGAAATGAATAATGCTGTCAGCTGCTTCACTCTTGTGTCTTAGAAAGAAAACCCAGGTGTATCTTGAATACTCATCAACAATTACCAAGGAGTACCTCATTCCAGTGAATGATGGAGTACTGATTGGTCTAAATAAGTCCATATGAAGCAGATCCAAACAATTATCAATGGTTGAGCATGTTTAGACTTAAAAGTAGCTTTATGTTGCTTGCCTTTCTCACAAGCACCACACAGCTTGTCCTTCTCATAATTGATCACTGGGAGCCCAGACACCAACTCTTTCTTACACAGCTTGTTGATGTCTTTGAAATTCATATGAGACAGCCTTTTATGCCACAATCAATTCAGCTCATCTTGAGACTTTGACATGAAACAGACTTCTCTTGTGACAGTTGGATTTCTCATATCAAAAGAATACAAAGACTCATCCCTCTTTGCAATAAGAACCACATTGCCTTCCAAATCAAGAACAATTCCCTTATCAGACCTGAATCTCACTTCATAACCAGCATCACACAACTGACTCACACTAATCAGATTGTGCTTTAAACCATTTACATATGAGACTCTTCTGAAAGTAAGAGGACCATTTGAAAGAACACCAAAACCTTCAGTCTTTCCTTGAGAATCATCTCCAAAAGTAACATTAGGACCAGCGCGAATCATAAAGCTACATAGCAGGGACTTACATCTGGTCATATGCTTGGAGCATCCACTGTCCAAGTGCCAGGTATTATCGTCGTGACCGCCCTCAAGTGAAGCAGTCTGACTGGTGGATGCCTGGTGAGCTGACCCAGATTGCTGTTGTATTCTCACCAAATCTTCAGCAAATCTTTGAGTAGCTTCTTTAGCCATGAAACACTTGGCATCTTTGTACAGCTCATCATCAGATGATGTGGCACTTTCAGCCCAGTCTTTGGCTACCAGACTCTTCTCATTTTTGTTCACCTTCTCAGTCAGCTCAGCTACTTGTGCTTTCAAGGCTTTGTACTTAGTCTTGAGCTTAGAGTATTTTTCACCTCTTCCACCTTTGGCTGGCACAGCTTGAGCAGTTTCTTTGGATCTACAATCACCAGCCATATGTCCAGTTTTGCCACACTTGTAACAAGTAACTTTGGACATATCAAATGGCTTCTTGGCTTTATCATCTTGGCCACCTCTTCCTTTTCCTTTAAACTTGTTAAAGGATCTCCTTCTGATCCTTTCAGCCAACATAGCTACTTCATTAGCTAGTTCATCACCATCAGATTCTTCACACTCAGATTCAGCACAAACAGAGTTAGGATTTGACATCACAGGAATATCATCATTAACACAAGTAATGATCTCATTACTAATTGAACTAGGGTGTTCAGTCATAGAAGCAACAAGTGCAGCAGCAGGCTGACTATAAGAATCACCCATAGCAATTTGTTTTTCAGCCTCTGAACATTCTTGGTTATGAAGCAAACCAAAAAGTCCAGGGAGATCAAGATCATGATAAACAGAACTTAATTTAACAGATGAAATATAGTTGTTCCATGTAACAACTCGCAAAAATCTGAGTAATATAAAATTTGATTAATTCAATATTTTTTTTTGTAACAATTTAAGAGAACAAACTAGATACTTGAGTTCTTTTATCTATGTTGATATATATATTTTCCAAATATTTAACGTATGTGAAATTTTTAGTTTTTCACAGAGATACTTTGAAATAACTTATAAATAAAAAGGAAATAAAAATATTTATTTTACGATTTATAGAAAATTTATGGATATCTAATTGTATAAAAATATACAATTACATAATACATCTTTACTTTATAAATTTGATAAAAGACGACTAATGAAGGATATAAAAATCATAAGGTATTATGTCTAAAGCCTTAATAAGATCAAATTTAAAGTTTGACAAAATAACGTCAACTATTTAGATTAAATCATGGGTTAAACATTCAGCAAACAACGATTATCAATTATTCGTGTCGGCATATATAGACATAATTAAGAATGAACAATCTAACCCGTGATTCTATTTTGGCATGTCTTCTCTTCTTCTTTTTCTTGTGACAGTATCAATCAACCAATCAATATCTCATCTCAATATTATATATATATGCATGCACCTTTATTTTTTTAATTAGCCGACCAAAATCAATCAAAATCAATATTGTATATAGATATATATATATATATATATATATATATATATATATATATATATATATATATATATATATATATATATATATATATATATATATATATATATATATATATATATATATATATATATATATATATATATATATATATATATATATATATATATATATATATATATATATATATATATATATATATATATATATATATATATATATATATATATATATATATATATATATATATATATATATATATATATATATATATATATATATATATATATATATATATATATATATATATATATATATATATATATATATATATATATATATATATATATATATATATATATATATATATATATATATATATATATATATATATATATATATATATATATATATATATATATATATATATATATATATATATATATATATATATATATATATATATATATATATATATATATATATATATATATATATATATATATATATATATATATATATATATATATATATATATATATATATATATATATATATATATATATATATATATATATATATATATATATATATATATATATATATATATATATATATATATATATATATATATATATATATATATATATATATATATATATATATATATATATATATATATATATATATATATATATATATATATATATATATATATATATATATATATATATATATATATATATATATATATATATATATATATATATATATATATATATATATATATATATATATATATATATATATATATATATATATATATATATATATATATATATATATATATATATATATATATATATATATATATATATATATATATATATATATATATATATATATATATATATATATATATATATATATATATATATATATATATATATATATATATATATATATATATATATATATATATATATATATATATATATATATATATATATATATATATATATATATATATATATATATATATATATATATATATATATATATATATATATATATATATATATATATATATATATATATATATATATATATATATATATATATATATATATATATATATATATATATATATATATATATATATATATATATATATATATATATATATATATATATATATATATATATATATATATATATATATATATATATATATATATATATATATATATATATATATATATATATATATATATATATATATATATATATATATATATATATATATATATATATATATATATATATATATATATATATATATATATATATATATATATATATATATATATATATATATATATATATATATATATATATATATATATATATATATATATATATATATATATATATATATATATATATATATATATATATATATATATATATATATATATATATATATATATATATATATATATATATATATATATATATATATATATATATATATATATATATATATATATATATATATATATATATATATATATATATATATATATATATATATATATATATATATATATATATATATATATATATATATATATATATATATATATATATATATATATATATATATATATATATATATATATATATATATATATATATATATATATATATATATATATATATATATATATATATATATATATATATATATATATATATATATATATATATATATATATATATATATATATATATATATATATATATATATATATATATATATATATATATATATATATATATATATATATACATATTAGTTGTGTATATCACTTGCAACGTAATTATATATTACATACTATCAATATAATTGTAATCCTATATATCTTGTGTTGTATAATTATATTTACTTTAGATTCATGTTACGTAAAAGTTACACGTTAGTTTTCAATTCTGAAAGTTGCTGGGAGTTCGTTATTGATTCCTCTAGTTGTGTGGTGAGTTTCGCTACAATTGGTGATCGTTTATTTTTGGAAGATTTTGTTAGTTTATAAGTTCTCGTAAGGTTTTCGGGTTAGATTTAAGGAAAATGGTTAAGACTTCCAAGTTGTTATTATAGTTATATGGATAGACTGGGGTACAGAGAATTTAGACAAGAAAACGGATTCGTTGAATCTCGTTTCGTTTACAAGTTATTCGCACCGCGAAATGCCCCGTGGAAGCATTTTACATAGTTTTATTAACATAAAACGTCAACTGGGTCTTGATACGAAGCAGCCAGAATCATCATTTAAACAGGTTATTTATCACTTATAAGTTTCTATGTTGAATTAGAAACAAGAAATACAAAGTTGTAATCTGACCGTTAAGACCGTTAGATTTTCTGACAGTTTCAGTCCTAAACCGTTAGATTTTCTGACAGTTTCAGTCCTAAACCGTTAGATTTTCTGACAGTTTCAGTCCTAAACCGTTAGATTTTCTGACAGTTTCAGTCCTAAACCGTTAGATTTTCTGACAGTTTCAGTCCTAAACCGTTAGATTTTCTGACAGTTTCAGTCCTAAACCGTTAGATTTTCTGACAGTTTCAGTCCTGAGCCATTAAACTGTTTACAGTTTTAGTCCTTCGCCCATCAGTTGCTTACTAAACTGATAATTCTATAAAAATGGATTATTCTATACAGTTTCCTTTACCGAAGGCTAAAACGTTTGGGATATTCGGATACATGTCAGACTGTTACATACCTCCTACTGTTTGACAGGCATTTCAGGTGAGTTTCGTAAACCCTCCCTACTCAATTGAGATTCGGGCTGAAAAGTGTACATGCTTGTTTAATTGTTGATTTTTGATTTGATTTGATTGATTGTATGATTGAATTGTTTATGTGGACATGTTAGCGCATTGGTTACTATGTAAGTCGCACCGTTAGCGCATTATTTATTATATAAGTCGCATCGTTAGCGCGTTACTCGTTATGTAAGTCGCACCGTTAGCGCATTGTTAATTATTAACTATGTAAGCCGCATCGTTGTTGATCGTTATTGATTGTTATGGAACGTTGTTGAACGTTATATGGAATCGTTGTTGTTGAACGTTGATTGTATTGATTTGTGCTAATGTGAAACCTTATAGGTTTTCCTTGGATGTGATTAGTTCTCCTAATCCTCACTTATTGTTAACGGTTGTTATCCCGATACATATTGTTTCCTGCTACTTGTCCCTACGAACTCACCAACTTTATGTTGACGCTCTTTAGTACACTTTTCAGGTAATCAAGTTAATCAGAGACACAATGGATGATTGCATGCTTAATTGCTAGGATTGGACTAGCTTTGGACTTTCTGGATCCATGATCCTTACTTCCCTTTTATGGGTTACTTTTAGGATTAACTACTATCGATTGAATTGCCTTTTATTATTGATTGAACATGTATTTCGATGAATGTTGATGATTGTATGATTGAATTGCCTTTTATTATTGATTGAACATGTATTTCGATGAATGTTGATGATTGTATACGTTTGTACAAGTTTAAGGATTGTTTCAATCCTATGTTTTCATATAGTTTGATTCTACATAATTTCCATGTCGTGCTGTGCTTTTCTAAGTGATACCCCATGATTCCGCCATGTTGGGGTGTTACAGAATGGTATCAGAGCCGTGGTTGTAGAGAATTAGGTGGATTGACGTAGTCTATAGCCATTGCACCCACATTTCATATTAGCATGCATGATAGGAAATTTTGTGTGCAACGTGAACTGTATGATGCATAAAAATGGTTTAAACGGAGTTCGTAGGTTACTTATGATTTGATGACTTGATTGTTATATGACAACTTGATGGAAGTATATGATAGTGTCGGGATACACCGTGAATTGTGGAATTATTGTGATAAACGTTGATGTGTGTGGAATCTTGGATGCATTTATTATTTGTCCCCCAGCAAAATGAAATGATGGCATTAATGGAGTATAACATTCGATAACCCTAGAGGCGCCTGATCAACAAATCTATGGTTATCCTATGTTATATAAAGTTAATGATCTCATGGATTGCGCCTCGTGGATAAAGTATAGTAGCTAACCCGGTATGTTTAATAAGTGTTGGTTAGGTGGAGGGTTAGCCGATGGTACACCCTGTATACAAACACTTTTAATGTGTCGAATGTTGAAGTTAAAAATCGGACTATGCTTTACCCACCTTGTTATGACTTGACCCCTTTTATTTATATAGTGTTGAATGTTTTCTTGATTGTATTATTGATTGTAAATTGTACGATTGCTGAAACCTTAGATTTTTGCCATGATAATATCCCTGTAGAGATAACCATATTCATGCAATGATTTATAAGGACTTGATATGGAAACTGTGTATTACTTGAAGGTCAATTTTGATATTCGGGTGTGAATTACGAGACCTAACTTGTTAAAATTTGTGTGGACTTGAAATCTATGGTAGTACAGACATGGGGTATTTTGAACGGGTTGGTAATGCGATGGGCTGGACAATTGTATGCCTTATATTATAAGCATTACCGGATGGCCCATGTCTAAGCTATATTACTTATAATTGTCTACAATTATCAGTCATTGTTGAAATAACAGTATGAGAATAAGATCTAGAATACATGCTTATTAAGGTCTTAGATACTTACAATCTATAATTGTAGACCAATGATTTATTATGAACTATAGACTAAGTTCAAACTTATAGTTACGATTGACTGATAGAATGAGCTAAGATTTTGGAATGAGATATTATGAAATATTAGGTGATTTAGTGTATTAAGAGGCATTTGTGTGGACTTGAAATCTATGGTAGTACAGACATGGGGTATTTTGAACGGGTTGGTAATGCGATGGGCTGGACAATTGTATGCCTTATATTATAAGCATTACCGGATGGCCCATGTCTAAGCTATATTACTTATAATTGTCTACAATTATCAGTCATTGTTGAAATAACAGTATGAGAATAAGATCTAGAATACATGCTTATTAAGGTCTTAGATACTTACAATCTATAATTGTAGACCAATGATTTATTATGAACTATAGACTAAGTTCAAACTTATAGTTACGATTGACTGATAGAATGAGCTAAGATTTTGGAATGAGATATTATGAAATATTAGGTGATTTAGTGTATTAAGAGGCGTTTTTATGGAGCTTGAATTAGTGTTTTCAAAGAAATGACTAGAATAAGAGTAAACAGGATGATCGTAGGAGGTTATAACTATAAGCACGAATAAAGTTCTGTAGATTTCATTCTTAAATGATCTTGTACTTTAAGGTAAGAATACATGATGTTACTATGAAGTACTATTCGCTTATATAACGTAAGCAATGACGTCAAATGAAAATAATTTTTCAAAATAGCCGACAACAAATAAAATATCTGGATCTTCATGGAACAAGATAAAGTAGGATGGCTTTATCAGACTATTTTGATATAAGCAATAATAAAAGTGTTAACTACAAACAAATTATATATAAATTTCGCAATAAAGAAAAGAGGGAAATAGACATACGAAGATCACACATTTATCTATTCAATGCATACTTGTTAGTCCCATGATTAACCCAATGATCTTTCAAGTCAATTGGACAATCGAGATCGTACCCTTCTAACAATAATTTCTCTATGACCTTTGAGAATGTACTACAACCCATTCTTCTCCCCGGCAACCTTACAATACGACTTGGCCCGACATATGTTGGCAACGGATACATGGAAAGAGAAGCTGTACAACAAACGGAGGTCCATCCCTCTGTACTCCACCCGCGACAGGTCCTAGGTATCCCTGTGCATGAGCATATCGGTGTTGGCATCTTTGATATGTTCATTTCTTCCCCAAATACTACCAAAGTAGTATTTTGTTTCACAAACTGGTAAGACCTTTTTGACCTTACATTTCTTTGGGCTTTCAAGGACGATACCTTTGCGGACTTTTTCTTTCGACTATAAAGCTTGCAAATATAAGCCCATGAGTCTTCTACGTGCTTCTCAAACTCTGGTCCATGATTCATTATCGTATCAACCGGTTCCACCCTGTTCGAGGTTGAGACCTCATAATATGCGTCACCAATCGGATTGGGGTATAGTGTGGGCGAGTCTGACATTGGACGTTTGCCTGGTGCCCTGTTACCCTCCTCGGAAAATTCTGGTTGAAATGATGGTTCCGGTTGGAATGTTGATTTCAACTGGAATGTTGCTTCTGGAGTATCGAAAGAGAAGTTTTGATATAAAGGGTTCATTGGGATTGGAGATGAAACTCCATGATGTACTGCATCAACAAAAGTTGGGAACGATGCACTGACATTTTCTGTTGGGAGTTCTAACTGTGATGTTGGTACTGTATTTTGGAGAAGCCAATTTTGGCAAAAATCATCGATTGATGTTCCCCATTCACTAGTACCAATCATCTGGTTTTGCCTTGCGTCCATGATTATATTGAATTCTTCTTATCTACAATAAGTTTTGGTCAGACAATTGACATAACAAATACATAAGAAACATTATCAACAATATTATTCTGATTTAAAAACACATTCTGGATAACTTAAGATTTGATTTATAAAAATTTATAACAGATTCCAAATATTTCTATAAAATCCCTCTTGATTTCAAGAATTAGGAGTTCTGTCAGAACTCGACCCTG
>CM067173.1:43784417-43869417 GCA_034093135.1 Erigeron breviscapus | reverse complement strand
TGGTAATGAATCAAGAAATTTGCTCTTTAAAACCTCATTTTTCTTATTGATTCCAACAGCAGCTAAATCATTTACCAAAGCATTAAAGCGGGTATGAGTGTCAGTTAAGGATTCATTTCTCAAAGAGAAAAATCTCTCATACCTCCTGGTCAATGTGGTAATTGTGGATTCCATGGAGGTAGAGCAACCCTCAAACATAACAGTCAATGTACCCCACATTTTCTTTGCTGTTGAACACATTTTAATTGAATGGTAAAGGTCTTGGGCACAGCTTGGACAATGAAATTTCTAGCCTTCACATCCAAGTTTTCCAACCTCCTATCCTCATCCCCCCAATCTGCCTTGTCCTTAACAATAGATTTGACTGTGGCAGGAATGGTTGGTTGACCTTCCCTGACCATAGCTTCTACCACAATGGTTTGTGTAGGAACATAAGGACCATCGCAAGGATGTCAGGCATATTGTTATCGATGGATTCAAGGAACAAAGACATTTACCTTTCCACCCACTGAAATCATCTTTGTCAAACATGGGTGGTCGGGTTGAAGAACCATTATCAATATAAGATGACATTGCTTTACTATAAATGAAAATATGCAAGGATCAAGTCAAGTTAATTCTCAACCACCTCTCTGATACCAATTGATACGTCCCACGGTGTATCAATATACCAAAGTATATTGAACACAGAATAGTTGTAGAGGGGGGTGAATACAACTTTCCACAATCTTTACAAACTTTTAAACACAAAACGTTTTAAGATTCAGATAAAGAATATCAAGCAAGTAAGTAAAGTGCAGGAATCATTAAAACAGTAAAGCAGTAAAGAAATAAAAACATTCTTGAACACAGATTGTTATTTTTCAAATGTAATCCTTTATTAAGAAATAATCTATACAAAGAATTACAGGGTTGTTGCGGAATAAAGATAGCCTATAGATATCTAAACAACCCTATGAAGTGACAAACAACAACCAATTAGTTTCAGCTCAAGAGAATCAGCCCAAGCTGATCTCGTACAGACTAAGCTGTGTGTAAGAGCAGAGAAACTTGTGTGAAGAATGATTCTCAGGAAATGCCACACATATGCAATCCATGAATGAGGCTTTTATAGGCGAAAGCGCTCCTTCATTAGGTGTCCATTGCAGCTACGTGTTCTTCAATCAGTGGTTGATGAAGGAATAATCAATCGTGCCTTTCATGGTACTTGTGGTCCCCCACGTACTGACGCACATTCTTCATCTACCAATAGGAGTATGGACACGCATATGTAACACAACCACCAACCTGGATCCTAGGATTCTTCCTAGTCACGTCATTTGTCCTTATCTTCAATCCAGGTTGTTATCTTCAGTTGATTGTCAGACACAGATTGGGCCGTTTGTAAAGGCACCAATCTGCCTAAGTGTTTCCAAGCTGACTGCTAATCCCAAGCTGTCTTCCACTAACAACTTGGTCTTCTATCTTCAATCCTCCTCTTCGATTTGGACTGAATGCTAATACTTTGTTGATGCAGCTTGAATAACACTTGCTTCCATAAGATATTACAATTACACGTATGAAGCATGATCTGGGTCAGAGACAGATCGTAAGCTGTGTCAGCTTAGTCTGACCCATATCAGATTACAAGAACCAAAAGATTACTAAGTGTTTATAGGTCAGATTTGTCATCATTAAATTTACAATTAACATTGGGACTCAACACAAATTTGTTATCATTACTTACTGTTATCGATTAAATTCATTCTTTATATAATAAGAATCAGATTTCATAATATTTTATTTAGTTCTATAGGATCAGCTTAGAGGATAATGAGTAAATTTCGATTAATCATCTTCGAAATTAGATAAATATATTGACTTATATTATTCTCTGAACATGTATGTTAATTATTAAATAAAAATAAATTAAATTTCATATATCATTAACCCTTATAAATTTTAAATTTGGATTACTTAAAAGGAAGAATTATAGAAATACGAGTATTTTTTTAAATTTGCTAGATTTGTTACTTATATAAGCAATTGGATAAAATTTTGCATCAAAAAAAATGTTATAATTTTTAACCTTTTTTTTTAACATTATATATTTTTAACCTATTGCTTAAAAGAACCAGAAAAGAACTGCATGTATAATCTGATTAAAATGATTTATAAATAATATTTTAAATATGATATTCCTATTGTATCTTAAAATATAATACGAGTATATGTTACTCGTACATTACATGTAAATCAAATAGTAATAGATACGGTAAAACATATTTTGATATCTAAAGAATATTTATAGACATACAGTAAATATGTCAGACATATATGCAAATAAACGGTGGAAAGTGGATGAATCGTTTCGTTGAATTTTACAACTATAATCTTGAGTTATATTTAATTATATTTATTTAGTTGAAATAATAAATTCATAAATTCATCTTATATAAAATAGATAAAATATATTTTTTATATAAAAATATCAGCTAAATACTTAGAGAAAATATGATCGACACGTATATTATTTATAATTATTAATTTATTATAAAATTGAGTTTAAAAATGCGAAATGATTAATTCTTCTAACTAAATAGCCTAAAAATCCTTCTAACTATTGGATCATGGCATTTGGAAAAATTAGGGTACAAGATCAGGAAACAGAATTAGTGCACACTACATGTCAATTTCAAATAGTTTTATGAGGAATTTTAGGCTAATATTTATCAGTAATTATTATTTTACTTTAAAAATTTAATTTATAAATAAATTATTAACTAAACTCATATACCGAAAATATTAATAATACTTTTTTATGCTAATAGTTATAACGTGTAGGAAACGTTTCTATGAAGTTTCTTAGTCAGATTAACATAGTTAGACTTTTAAAAAATAATAATAATATTAATAAAATAATAATAATAATAAATTTAAATAATGAATCAAGTTACTTACAAAAGATTAATCTAATCAAACAATAATATAAACTAATTAGTCAAAAATAAAATAAATTAAATTTTATATCATAACATTATAAATTTTAATATATTAACGACATTTAAATCATTAATCCTTACACAAATACGATCTTATTAATCGTTTTTTTAATATAACTGCGATCAATTTAATCAATTAGCAAAAACATCATAATACATAAAATTAGATTAAACCATTGAAATAATACAATATTCATAATTCAAAAATATTACTTAAAAAATAAATAAAATAATAATAATAATAAAATAATAATAATATTATTGACAAAGTTATTGTATTACGAATGACATTTGCATATTGACAACAAATAAGCATTATCTGTTTTGTATTTGTCAGCTTAGATAATTTCAAAAAGCTTGCTTAAACGGTTAAACTCAGTTTCATTTCATAGCAATTTTTTTAAAATATATGATTTAAATAACGCATTATCTTCTATTAATCTGATATATCTATAATTATTAATTTATTATAAAATTGAGTTTAAAAATGCGAAATGATTAATTCTTCTAACTAAATAGCCTAAAAATCCTTCTAACTATTGGATCATGGCATTTGGAAAAATTAGGGTACAAGATCAGGAAACAGAATTAGTGCACACTACATGTCAATTTCAAATAGTTTTATGAGGAATTTTAGGCTAATATTTATCAGTAATTATTATTTTACTTTAAAAATTTAATTTATAAATAAATTATTAACTAAACTCATATACCGAAAATATTAATAATACTTTTTTATGCTAATAGTTATAACGTGTAGGAAACGTTTCTATGAAGTTTCTTAGTCAGATTAACATAGTTAGACTTTTAAAAAATAATAATAATATTATTGACAAAGTTATTGTATTACGAATGACATTTGCATATTGACAACAAATAAGCATTATCTGTTTTGTATTTGTCAGCTTAGATAATTTCAAAAAGCTTGCTTAAACGGTTAAACTCAGTTTCATTTCATAGCAATTTTTTTAAAATATATGATTTAAATAACGCATTATCTTCTATTAATCTGATATATCTATAATTATTAATATGTTTTGTATTTATAATACACTATATTAATGCCTCGAAGAAGATTATTGACCAAAATGTATACAGTAAACTTGATTAATAATGAATTTTATAAACTTAAACATTATAAATTTTAATATATTAATGAATTTTATAAACTTAAACATTATAAATTTTAATATATTAACGACATTTAAATCATTAATCCTTACACAAATACGATCTTATTAATCGTTTTTTTAATATAACTGCGATCAATTTAATCAATTAGCAAAAACATCATAATACATAAAATTAGATTAAACCATTGAAATAATACAATATTCATAATTCAAAAATATTACTTAAAAAATAAATAAAATAATAATAATAATAAATTTAAATAATGAATCAAGTTACTTACAAAAGATTAATCTAATCAAACAATAATATAAACTAATTAGTCAAAAATAAAATAAATTAAATAAAATAATCTATCTTAATCAAACTAATTAAACTTGAAAATATTTAACTATATCATTTATATCAATATGTCTTTATCAATGTCGTAGAAAAACTCTAATAGAAAATGTATAGTAAATCGTAGTGTTGAGCAGCTTCTTAGATCCAGCAACTTTCAAACACAATCTATTAGCTTAAACACTTCGACGAAGAAATTATAAGTTTTTTGAATCACATTGTGAAACAAACCTAATAGCTGTCTGCCTTGTCCTCATGTTTCTGAAGTGCACGTTTCAAATTCATGAAAGACAATGCTTGCTAAAAAGGGTACACTATGTATCCCAAATCAGGTTGTTCACAATGCCATCTGGGATAATCCTACAAAAATAAAAAACAAAGCATATTAGCATTTTATTATAATGATTTTAAACATTATAATCATGATTTTAAACAAGTCACCGGTATTATCATAGATTTGTGCAACGTGAATCACGGATCCATTAAATAGTCCAAGTCCAATCCTAGCATGCAAACAATCAAGCAATCATCCAACACGTCTCTGATTAACCTGTTCACCTGAAAAGTGTACTAAAATGTGTCAACATAAAGTTGGTGAGCTCGTAGGTTTAAGTAATGAAAATCAAGTGTCGGGATAACAACCGTTAACGATATACGAGGATTAGAATACCTAATCACGTGCAAGGAAACTCTAAATGGTTTCACGTTATCACAATCAATACAAGTCAACGTCCAATAATCGTCCATATACATATATAATATCGTCCAATAATCGTCCATTACGTGGGTTAAATAACCCGTATCCACGGTTATGATCATGCCGGGTGTGGATTCGTCAATCCACCGTCCACGTCCACGTCCACGTCCACGTCTTATACGTATCGACGGTTATGATCATGCCGGGTGTGGATTCGTCAATCCACCGTCCACGTCCACGTCCACGTCTTACGTAATATAAAAATATACGTTTTAACAAAATATTGTTATAATGTGGCAATGATCATACCGGGTGTGGATTCGTCAATCCACCGTCCACGTCCACGTCTTACATAACATATGTATATAATAAACGTCTTAGTGCATTACAACATAACGTCCTTCATCACATATAAATGTCCAATAACACGTATCACAAGCAAACAAATAGATAACTAACGTCTTCGTTTCATATCATAATCAATTGTATCAACCGACAAGCGTTTAACGAACAAGTACACTTTCCACCCCAAATAAAGTAAACATAGGGGCTACGAACTCACCTTGAGCGGCTACTACAAGTTAAGATTAAGCTACAAGCGTGCAATATTCGCCACACGATCACAACCTATAGTTACACATGCATACATATCAATATACGTTAATACGTTCATAATTCGAGACTCGATTGATCATAGGAATCAAAATGATGTTTGTTGGATTGATTAGTGTTTAGGAGGATGTTAGGAATTGATTTGATAAGGTTTAGACGAGTTAAGAACACAAGGAAAGAAACAGGCAAGTGTTGCGCAGCAACTTAGTGATTGTGCAGCAACCAAGAACCACATTGCGCAGCAACTTAGTGATTGCGCAGCAACTTATATTTCTGCAAGCTTGTTGCGCCGCAACAGGCTAGTTGCGCAACAACTTGCCCAGGTCTGCACAGATCAGCAGCCAAACACGACCCAAATGGCACCAAAAACTCATTTTTGATCTAGGAGAAGATTTGACTAGTGACACGTTAAACAACATAAAATGATTAATATAAGATAGTTTTAACTTACCAAATCTTCCGGAAACCTTTAAATCCGAATTTTGAGTTAGAAGTGGAGATTTCTTGCACTTTAAAACTTGATCTTTTAATATGTTGTTAAGTTGATGATGGTGATGAAGAATTTATGACGAATTCATCTTGGATAACATTTAATGAGTCAAGAATTTAGAGAGAGAGTGAGGTGGTGATTTGGTGGAGCATTCAATGGGAAAGAGAGAGAGATAGAGTAATTGTGAGTGAGTGGATGAGAAAGGGGGAGGGTGTAAGAGTTGGGTTAGGGTTGAGTCCAATTGAGCAATGGGTCGGTCAAACGGGTCAATGGGTCGACCCAAATACATTTTCTAGTCAAATAACAAACCGTCCTAAGTCACACATTCGACCATTAAGTCTCATCTAGCATGTGACACGTTATTAAACCGTCCAATAAAGTCTAAGGTAAAATCGACTAACTCACTTTGGCTAGTCATCAATACGTACAAGTCAACAAGTCAAGCAAATGAAGTTCCATAAATCATGAAATAAATATTGCATTTAGCCACGATTAGACATGTCAACGTACAAGTCAAATAAGTCAAAATAAACAAATGTTACATTTGAAGACTGGAGTTTCCGCTTTCCGGTTTGGGCGGTCATATGATAATGCGTCCAACTTTGAGGAGGTCAGTTCGTTTTCTTCAAGCCTTATAAATCTTGCAGCTCTGGCCTTGGCTTCATCTAGGTTCCTGCAAGGTGTCATTATGAGATCCTCCTGGAATTTTGATTCCAGTTTGAGGCCTCTTTGCAGAGCTTGAATGGCAGTCATCATATCTAGCTTTGGGATGTTCAACGATTCTTTAGTAGACCTGGTCATGAAATCTCTAAGGGATTTGTTAGGTTTTTGAGTAACTTTATAAAGATCATCTGTCAATTTATCAAAAGTTCTACTACAAGAAAATTGACTGTAAAATAAATTAGTTAAATCTGCAAAAGAATTAATAGATAGAGGAGGCAAACTCTGCAGCCATTTCAAGGCTGATCCTGAAAGTGTAGATCCAAAGCTTCTACAAAAGCAAGCCTTTTTAAGGTTGGAAGGAATTGGCACTGTCTCCATCTTTTCCAAGTAGAGTGCTATATGCTCTTGAGGATCTGTAGTCCCATCATATGGTTACATATTTGGAACTTGAAATTTTCGGGACCTCTACAGTAGCGATCCTGTCACCATATCTGTTGATAAGATAAGATGCAGGGTTGACTTCTGGAATTGGATTGCAAAATCCAGGAACGATAGAGATCATATCTTTCAGCTTTTGGAATTCTCTTGCGATGAAATCGTTTGGCATTTGACCCTGCGATGAGTTAGAAAAACCAAAAGAACTAGTAAAATTATTAGAATTATGTAAACCTGCACCCATGGATGTAGATGTCCGAGTAGCATGAGTATTTTGTGGGATGTTGCTCCCAAGATTAGTAGTTGCACTTGGGAAAGGCATGCTTGGTTGCACAGATCCAGGGGCTCCAGATGGTTCTAGGGTTGAGAAGAGATTTCTTGGAGTAATTGGTGGTCCATTTTCTGAGATTCTGGACTCCAAGATCTTGAACTGGGCTTGATTATAATGCTGATTTGCTTCAATTTTGTTGGTAAGGTTCTGCAATGAAGTAAATATGTCGGTAACATTATTAGGATCATTATTTCGTGCAGTAACCCTGGGTCCAATATTATATGGATTTGGATAAAAGCTAGCCCGCTCTATTCGGCCAGATCCCATATTGAATTAGGACGAATTTCCTATAGGGATATTTCCAGCTGTATTGAAATTCACATTCTGATCAGCAGGTCTCTTGTCCTCGCTTTGATTCTGGATTCGAACCGGATTGTTCTTGGCCCTTTGATATGAATTGTTTCCTGCAGAAGGAGTCACAATAGAAGAAGAAACAGCAGGAGCAGATTGTGAGGAGTTAGTTGGTTGAGTCGACATTTTCGGATATAATTTTGGAAAATTTGTTTTCTTGATAAAATTTGAAAATTTTAATCGATTGAAAGCACCTTTTGCCCCACGGTGGGCGCCTGATGTGTACAAATCGAGTTTAAATTTAAAAACAAGAAATACCGATTAACTGACTACTACACACTCTCGGGCAGTGGACCCGTTCGTATGCAATATAGTTTAAAGGTAAGTCCAGGTCGAATCCACAGAGACTGATTAAAAGCAAGCGAGTTTAATGTAGTTTAGAAAAGTTTGGATTTTAAGGACTCCCGTCACGTTGGATTTGAAAGCAGTTAGTTATTTTGAAAAAGTTAGTAATTCCGTAGAATTAATTGAAAAGAGATTTTAATATCAAGATTAATTAAAAGTCATCTACTTCGACTCCATGACACAACTTACTTTGGTTGCAATTAAGTTAAACCCAATTCAAATATGTTGATTTAATAACTAGGTCTAGACAAAGAACTCACTAGTTGCGCACCTAGCTTATTACCCGATCCGAACCCATTAACCAATTGATTTAATCTCTAAGATCCGGTTACCATTCTCTATCAAGATCTACCTAATCGACTAACTTGTTTTGTTATTGTTAAACAATTTCATCTACCGATTTTACCAAACCGTTAACACGTTGAATCCTATTATCTATTGTTGTTTATCAACTCATTACCATGAATTAACACCTATTGATTCTACCAAATCAACTAGAACAATACAATCCTAACTTAGATACCTCTAAATCATTCATGCATCATCAACAAAGCAATAGATAAGTAACAAGAACTCAATATATTAAGATCACGATAAAACGTTTAACTATCAACTTGAATTCAAAAGATTATGCAACCATTATTCATTGTGTCACTTCATCTCAGTAGATGATAAAAACACTTAGCTACTCATGACATGAAAAATAAAACTAATAATCATTAAATAAATATAATCCATTATACTAATTGTATAGTAAAATAGTCTTAAACTTAAACAACTAAATTCAATAATAAAGAGAGTAATAATAAATAAAAGTGAAAGAATCAAACGGAGTTATTGCTTGCGAGGCTGTGTCGAACAAAAGAAGTAAAGAATCCCACAAACCGACACCTCTTTTGGCGGCTACAAACTCACGCCCCACCGAGCTCCTCCAATTCGTCCTTATGTAACTCTCCTCTCTTTTTATTCGATGATAATATATGATATATATAGTTGTAGGGATTTATTTATGACTTCCTTGTTGAATTGATGTCCACGTGAAGTTCCAAAAGTCCAAAACCAAATCCACTTTTGTTATGAATTCTTCTAGTTGCAACTTGCAAGCCCACGTTGGATTTTCTACCGACTCACACAAACAAAGGGCTGAATCCCTTTTTGTATCTTCTTCCTTTTCGGCCCAATTGCATGACACCAATAATAATAATGTTTAACCATTACGGATGTAGTGTCTAGTCGAGCCTCTTGTGGCATTTTAGTCCATGTCTTTTTTTTTTCTTTCTTTTTTCTTTTTTTTGACAGGCTGCACATTACAATAATGCCGAAGCAGCTCCTCACCTAACATGGTGAGAACCTTCTCAGCGTGGGTAGTCGGTTGTCTAAACCGGATCCCGCTACATCCAAACTGAGTCGGCTGCCAATGGAGAAAACCCGAAACGCAATAGCGTACCTAGGCAACCCACTTTAAATGGATCTTTAACAGGGGTCAAGAAATGCATAAAGCAAGACTCGAACCCCCGCGTAGGGGGAAAACCATGGTATCCTCAACCAGCTGGGTTGGCATCACTGATTTATATTTATGCAACACATAATAAGATGTGTCATATTTTTCGTCTTTTCAGCTTTATCTTCATTTTCTTCATAATTAACCTTTATTTGCTCATCTTGTCATATTTCATTTTATAGACCTATAATCAAATAAAAACACATAAAACACATATTAAGTATAATAGTCTATAAAAATGATAACAATTCAAATATAAAAGTGATGATATCGCATAAAATATATATGTATAAAATAGGCGATATTAGCACAAATTGTTTTGCTCAAAAATTACTTAAGATAATCAACCTTGAAGATTTAAATCAATTATGTAACTGTTGAGTCAAGGATTCGCTGACCAGACTTGGTCGCTGACGTATGTCGTCAGCAAGTCTTCAGCGAGTCAGTGACTCTTGTCAGCGGGTGGTTCTCTTTCCAAATTGTGTGTCAAGGCGGGAAGATTTCAAATCAAAAGAAGACAAGGAGTCACATGGTGGTTCACCCAACTGTAATTTACTTAGTATGGCAAAGATGCAGTTGGACCAAAACAAGGGTAATTCTCTCTCATACCCGTTTTGGTAAAGAAGACAAAGGCTCCTGGATGCAAGTACATTGAGCCAATGAGATGTCGACAACCACCATCTATCACTATCAATGTAAGGCTGTGTTGCCCTAATTCCTCCTCTATATAAAGCAACACAGCCGCATTAAAACACTTTGTGTTTGTCACCACAAGTGTGTGTCACTTATATTTCTCTTGTAATTGTTTGAGTTTTAGTTTGTCTAGACTTAGCAATTATTAGTTCATTTGTATTCTTGTAAGACAAGTTGTAATATCGACCATGTATTCATCGTTTAAATCAATGATACATATGATTAGACTTGCTTAGATCTTTGCACTTGAACTCTATTCTTGTTCTTGTTCTTTACTTTCAGTCTTTACTTTCTTGTCTAGATTAATCAAATATAAGTGTGCAAATCGTGGACTGTCAAGTGGTATCAGAGCCACTGTTTCTAAATTATTGAAACAAGATCTATTTGCATACTTATTTTCTTCTTAAAATTCTATACTTTATCTTCTTTCTAAAATCTTCTAATCTTTTCTTTAGACAAGAACATGACTGCTGTACCAACTCTTGTGAATACACGTGACTTTGGTTACGTGTCTGTTCCTCCAAGATTCGAGCCTGAGGACTTTGGATCTTGGAAGGAAAGAATGCTTCTTCACATTGTTGGTGTAGAACCCTATCTAATGACCATTATGACTGTTGGTCCATATGTACCCACTCTGGTGCAAAGAACACCAGGAGCAACTGCTGATGCTCCTGAGATTGTGATTGACATAGTCAAACCAGAGGTACAATGGACTGATGACGAGAGGAGGCTAGTAAATCTTGATGCTAGACTTAAAAACATGATTATCAGCACCCTTCCCTCTGATATCATGAAACTCGTCATCAAATATCCCTCTTCTAAACAAGTCTGGGATAGACTATGTAGCATGTATGAAGGTTCTGCCGATACAATTGCTACCAAAAAGATTGACCTTAAGAGGGCTTATGAAAAATTCCTCTATCTTCCTAATGAACGTCTTGACAGCACTTATACCTGATTTAAAGGGTTGCTGAATGATATGACGAATGTTGGTATCACTCATGATGACTTTGAAGTGTGCCACAAATTCATTGACAGTCTTCCCATGAAGTGGCAAGGAATTAGACAAATCTTTAGAACCACAAAGCAGCTACAAGGTCTTGACCTTCAGTCTCTCTTCGGTATGCTTCAATTTGAAGAGAGAGCTCTTGCTCAAAACTGAGCTCTTGCTCAAAACCTAAGAGCTGCTGCTGAAGCACAACGAAGTGCTGGTCCCTCCTCGTCTACTTCTTCTTCTGCTTATTCTGTCACTGATCCCCTGGCCCTTGTCTCAGCTGAGCCCATTAATCTTAATATCGGTGCCAGCTCTTCTAATCTTCCATCTCCTATTCAATCTCTTGTTAATGATCTCGACGCTGATGAGAAACAAGAGATGTTCAGCGACTTCATGGACTTTTCCCTGGTCGCTGGAAAAAGGTACTCCAGAAAATGGAACAACCGTAAGTCGGTTGCTCCATATAAGCCTCCTGTTGATAAATCTCAAGAGGAGTGCTGGAGATGTGGTAGGAAAGGTCACTACCAGAAGGAGTGCAGAGTTGCTATTCCAACTCCTGCTGCTCCCAAAACTAACTCTTCTAAACCTGCTGATGAGTACAGGAACAAATACTATCAGCTCAAAGCAAAGGTGGCTGAAATGGAAGAGGCCAAGACACCAGCAAAAGGGCTGGTGGCTGAAGAGCATGACTGGGCTGAATCAGATGATTCAGACAGTGAAGAATATGTAGATGCCATGTGCCTTATGGCACTTGCTGATGGCGATGCATTGACGAAAGACCAAGTTTCTTCCAGTCAGTGGGTGAACGTCACCATCAAAAAGGTATGTGCACATTCTGCTGCTTCTGATGAAGATAAATCTAAAATCTTTGAATCTTTGCTTTGTGACATCCAGTTCGTTGAATCTATATGAGCTGAGATCCAGTCCAAACTTGACTCTGTCTACTCAGAGTTAAGTGAGAAATCTGAAAGACTCAATGAGCTAAGGAATGTTCATGTTGAACTTCAATCTCATGAGTTGCTGGCACAAAAGGTTCAACTTGAAAATGAAAAACTCAAGCTTGAAGTTGCCAACCTTAGGAAGATTGTTACCTCATGGTCAAAAGCTTCCAGGTTTCACCATAAGTGCTTGGATGAACAAGTCCCTGCCTAGGTTTAGGCAGTGATAGGCGGCAATTTTGAAGCTGCTGCCACCCTTTCTGACCTGTTCAATGATGATGTGAAACCTGAAATCTCCATTCCTCCTTCTGCTGTTATCTCTCCTGAAGAGTTGAAGAAATGGTACTTCATTAGAGGTCTTAATGATTACCATGATGAAATGGAAGCTGGTTCTACCTCTTCTATCACCAGCGACCCATCTCCTTCCACTGAGGGTAATGGTGCAAGCTCCTCAGCAAGCTCCAGCAACCTCTTCCCTCATCTTCCCATTATTGGCATGATGCCAAATGAAGGAAGAGTTTAATACTCTTCTGGGGAATCCTTTGAAGGTGATATTGGCAGTGATGGTTTCAAACCCGTCGCTCCTCAGCAGCTTACTATCAAAGCTACTGAACCCTTCAAAAGAAGTAAGGTTGTTGTCCCTTATGACTATAGCACGCCTCAGCGAGCTGATCCTGTCAATCAGCAACCTCAACAAGTTGCTCCTCAACCCTCTTCTTCTTCATCCTCTCAGCAAATTCCTGCCCATGCTGACAATAAAACTGTTCAGCATGATCGTCTCATGAAAGACGCGTCAGGTTTGGTGATGCTAGATATCAGCAAATAGGACCATCTCAGGTCAAACCCGCTGATAGACAGGTCCATCAGCAGGATCCTCAATCTATGCATGTTCCTTCTAATATGAGGCACAATACTCCTCAGAGAGGAAGAATGCCTCACTCCCAAAATAGGCCCACCACTCCTCAAAGAAGGAGACCTCATTCTCAAAATAGGTCCACCACTCCTCAGAAAGGATACTTGCCACATCAACAAGTTAGACCTATTACTCCTCAGAGAGGACACTTGCCACATCAGCAAGTAAGGTCCACTACTCTAAAAAGGGAGTATCTACCTCATAGGCAAATGAGGTCAGCTACCCCTAATCAGCAATCTAGACCGATCACTCCCAAAAGAATGCATCAGTCTCATCAGCAGGGTCCTTCTTCTTCTTCTCACCCTGTTGTTAAACAAGCTTGGAGTGTAGTCAAGGGATCACAAAATCCCTCTACTTCTCAATTAGAGGATCCAAAAGGAAAGTCCATTTTGGGTCCTGCTCCTAAGATGCCTCAGCTGACACTTAAGCAAAAGCATAAGTCTAAGCAAAAGAAAAGGGCATCTTCCACCTCTGACCCTCAAATTAACGAGCTCACTCAGTGAGTTAATGATCTCTCTTCTCAACTGAAGGAATTCTTCCTTCAAAATCAAAAGGGCAACACCTCTGATAAAAAATGCTACATATGTGGCAGCAGAGGTCATGTTGCTTCTGATTGTGATAACTCCAGGGATGCTCCTGAAGTTGTCATTCAACCTAATCCTCCTTCCTCAACAGTTTCTTCCTCCTCCACTATGGTCAGCGAAAGCTCTTCTTCTGCTGAACATGAAAACAGTGTAGGAGACACAACTGTTCTCACTGAGGAAAACATTGCTGACTTCATTGCAGCCCAGCATGTATCCGTTCCTCACTCTCAAAGGGTTATTACCAATGAATTTGGTGAACCAGCTATGATATTGAGTTTAATGATACTGATGTGGTCAGCAATGTGGTCTTCATTCAAACTAATAATACCACAACTCCATTTGATGGTGATGAATCATCTTATGGCACCTTTCCTCTAGATTTTCTTCCTCCTCATCCTTCTACACAAGCTGAAGAGGAAACCTCTGAAGCTGCTACTATTAATCCTGCTGATCTTGCTGTCAGCGAATTTAATAGTGAACCCATCTAATTCCTTCTGTCGTATCCATGCAGGGCTCGCTGGGAAAAGGTGTGTGGTACTTGGACAGTGGCTGTTCAAAACACATGACTGGCTCTAAGACCCTGCTGGATAACTACGTTGAGGCTGCTGGCCCTACTGTAGTGTTTGGTGACAATTCCACTGGACAAACTGAAGGTTATGGTAATCTCTCTAATGGTCTCATTAAGTTCACCATTGTTGCTTATGTAAATGGTTTGAAACATAATCTTATCAGCATAAGTCAACTTTGTGATGCTGACTACAAAGTGATTCTTGATAAGCATCAAGGCACTGTTGTAAATGTGAACAAGGAAGTTGTCTTGGTCGCTCCAAGAAAACGAGATGTATATCTTGTTGACTTCACTCCTGTCAAGACTGACAGTGAGACTTGTTTCTTTGCTAAGTCTGTAGCTGAACTAAATTGGTTGTGGCACAAGCGTATGTCGCATGTGAATTTCAAAACAATCAACTCTCTGGCCAAAAAGAACCTTGTTCGTGGCCTTCCTCATCTCACTTTTGAAAAGGATAGACTCTGTGGTGCTTGTGAAAAAGGTAAAAGCCATAGAGCAACCTTCAAAACAAAGCAGGCCAATCCTATCACTGGATGCTTTCATCTTCTTCACATGGACCTTTTTGGTCCAGTGAATGTCCAAAGTCTAAAAGGTAGCAGATACACTTTAGTAATTGTGGATGAATATTCACGATACACTTGGACTATCTTTCTTCATTCCAAGAGTGATGCTGCTGAAGAGATTATTAATTTCATCAAGAAAATGGAAAATCTCAACAGTATAAGGGTTAAAGAACTCAGGAGCGATCATGGCACTGAGTTCAGAAACCACACTCTTGAATCCTTTTGTGCTGATCAAGGGATCTCACAAAACTTCTCTTCCACTAGAACTCCTGAGCAAAATGGTGTTGCTGAAAGAAGAAATAGAACTCTAATTGAGGCAGCACGTACCATGCTCAGTGAGTCTTCTTTGCCTAGTAAATTCTGGGCAGAAGCTGTCAGCACTGCTTGTCATACTCAAAATAGATGTCTCATTGTTAAAAGACATGATAAGACAGCTTATGAGGTTTTGAAAGGAAAGAAACCTCAAATAAAATACTTCCATGTATTTGGATGTCCTGTTTTCATTCTAAACAATAAGGATCACTTAGGAAAATTTGATCCTAAAGCTGATGATGGATACTTTCTTGGCTATTCTTCCATCAGCAAGGCATTCAGAGTATTTAATACTCGCCTTCAGAAGGTGGACGAATCCATTCATGTCACCTTTGATGAAAGTTCATCAGCTCTTAAGGACATCCAAACTACTTCATCTGAAGTTATTTTCAATGAGCTCACTGACCCTCTTCCTGAGGAAGTTGACTCATTTGTTGATGCATCTTGCTCACTGCCTGATAACAATCAGCATGCCACACAGGATAGTTCAGCTGATGCTGAACTAGAGCAAGTTGCTGCTCATATCTACTCGATTGAGCCAGTTGAGCCTATCTTAAGATCAATCCATGCGGCATCAGCCAAACCTAGTTCACTGGCTGAAGTCGTGCATGCTGATGACCCTGCTGAGGAAGAGTTTCATGATGCATCAACTAATGCTGATGATATGGAGTCAGCTGATGACTCCAACATCAATGGTAACTCAACTCAGTCGAATGGCTCAACTGATCATACTTCTTCTAATCCCATTCTTACCATTGACCCCATCTCTCAGTCTTCCGCTGACACTCAACTAGGTTCCTCAAGTGTTCCAGCACTTCGATGGACATCTAGTCATCCAGCTCACCAAATCATTGGTGATCCTTCTCAAGGGATCATTACTCGATCAGCGACTAGAAACACATGTCTCTATGTAAATTTCTTGTCAATGATCACTCCTAAGAATATAGGAGAAGCAATGATTGATCCTTCATGAGTAGAGGCTATGCAAGAGGAACTTACTCAGTTCCAGAGATAGCATGTCTGGTTTCTTGTTCCTCTACCTGCTGACAAAGAACCCATTGGGACAAAATGGGTTTATAGGAACAAAATGGACGAAGATGGTGTAGTTACTCGTAACAAGGCTAGGCTGGTTGCACAAGGATACCTTCAGGAAGAAGGTGTTGATTATGATGAAACATTTGCACCAGTGGCCCGTTTGGAAGCTATTCGCTTATTCCTGGCACATGCTGCTTACAGAAACTTCACAGTATATCAGATGGATGTCAAGAGTGCCTTCCTAAATGGAAAACTCGACGAGGAAGTTTATGTTAAGCAGCCACCTGGTTTTGAAGATCCAGCTAAGCCACACCATGTCTATCGTCTTTATAAGGCACTTTATGGTCTTAAACAGGCTCCTAGAGCCTGGTATGACACTCTTTCTGAATTTCTTCTCTCTAACAAGTTTCAGCGATGGTCCATTGACAGCACCCTTTTCATTTATAGAAAGGGCGCTGATGTCCTTTATGTCCAGATATATGTGGATGACATCATATTTGGATCCTCCAGCAAGAAACTTTGTACCAAGTTCAGCTCACTAATGTCCTCTCATTTTGAGATGAGCATGATGGGTGAGCTGACCTTCTTTCTTGGTCTTCAAATTCGCCAACTCCCAAATGGCATTTTTATCAATCAGGAGAAGTACATTCGAGACATGCTGGCCAAATTTGACATGTCCAATGTCACTACTAAGGCCACTCCTATGTCTCCTCCAAACAATCTCCATGCTAATCCTGATGGTAAGCATGTGAACCCACTCACTATCAGGGAATGATTGGTTCGCTGATGTATCTCACAGCCAGTCGTCCAGTTGTCATGTTTGCTAAAATTCAACTTATTTCTCTTTATAAGTTAAAAATTGACTCTTGTAGTCAAAACCCTCATCAGCAAGCTTAAGGATGTCTTACTCGCTGAACTTAAAAGCAATGAAGAGCTTAAAGTCTTCATCTAGTCCAGCAGCAAACGGCTCTGGTAAAGACTTACCAAATCCGTTAGTCCTGTTGCTTTGGGAAAAAGCAAAATAAAAGCAATAGAGAGCTGAAAGTCTCTATCTAGTCCAGCAGCAAACGGCTCTGGTAAAGACTTACCAAATCCGTTAGTCCCTGTTGCTTTGAGAAAAAGCAAAATAAAAGCAATAGAGAGCTGAAAGTCTCTATCTAGTCCAGCAGCAAACGGCTCTGGTAAAGACTTACCAAATCCGTTAGTCCCTGTTGCTTTGGGAAAAAGCAAAATAAAAGCAATAGAGAGCTGAAAGTCTCTATCTAGTCCAGCAGCAAACGGCTCTGGTAAAGACTTACCAAATCCGTTAGTCCCTGTTGCTTTGGGAAAAAGCAAAATAAAAGCAATAGAGAGCTGAAAGTCTCTATCTAGTCCAGCAGCAAACGGCTCTGGTAAAGACTTACCAAATCCGTTAGTCCCTGTTGCTTTGGGAAAAAGCAAAATAAAAGCAATAGAGAGCTGAAAGTCTCTATCTAGTCCAGCAGCAAACGGCTCTGGTAAAGACTTACCAAATCCGTTAGTCCCTGTTGCTTTGAGAAAAAGCAAAATAAAAGCAATAGAGAGCTGAAAGTCTCTATCTAGTCCAGCAGCAAACGGCTCTGGTAAAGACTTACCAAATCCGTTAGTCCCTGTTGCTTTGAGAAAAAGCAAAATAAAAGCAATAGAGAGCTGAAAGTCTCTATCTAGTCCAGCAGCAAACGGCTCTGGTAAAGACTTACCAAATCCGTTAGTCCCTGTTGCTTTGAGAAAAAGCAAAATAAAAGCAATAGAGAGCTGAAAGTCTCTATCTAGTCCAGCAGCAAACGGCTCTGGTAAAGACTTACCAAATCCGTTGATCCCTGTTGCTTTGGGAAAAAGCAATACAAAAGCAATAGAGAGCTGAAAGTCTCTATCTAGTCCAGCAGCAAACGGCTCTGGTAAAGACTTACCAAATCCGTTGATCCCTGTTGCTTTGGGAAAAAGCAATACAAAAGCAATAGAGAGCTGAAAGTCTCTATCTAGTCCAGCAGCAAACGGCTCTGGTAAAGACTACTAAATCCGTTGATAGCTGACAGTTTGCTAAAAATTGTATTCTTTATTCATCAGCGACCAACGTGTATCGTGAAGTCGCTGACTGAAACTTATTTTCTAAATGAGGTAACCAGATTTTCTAACTTTGTCAGTGGATATGTTTTCATTCTAACTAAACTTAGGTGGAAGCATATACGCCAAGTATTAATTAGAATATTTTATTGAATTTCAAAAGGTTACCTCGATTTCCTCCCTAATGGGCAACTTGTACACTGTTTCCGCCGTAACCACTCGAGTATTCTTGAAATTATGGTACAAGTTGTCACATCAAACCACTTTTATACGCTACTCACATGCGTATATTAAACGTTTTTTTACAAAACCATTTTTTATTAAATATGTATATGTATATATTACGTATGAAAGAGAGTATAAGTGACGATTCACTTTTGCAGTTATAGGGCCCATATCCATACCATATATATAGCCAAATCCCTTTCATCTTCGTCTTTTATACTCTCAAATCTTTTCTTTTCATATTCATACTTCCTACTTTCTTATTCTCCAAATCTCTCAAAACTCTCTCAAACTTCTCAAAATATTTTCTATCTCCTTTCACTGTTCATCTTCTTCTTCATATTCCTAAATCCTTAATCTAAGATGGCTTCTTCATCTGAACAAAATCAACCAGAAACTCAAACTCAAAATCCTCCATCAGAAAATCAACCTGAATCACCAACTCATGTTGAGTTGTCTGCACAAGATCTAGCCACCCAGAAAGCTTTTAAACAAGTTCCTCTTTATATGCATTCTAAAACATATGATCCAGAAACCATTCCTCCTTCTTCAAAAGTCATGTTTCAAGCCCAAAGAATCTCCATTAAATCTAACAATTATTTGGGTTCTCTTGAAGTTCCTTCTGGCACTACAGGGTACCAGCAGATGTTAGACTTCATAAAAGCATGCCCTGCAAGCAATGCTATCTATGCATATCTTGAAGAAATGTATGTTTATCTCCTTCGAGAGTTTTGGTAGACATGTGACTACCATGTAAGTATCGGTGCCATTACTGGCACCGTGAAAAAGAAGCAGGTACGCATAACAATCACTCCCAAAATCATTCGAACAGCACTTGGTCTTCCAGATCAAACAAAAGAAAAGCCTTTTGTGGATCCAGCAACTGTTGAACAATGGAAAGAGTGGTTGCCCACTATTGGATATGGAACAGATGTGGAACCACCTGAAGCTGTACCCAGCAACCCCACCAAAAAGCATCTCCCTGGTGTGTGGAGATTACTTTTCGCACATATTATTCAGTGCATGGGTGGCAACTCTGGATCTCATGATCAAGCAACAGCAGCAAATATGCAAATCATTCATGCTCTTGCAAATGGAAGATTCATTGACTTTGCTTCGGTTATTTTTGAAGATATGAAAGCAAAGGTCCAAGCCAGCAACCGCTCTTATACGATTCCATTTACAAGATTCTTCTCTCTGATCTTCAAACAAGAGCTGAAGGAAAAGTACAACCAGTTTGGTGCTACTGTATGCAAACCACCAAGAATTGGTCATTCAGTATACAAGCAGCCTGCTTGTGATCTTGCACTCTTTGACAGTAAGTTTGCTGAACTCACTCCTAAAATGAAAGAGGTACTTTTCTCATCCTATCCTAACATCTACATAAAGAAACCATCTGGAGTGGTTGCTGAGGGTCTTGCTGAGAAAGCACCACCCAAAGCTGCCAAGCCATCAAAGAAAACAAGATCAAAGTCTTCCAAGACTTCTGCTCCATCATCGCCTACTGCTGCTGCCCCTAAAAGACAGAAGAAAGCAGCAAAGGGCTTCACAATTAAGGGATTGGAATCCTCTCAGCTTTCCCTCATTGATGAACCAGAAGCCTCTACTGCTGAGGAAAACATTGAACAATCACTTCCTGAAACAGAGGCACGTCTTTCTCCTACTCCTATAAATTTCTCTATTGATGAAAGAGAAGCAGCCACTGCTGGTGATCCTGAACTGCAAGCTGCTGGAGATGATGATGTTATTGAAGGTGCTGGTGCTGGTGATAATGTTGTTGAAAATATTGAAGGAAGAAATGTGGAAGAAGGTATAGTAACTGTAGATGTGGTTAATAAAGGAGCTGAGGCTAATGTTGGAACAAATGAAAGTGCTGGTGGTGAAGAAACTATTGTGGAAAGAAGTGTGACAGATGAAGGAGTGATTATTAGTGAAAATGAAGAATCGGTTGTTTTTGAAATGGAAGAAAATGAAAGTGACTTGGAGTTAGGAGATTTTGTTGCTGATGAGTTCCAGCTGGACTCATACAATCATGCTGATGAAAAGGAGGCCAGTGACATGGAAATGGAAGAAGATGATGAGGAAGTTGAACCAGTTGGTGAAAATGTAGCAGCAAATGTCCCAGTCACTGAGACAGAAAATGTTGACACTGAAAGTGTGTCAATGGCTCCCACTGCTAGGCTCAAGACTCCTCCTATGCAACCAGTGAACACCATGCTATCTCTTGGCATGCCATCATATCTTCCAGCTGTTCCCGGGTGCATTTCTTCAAAACCAAAGAAAATTGAACCCCAAACAGCAAAGCACTTGGGGATCTCTTATTCCACCAACTCTTCCAGCAGACTAGAAAGGGTAGAGCATCAATTGAATGATCTCACCAAAGCTGCCACTCTGGCTGTTGAATGGAAGGAAAAAGAGTCTGGTAGGTTGGTTTCCACATTAACCAGCTGGTACAACAAGCAGAATGAGAATAGCACAGCTATAGACACGCTGAAAGATAAAACAATCTCCATAGCTGATGCTCAAGACAAAATAAATGCAACAACAAATGTTATCAAGTGTGATTAACAAATCATTAAGTCTGGTGCCTTGTCGATGCTCAAATGTACCAATTCTACCAGCTACTCAGCTAAGAAGGCAGCCGCTACCAGCAAATCTGCTGCTGATGAAGTAAAGAAGATGACAGATCTTGTCTCTCCTCTAGCTACTCAAATTGAAAATCATACTAAGGCAATTAAGGCCTTAGAAAAGCAAGTAGCTGATCTTCCTATTCCTCAAGTTTCTTTTACTGAGGAAGATCGTAAGAGGCAAGTCAATTTGGAGAAGGAAGTAGGAGAGATTAAGAATCTGCTTGTTCAGCTGGTGAACCAACAACAAACCAAGGCAGCAAATGTGGAAGTAGCTATTGATAATGCAACTTCCAAGGGGGAGAAAATTGATGAAACCATTGATAAATTAGTTGGAGAAGCGGTTAACAAAGCCGTTGATCAAATATATGAGGAAGCTGCTGAAGAAGCTATGAGAACAACTGATGTTGTCACTGATGATATGGCAATTGTGATGGTTAATGCTGAAAAAGATGGTGGTAGTATTGATGTACCCCCTGCTGGTGTTGAGGGGGAGGTTGAAAAAGAAGTTGACGGTACTAAAGCTCCCCCAGCTGGTATTGAGGGGGAGCAACAAATGATCAATGCTGATGCTCCCCAGATTGAAGTTTTTGAAGATGTAGGGGAGCAGTTTGACCCCAAAGCACTCAAAGCAGCATGGGAGGCCAGATTCGCTGATGAGATGGCCACGGACAGGTCCAAGGAAGTCCTCTCAATCTTTCACAAACGCTTCCTTGGGAATGCTGTCATTGCTCCCATGACTGAATCTCAGAAAAAGCACCTAGCCAAGATTCAGCACAAGAAATCTCCATCCTCTCTTCCTGCTGCTCAAATATCTATCCAATCCCCAGCAGGTCACAAGCATCAAATGATAGATATACTGGCCTTGACTGCTGAGGGAAAGACTCAAGAAGAAGCTATCAAGGAGCTGGATAGGATTAAAGAAAATCAAGAGAACGAAAGGAAGAATCTTGAGTATATCAAACAGCTACCTCTTCTTGAAAAAGATCAATTGGATGGTGAACAGAGGATGATTTTGAAGACTGGGGGTGCTGAAGCTTTATATAAGCAGAAGCACGCAGAGGTTGAGAAACAACTTAGTGAGAAAAGAGCTAAGTTCGAAGAAGAAAAGGCTAAGTGGCTGAAGCATATGGAGACAAGGAAAAGGCCACAAAAGATCACTGCTGCTCAAGCCTTTAAAGCTGATATGGGGCTGAAAACTAATTTGAAAATCTTAAGAGAGGGGGCAGCCAAACCAATTTCCCTTGAAGGGGTCGAACCAACAAGTCTAAGTGCCTCTGAATGGTTTGAGGTCTATATGTTGATCAAAGATAAGAAGACTGTCAGCTATGCTCACCTTCAAAAGATGCTGAAGGAATATTTTGAAAAGGCGCTGAGTATGAGACCAAATTCAAGGCTGACTTGCCAATGCTGAGGCAAGTCTTTGGTACCCCAACTGCCATCTCCTCATCAGCAGGCAATGATTAATGATGAAATATAAGACATCTTTCTATCATTCCTTATTTTCTCAAGGTCTTGTTTACTCAGCAAGTCTTCTCAGCGAATAGGGGAGATTGTTGAGTCAAGGATTCGCTGACCAGACTTGGTCGCTGACGTATGTCGTCAGCAAGTCTTCAGCGAGTCAGTGACTCTTGTCAGCGGGTGGTTCTCTTTCCAAATTGTGTGTCAAGGCGGGAAGATTTCAAATCAAAAGAAGACAAGAAGTCACATGGTGGTTCACCCAACTGTAATTTACTTAGTATGGCAAAGATGCAGTTGGACCAAAACAAGGGTAATTCTCTCTCATACCCGTTTTAGTAAAGAAGACAAAGGCTCCTGGATGCAAGTACATTGAGCCAATGAGATGTCGACAACCACCATTCTATCACTATCAATGTAAGGCTGTGTTGCCCTAATTCCTCCTCTATATAAAGCAACACAGCCGCATTAAAACACTTTGTGTTTGTCACCACAAGTGTGTGTCACTTATATTTCTCTTGTAATTGTTTGAGTTTTAGTTTGTCTAGACTTAGCAATTATTAGTTCATTTGTATTCTTGTAAGACAAGTTGTAATATCGACCATGTATTCATCGTTTAAATCAATGATACATATGATTAGACTTGCTTAGATCTTTGCACTTGAACTCTATGTTCTTGTTCTTGTTCTTTACTTTCAGTCTTTACTTTCTTCTCTAGATTAATTAAATACAAGTGTGCAAATCGTGGACTGTCAAACCAAACTTTCATTCGTGAGGTTAAGGGCTTGTAAAATAATGAGTTTCAAAGATGCGTTAAGAATAAAAGACTTGCAAAAGATTTATGTCGACTAAACAAGGGTTTGAAGGACAAAGATAATCGTAAATATAAGATCTAAATACGGTAAAATAATGTAAAGAACAAGATATAATGCAAATTAAAGTAAAGATCGAATAAAAGCAAGAAAAAGGTAAAGATTAAGGAACAAGAACACCGAGATTTGTTATCGAGGAAAAGCCCTTAATCCTTTTGGATTGCCGGCATAAAAACCCCGGGAGGAAGCAATCGTCCCTGCCTTTGTTCTCTTATTAGTTTTTGTTAAAATGATTACAATGGTGGAACTTAGTTGATCGATTAATGCTAGGTGTGTGAGAAAAAGATATAAGAAAGCAGAGAGAGCTGTGTGTAAATACAAGTGAGCAGATGTGTTGCAAGATATCCTATATCGATCAACCTTGTTCGTTTATATAGACCTAGTGTTGAACTAACTATGCGAAATATCCGAGATCTTCTGGGTCTTGATATTGAGACGTTGGAGAGAATCCTTGACTGGTCAAGTATACGTTGAAGTCTTTTCTCCTCATGCTGAAATCAACTAGAAGTCCGAATATGTAGCATGACCAAGTCTTCTTTGCTTGTTGATGAATAAACTCGTGTGTTATTTCCATTTTGTACCATTTGAGATATTTTCCATAGCCAAATATCCAAGTAATAGTGAATATTCTAGAATCTGCACAAGTAACTCACGTGGAAATAATAATAACAAGTATATTATACCGTTAGTAACATATTCAGTAAGATACAAGAATATTATCGATGTCAAGATCTTAACATGTAAGGATCTTGGTACTTCAAGATATTGATACGTGAAATTTCACCCATAACACCACCCATCTACCAGATGTGACATCTTTTTTCACCAGATTCTCTTAGTCTGCAAGAGCCATGTAACAACAATCTATTTCCTCTTCTTCATCATCAGATGAATCATCAGAGGGAACCCATTTTTCTTCAGTGGTTGCAATCATGCACTTATTATTATCCCTTTCCTGAGACATGAGAGCAATTTAAGCCTTAAGCTTTTTGTACTTGGACTTGAAGCTATCATCAGGCTTTTGATAAGAAACAGATGGACCAGTCTGGGATACAAACTGACTGGACTTGCATTCCTTCATGAAATGGCCTCTTCTGCCACACTTAAAGCATGTCAGATTAGCCTTATCAGTTGAAGTACTGGAAGCATGTTGTCCACTGGACCTATTTGCTTTTGCTTTGAAACGGTTAAACGTTTTAGCAATCATTGCAACAAGGTCATCATTGTCAGTTTCATCACAGTCTGAAGAAATACCAGTTGTTACTCCAGATTCCATTAATTCAGACATCATCTTCTTCATAGAAAATACATTATCAAAAGATATTAATGTTGCACATGGTGGTTCAGTATGGCTGACCACAGTTGTTATGGGTGAAATTTCAGGTACCAATATCTTGAATAGCTAAGATCTTTACATGTTAAGATCTTGACGTCGATAGATATTTTTATGACTTACTGATATATTGCTAACGTTACAAAATACTTGTTATTATTATTTCTACATAAGATATTTATGCAGATTCTAGAATCATCAATATATGGCTATGAAAAATATATCTAACGGTGCAAAAAGGAATTCACACATGGGATTATTCATCAACACGCAAAGAAGACTTAGTCTTGCTATATAATCGGACTTCTAGTTGAATTCAACATGAGGGAAAAAGACTTCAACGTTCATATGACCAGTCAAGATACACTCCAACGTCTCAATAATGAAGACCCGGAAGATCCCTAGTATTTCGGATAGTTAGTTAGATGCTAGCTCTATATAAACGAACAAGGTTGATCGATATAGGACATCTAATCTCATCTTATCTTCTCTCATCTGCTCACTTGTATTCACACACAATTCTCTACACTCTCATCTTTATTCTCACACTTAGCAATAATCGATCAACTAAGTTCCACCATTGTAATCATTTTAACAATAATTAATAAGAGAACAAAGGCAGGGACGATTGCTTCCTCCCGGGGTTTTTATGCCGGCAATCCAAAAAGGATTAAGGGCTTTTCCTCGATAACAAATCTCGGTGTTCTTGTTCCTTAATCTTTACTTTTATCTTGTTTTTACTAGATCTTTATTGAATTCGCATTATCTTTCGTTCTTTGCATTATTTCGTTATATTTTGATCCTTTATTTACGATTATATTTGTCCTTTAATTCCTTGTTTAGTCGACATAAATCCTTTACAAGTCTTTTATTTAATACGCATCTTTGAAACTCATTATTTTACAAGCCCTTAACCTCACGAACGAAAGTTTGGTTACATAATTGATATAAGTCTTCAAGGTTGATTATCTTAGTTAATTTTTGACCAAAACAATTTGGCGCCCACCGTGGGGCAAAAGGTGCTTTCAATAAATCAAAATCAACATCTTTACAATTAACTATGTCGAACAGACAAGGAAAAATCTTTTACAATAACAAAAGAACGGGGACATCTAACGTAAGAAAGAAGGCTAAATATTCTTATCCTTATGTTTATGCTAACAAGAACTTGTTTTCTATTGTGAGTCGAGTTGAAGCTGACTTGGAAAAGAGAAACTGCGAAATTATGAAAGATTTTCAAGTTTTACAATTGAAGGTTCTGGATGTTCTCAAGCTTCAATCAATCTTGCAAAGATCCAAAGATCTAGATCCACAGGCTATAGAGAGCTTAGGGATTGAAGATTTAAGACGACAACAGATAAGTCATGAAATAGGATATACCGAAAGTGCATTAACAAAGAAATTTCTAACCTGAAGAAACACGATTTGAAGGTACGAATTCAATTAATCATAACAAAATAATGCCACAGGGAAAAGGCATGAGAGTAGCATTGACACTACAAAGGATTCTGAATTGAACTTCTGGAATGTAGAAATGCAAATTTATAAGTTGTAATTGTTATTTCCTTGAAAGAACTAATCCAATATAATTCTAGTGTTAGAACTGTTCTAAACAGGAGAAAGGGCATTCACTACTTATTAGCACATCAACGTGGAACAAGTTCTTTACCTTTTGGCTTTCACGCCCACTTTTGGTTGAAGGTTTTCACCTTCTCTTACGATCGCCCGTGTCGCACGATAATTAATTTCACGGTTGAAGGGTTAAATTCCAAGGTCGTCGAAATTAATTCTATTGGTTGTCGGTGTTACCATCGATCTCCCGAAATTGGCTAACCACGCCATCTCCCGAAATTGGCTAACCAACTCATCCCACAAATTGGCTAATCACGCCACCAAACATACTCGAAAGACTGGGGACACCCCCTAGATCTTAAAGTCCAACATCTCCATCATGTTGGCTTGAAGGTCAACATCTTCAAGCTCCAACATTAATGAGTTTTAGGACCCCCATTCCTAAACTCATTCCCACACAAAACAAAATTACTCTATGTTGTTCAATAATTTAGGGACGCAAGAAATTGAAGATCGAGTATGTGACATAGCAGCCAAGCGAACAAGGAAACAGGATCGTTAGAAACCGGTACGCTTCCTTTAAATTATCACAAATTAGATTATAGATTGTGAAACTTAAAATAAGTGTTACTAATGATATATACTAAAGAAAAAGCTTGAGCAAATAAGTATATCGCTGATCTGATCACAACTTCTTAAAAAATAATAAATAAATTAATTAAATATATATATATATATTATAATACAAGTAGCATATGAAAATTGCTAATCAAAATTTTTCTTTCGTTTAAAAATAATGTACGAAATTTATTATTCAAAATTTTCTTTTGGAAATTTTCCAAACACTCAAAAAGAAAAGAAAAATATAACAGAACAAAATCCTTATGAAAAATTAGAAAAGTTTACTTGAAATCAAAGAATACCTTCATAATAGAAATAATATGCTTCATCTGCAAATAAAAGTGAGAAATACTAATCAAAACCAACACAAAGAGAACATTATATATAGCAAACTAATATCCGAAATACTTTTCTTTTTGAAATTTAAAATCGTGCCCGAAAACACTGGGACAATCACCTTAGCAAATATAATCCTAAGAAAACGGAAATTTAAAAGTACTGCACACTACTAGAGTTGATCATTCCAGATCAACTGCGCCCCAAATAAATTGTTTAGGTTACAGACCACACTCCGATTAACATATTAAAAGTACTAATTACAAACCATTAAACTGATCAACTGCCAAAACCATCAAGCTACATTATCACCCTCTGCCTGCACATCACCTTCTGCCTGCACTTCATTTTTTGCTTGCACTCCATGAGTCACCTTTTTAACCAATGCATTGAATGTGTCATCAACCGCTGCCTCATCAACTGGTTCCTCTTCTTCTTCTGCTTCCTTCTCCAACTTTGATTTACTTCCCAAGCTTACATACTCAGCATCCCATTTCTCTAGCTCCCATTCTTCAGGAAGTGTCAAACCGGCCAAGCGAGCTTCAAGAGCCATTTGAACTTTGACACCTGCAATTGATTTCTGCGTACTCATCTTGGCATTCCTAATGATTGAGTCAGACTTTTCCTTCAACTTCTTTTCAGCTTCACTGACCTGGTTCTCAAGTTTCTTGGTTACCTTAGCAAGTTCACTTTTAGTTTTGGAAAAGTCCTGTTCCAAAGCTTTCAACTCCTTTTCTTTTTTATTCAATTGTTGTTTCAAAGAGCTATATTCATCCATCTTTTCATTCATGAACCTCCAAACTAACCCACTACTATAGGAAGCCATATCAAGAGCCTAGAAATAAATAAATCAATTTTAAACAAACTTACCTATAGACAACTAAAATTATAATGCTAAAAAAGTTTACCGTCTGAAATTGCGACTGGACTGTGTTGAAGTCTAAAGGACCTTGAACTTTGATTGTTGGAAACTTTTTCCCGGTTAGGTCTATCACCTTTGGTTCACTTTTCATTCCTGGCTCAGTCTTCACCCTTGTTTCAGTTTTCAACCCTGGTTCAGTTTTGAGCTTCTTGGTTGCACACGTATTAGCTAATGCAGAACGGCGCGCTGAAGGAGCTTTTGATGTCTCACTCATGTCAAAGAACCCTTGATCATCAAGAGAATCAGAATGAGGACTTTTTTTCGCTGGAGAAGATTGTGCAGTAGCAACTTCCATAGTATCGTCACTGGTTTTGTTTGAAGAAGTTGATTTGAGGTTAAAACGACAAAAGTTCCTTTCTTCTTTTTCCAATTCAAAGACCCTGTTGATTCTTCCCTGAGCCTCTTTGTCTTTTGAAGCTTTCAGTTTTGCTACGTCAAAAAGAAGATACATCACGTCTACAAATAAGAAAATGAATGATAATTAAAAAATATTTTAAATACTCAATAATCTTACCTCCAGCAACCCAAGAAGGAGGAAGATAACTGTCTACAGGGAGTGAACTTCTTTTGACAACAAAGAATTTGGTTTTCCAATAATCGTCAGTCTGAGTTACTTCACCAATCAAACGCTTATTCTTATCTTTCACTTTCAGAATGTAGAAACCAGAGCCAAAAGTTGTTAAATTATAGACTAAACCCAAATCCAGAACCCTAAGTTATAGGTTTTTACTGACTATCAAATGGTTCACCACAAATAAGATTCTCCAAAGCATAGGGCTAGCTTGACCATAGGAGATCATAGTTGACTTGAAAAATTGAGTGATGAAGTTTGGAAAGGGAAAACTTAGTTTCAAATACTTAAAGGGGTATTCAGGAAATCCTATCCATACATCAGAGGCTAGGTCAATTTTTAGATTAGGATCTGGAGCCCTAAAGATTGTACCTTTGGGGAAATAGGGCTTTAAACATTCAAGATCTGAATCCTTAAAATCGCTAACAATATTATTATCAATGACATTAGTTGCCCTAAAATCACTAACTACTATGGCAGAAGAAGATTCATGAGACATTATGAAAATACAGAGAATAGAAGAAAGATTACCTTGAGAGAAAATTGTGAGGCGATGTAAACGGTGAGAAATAAATGATTAAGAAAGAGAAAAAGCTTTAACCTAATATATAGGCCACAGTAAATTTAATGGATACGTGTCAAATAACTACCCACTTACTTTTTAACTGTAGCGGTAGAGTATTCCGGAAGCTTGATACTTATTTAATTATTTAAGAAATTAATGCTTATCTTTGAATATTTTCGATTAAATGTTCCTACTTGGATATTTTCACCCTCGAGGATCTTGGGTCCCAAATATAGGAACCAGGAAGTTTGCTCTTATTTTGCAGGATATTTTCAAGATATATGCTACTATATCTTGAGGAAAGAAGTATCAATTCTTTTATACAAGTGGAATCTTAATTACGCTTGAAAAGGTGCATGTATCTAATCTTCTATTTACTCTACCGATTTGACTATTTACTGTTTAAAGGGTCAAGTAAGTCAAGAGTCATTATTAACTGTCACATGACATCATTTCTTTATTAGTCATTTACCAATTTTACCCTTAAATAACACTTTTGATATTCGTGTTTGAAACAATATGGATCAAAAGAGGAATTTCATTCATAAAGTTATATGTACATTAAAAACTACTCGAAAGCAGTTTTACAACCATGATCAATCATACCATATTGATCTCTCCCCTCCTAAATATTGTTATTCTACGATACATAACCCCTATCAATCCAACTTCTAAGAAACCAAAAGATCAAAAGAGTCTAAAAATATGGGCTCCGGCCTTGACCATTAATCCTTCATCGCCCATGTCTGTTATTCAGAGAACCGATTTTTCTTTGCTTGCAAAAAGAGATTTGGCCTCCAAAGGGTACTCTCTTTCGAACCTATCAAGACGAGCCGCTGCTAAATCATGTCATCTTCTAGTATGAATTAACTGTTCTTCCAAAAGATCGATTTCATAATAAGCTTCAAGAAGCAGTTTGTGCATGGCCGCTACTTCAGATTCGAAACATTTCCTCATATTCATAGTAATTTCTTTCTCTGTTTTAGCCTTCTTCTCAAAAGACTCGATAACCTTGCTAAGATCGCTGATGATGTTGTCATTTATTGCATGTCTTTCTTCATTTTTCAACTTGAGATCACCAAGTGCCTGTTAAAATAATAGAATTAATAATGTAACTATGATATTAGTAGAAAGGTATTGATAAAAAGTAATACCTCTAGGATGGGAAATTCAGTAGACATCTTGAAGAAATATGAGAAAAATATTTGTTAGAAGAGAAATGATTTTGAGATCTGCAAAACTGTGGGTATAAATAAAATTGAACCGTCTATATGAAAACTGTCAAATCATAATGCCTAAAGTAACTCTTGGTTATCCTAGTTACACACGTCTTATCTTTAAGTTGGTTTTAACTATCTATTTGACTTCGGTCAAAGCTTTCTCTAGAAGCTTCAAAGTTATTTCAACAAAAAGAGTTTTATTAAAATAACTTTGGGGACAATTGTTATGGGTGAAATTTCAGGTACCAATATCTTGAATAGCTAAGATCTTTACATGTTAAGATCTTGACGTCGATAGATATTTTTATGACTTACTGATATATTGCTAACGTTACAAAATACTTGTTATTATTATTTCTACATAAGATATTTATGCAGATTCTAGAATCATCAATATATGGCTATGGAAAATATCTCTAACGGTGCAAAAAGGAATTCACACATGGGATTATTCATCAACACGCAAAGAAGACTTAGTCTTGCTATATAATCGGACTTCTAGTTGAATTCAACATGAGGGAAAAAGACTTCAACGTTTGTTTTGGTCAAAAATTACCCAAGATAATCTACCTTGAAGACTTTCGTTCGTGAGGTTAAGGGCTTGTAAAATATGTTGAGTTTCAAAGATGTGTGTTAAAGAAAAGATTTGTTTAAAAAGATGTCGACTAAACAAGGAAATAAAGGACAAAGATAATCGTAAATAAAGAACTTAAACGTATCAAGATAATGCTAAGAACAGAATGTAATGCTAATTATAATGAAGATCTAATAATTAACAAAATAAAAGTAAAGATAAGGGAACAAGAACACTGAGATTTGTTGACGAGGAAAAGCCCTTAATCCTTCTGGATTGCCGGCATAAAAACCTCGGGAGGAAACTGTTAGGACCAGTTTTGTTGAAACTGGCCAGTCTCCAGTTGCACCTGGAGACCAAAAAGATTTGTCCAGAAATATATTGAAGTCCAGTTGCATCGTACAGTTAACGCAACTGAAGACTTCCTTCAGTTGAGAACTGACCAGTTGAAGAATCATTCCAGTTGAAGTCGAAGACAACAAATGGAAGATAGAGAATGACAATGGCAGCGAAGCTCAGTTGACATTCTAGTCAGTTACAAACTGGAGACCATCAGTGGAAAGCTCTTACAAAGCTTTACACTGATTACGAGGAATTGACTTTTATGCTTTATGTGCTATTACACGGATAATAAGTTTTATCTATGCATAAAGTACAAAAAGGTACATAAAGCTGGTTGAGTAAAGTTGCTTTATACTGCAACTTTACACAGCATTTTAAGGAATTAAATGCTATTCCTTAAATGTTCTCAACCATATTTGTACGGTCAAAGTTAACATCCCAATGTTAACTTTGCCTATAAATACAAGTCATTGCACAACAAGAATAAAACACACACTTTGCAAACCTGCAATATTCTTGGTGAACTTGTGCAATATTCTCTCAATCATAAAAAGGAACATTTCACAACTTTAAGTGTTTCGATTGTTTAGAGAAATTCCAAGTGTAGATCAATTGTAGTTCATAGGTTGTTAGGATATTTACATACTTTGTATTATCTTGGTTCCGCAACAACCTTGTAATTTATTTAAAGTTAATAAATAAATTACACTTGAAAATTACATATTGTCTCACCAATTTACTTTACAAGTATTTTATATTATTGCATTGTTCTTTACTTATTGTCACTTAAATAAGTAATCTATCTAGAACTTGGTATATACTCACTGCAACTGGTCGTCTCCAGTTCAGTGCTTATATTGCAAAGTAACTCCACCATCGACATTGAGGTATCTTTAGGTAGTACCATCGATTGATTTGGGACTTACAAGTGGTATCAGAGCAGAAGGCTAATAAACTTGCCTAGATCTGCTTAGATGACTATTACTGAAGGTGGAGATGGTTCTGGTCAAGGTGAAAACCCTTTGAATACTAATACACCACCTGTTCAAAATGTTAATACAAACCCTCCTCCTCCTACTGCCCCAAACCATGTCCATGTACATTATTCTAACACTCCTGTTCCAAAATTTGATGGAAACAGTGAGACCTTTGGTACATGGAAGGCCAGAATGCTTTTGCATTTTGGTGGGATAGAGAGATATATGCTGAAAATCCTTAAGGATGGACCGTATATACCCATGTCTCTTAGGGTAAGTCCTCTTCTAGATCCAACTGGAAGAAGAGGTTCCAGAGAAAAGCTCGAAGACCACTGGTCTGATGAGGATCGTAGACTTGTAGATCTGGACACCAGACTCAAGAACATGATCCTTGGAGCTGTCCCTGAAGATCTAATTCCAACACTTGTGTTGTTCCCAGTGCCAAGTCAATGTGGGATGAATTAGTTATTCAGTTTGAAGGAGGTGATGACACCATTGTCACCAGAAAGGTTTCCTGAACAAGAAGTATGAATCCTTCTATGCTCTACCCAATGAAAGTCTAACTGGTACTTACACCAGGTTTTCTAGCCTCATTAATCAGTTGAGAGGCTTGGGTGTAGAGAAGGATAGGATATTCTTCTTGAAAAGTTTTGTGATATTCTTCCTTCCAAATGGGAAAATATGTTTCTTGTCTTAAGACAAGGTAAAACCCTGCACAGCCATACTCTTGCATCGCTCTATGGAGCCTTCAGATTCACTGAAGACAATAATGCTACAAGACTGGTGGCTGAGCAGGATGCCATGAACCATGCCCAGAGTCCCAAGGTTGCTAGTGTAACTGAGCGACCTTGTACTGCTTTAATATCTGCAGAGAGTGTCCAGGTACACTCAATGAAGGAGATGTTAAACAATTTCTTGAACTCTGGCCTGACCACTGAAATCAGTGACGGTTGTGATGAAACTGACGATGATGATCTGGTAGCCATGATCGCTAAAACCTTTATTAGGTTTAAGCATAAATCTAAAAGATTTAATGTCCCAAACAATGCTTCCAGCTCCAGCTCTCTGGATAAAACCAATCTTACCTGCTATAAATGCGGTAAGAAAGGTCATTTTATGAAGGAATGCAGATCTAGTCAGATGAACAACCAAACTGGTCCCTCTGTCCCAAATTTCAATCGGCCTGATGATAGCTACAAAGCTAAATATAAGAAGCTTAAGGCCCAGATTGCCCTCCTGTCCATGGAAAAAGAAAAGGATCAGTACTTGATGGCACAAACTGAGGGAAAATGGGAGTACTCTGATGACTCATCAGCTGATGAAGAAGAGGAAAGGGACATGTGTTTCATGGCCTTGGAAGATCAACAGCAGCATGTGGCAAAGGAAGATGTCATCACTGGAAGATGGGTGGACATCATTTTGAAAAAGGTATGTGATTATGACAATCAGGTGGATCCAGAACTGAAACTGGACCTTGCTGAATCATTAAGTGGTGATTTGGCTTTTGTGGAAACTGTTAAAGCAGATAGTGAAAGATATCTGGACACTATCTTAATTGAACTAAACAATGTTAAACCACAACTGAATGATTTACAAAGTGTCCAGTTGGCTCTCAAGGAGTCGGTTTTAAAAATTGAGGCTTTAGAATTTAATAATCAAAAATTAATTTCTGATCTTGAAAAAGAACAAATGATTATCATGTCATGGGTAAAAGCATTTGGAAAGAATTATGATGCATTTTCTAGAACAATTGATGCCCAGAAAAATGCATGGAAATCTGGAGATCTGGAAATGGCAGCTCTCATACCAGATCTTCATGCATTGCCTCCAGCTCTCAGGGTTGAAACTCCTTATGATCAACCTGAGGCTGTTGAAACTGAACCCATTGAGACCACCCCCATTGAGGTTAAACCTAGAGCCAAACAGGCTAGTGCTCCAGTAAAAAAGGCCACTGGTAACAAGCCTTTACCTCAGAAGTCTAAGGAGCCCAAGACCCAAAAGACTAAAACTCCAGCTGAACCAAAGTCCAAGGTTCAGCTGCCTAATGAAAACAATATTTTGTTTAAACTGGAAAGTCAACTCCAACTTTTGTCTCGACAGGTTCAGAGTTGTACTGCCCGGATAAAAAATCTGGAAGGAGGTTCATCACCTCCAGTTGTAAAACAAAATATTAAACCCCCTTCAAAACCAAAACAAAAGAATGTTCCATCTGGAACTAAATCTGATAAGAATAAGGGGAGCAGGTATCAAATACCAATCGTTTTTACTCCTGCACCTGGATCTGGTGAAAAAGATCCAGATGTAGTCTTCAATTTACCACTACAACAATCAACTGAGACTTCTGCAGTGAAGTCCAGTGAACCCATCAAGAAAAGATGGGTTCACAAAAATAACTGATGATTTTTGTGGGTGTGCAGGGCGATCGAAAGAAGAATATCTGGTATCTGGACAGCGCAGCTGGCCGGACTATGACCGGATGTAAGCCCCTGCTTGAAGAGTTCACTGTCCAAGATGGACCGACAGTGACGTTTGGTAATGATCAAAGTGGAAAGATTGAAGGATATGGTGTGCTCAATAACGGACAGGTCGAATTCAAAAGAGTTGCATTTGTGAATGGTTTGAAATACAACCTGATCAGTGTCAGCTAACTTTGTGATGATGGCTACAAAGTTTTGTTCGATATTGCTCAAGGCACCATTTTTAACAAGGATTGGAAAGTGGTGATGGTTGCACCAAGAAAAGGAAATGTGTACATCATGGATATGGAACCAGCTCCAAAAGAGCAGTGCTTCTATACCAAAGCTAATGAGGACACCAACTGGCTATGGCATAAAAGATTATCCCATCTTAATTTCAAAAATATTAACAAGTTATCTCGCAAACAACTGGTTGATGGGATACCACAGATTTCTTTCAATAAAGAAAAGCCATGTCCAGGGTGTGAGATGGGCAAGCAGAAAAGGGCCAGTTTCAAAACAAGGCAAAACTTTAGCATCACTGAACCTCTTCACATGCTTCATGGATCTCTTTGGTCCAGTGAATGTTCAAACTAGAGCTGGAAAGAAGTACACTCTAGTTGTGGTCGATGAATTCACCAGATATTGTTGGGTGGCATTCCTCAGATCCAAAAGTGATGCACCTGCTGAAATCATCTCTCTCATTAAAAGAATTGAACTCAAGTATACTCGAAAAGTCTGTCAGTTGCGAAGTGATAATTTTACTGAATTTCAAAATAAGGTACTTGAAACATTTTGCAATGACACTGGCATCTCTCAAAACTTCTCATCAGCACACTCTCCAGAGCAGAATGGAGTTGTGGAAAGAAAGAATCGCACAATGATAGAAGCAGCCAGAAGTATGCTATCTGAATCAGGTCTTCCCACCAGTTTCTGGGCTGAAGCAGTTGCAACTGCTTGTCACACCCAAAACCGGCCAGTCTACATCAAGAGACATAAGAAGACTGCCTATGAAGTACCCAGGAATCGTAAACCAAATATTGGATATTTTCATGTATTTGGTTGTCCAGTTTATATTTTAAACGATTCCAGTCAGCTTGGAAAGTTTGATGCAAAAGCTGATGAAGGTGTATTTTTAGGCTATTCAGATATTCGAAAGGCCTTTAGAGTTTATAATTATAGACTACAAAAGGTTCATGAGACAATTCATGTCACATTCGACGAATCAACTGAAGCAATCAACAAGAGACCAAGCCTTGATATTTCTTCAGTCGTTCCAATAAATTTTGGTGAAACTGACCAAGTTCATCAGTCAGTTGTTTCACCAAAAGATGTTTCCAGTTACAACAAATTGGAACCAATTAAGAAGAAGAGCACCACCAGTGACACTTCATTCTATCCCTCCATCAATTTCAATTTACCACAGGAATTGGTGATTGGATCTGATGTACGTGCCACTCCAATATCAGCACCAGTTCAAACTCCAACTTCTCCAGTTCTTCAAGAAATACCTTTTAATGAAGAATTTCATGATGCAAATCGTGACCTCATTGACTCTGATGAGGATGTAGAGGTAGTTTGGACTGATCCTCCTCCAGAAGCTGCTGCAACTGAAGAAGATCGTTAAGTGACTTGCACTGATATTGTATTACACCAGCATAGTCAATACACTAGATGGACTCGAGCACATCCAATTGAACAGATTGTGGAGATCCAAATAGTGGGGTTCAGACTAGAAGAGCCACCAGTGAGCAATGCTTAAACGTCACCTTCTTATCACTAATTGAACCAAAGAAGATTGACGAGGCTATGGCAGACCCAAGTTGGGTGGAAGCTATGCAAGAAGAGCTCATCCAGTTTGAAAGGAATAATGTATGGGAACTTGTTCCTTGTCCACCAGGGTTAAAGAAAGAACCCATTGGTACAAGATGGGTCTACCGAAACAAGATGGATGAAGATGGCAATGTTGTAATAAACAAGGCCAGATTAGTTGCCCAGGGTTATTGTCAGGCAGAAGGCATTGACTTTGATGAAACTTTTGCTCCAGTTGCAAGACTTGAAGCCATCAGAATATTTCTGGCTTATGCAGCCCATCTGAAGTTCAAAGTCTTCCAGATGGATGTCAAAAGTGCGTTCCTTAATGGAACATTGGAAGAAGAAGTATATGTTAAGCAAACTCCAGGCTTCATCAATGAGAAGCATCCTCACTGGGTCTATAGACTGAATAAAGCTTTGTATGGTCTTAGACAAGCCCCAAGAGCCTGGTATGATACTTTAACTAAACATCTTCTTAAAAATGGCTTTCAAAGAGGTGCAATAGATAATACCTTATTTATCTTGAAAGAAAAAGGTAATATCTTATTGGTACAAATTTATGTTGATGACATTATATTTGGTTCAACTGATGATGCAATGTGTAAAAAGTTTTCTAAAATCATGTCATCTGAGTATGAGATGAGTTTAATGGGAGAATTAACATTTTTCTTAGGTCTTCAGATTAAGCAAACTGAAAATGGAATTTTCATAAAACCAAATATTGGATATTTTCATGTATTTGGTTGTCCAGTTTATATTTTAAACGATTCCAGTCAGCTTGGAAAGTTTGATGCAAAAGCTGATGAAGGTGTATTTTTAGGCTATTCAGATATTCGAAAGGCCTTTAGAGTTTATAATTATAGACTACAAAAGGTTCATGAGACAATTCATGTCACATTCGACGAATCAACTGAAGCAATCAACAAGAGACCAAGCCTTGATATTTCTTCAGTCGTTCCAATAAATTTTGGTGAAACTGACCAAGTTCATCAGTCAGTTGTTTCACCAAAAGATGTTTCCAGTTACAACAAATTGGAACCAATTAAGAAGAAGAGCACCACCAGTGACACTTCATTCTATCCCTCCATCAATTTCAATTTACCACAGGAATTGGTGATTGGATCTGATGTACGTGCCACTCCAATATCAGCACCAGTTCAAACTCCAACTTCTCCAGTTCTTCAAGAAATACCTTTTAATGAAGAATTTCATGATGCAAATCGTGACCTCATTGACTCTGATGAGGATGTAGAGGTAGTTTGGACTGATCCTCCTCCAGAAGCTGCTGCAACTGAAGAAGATCGTTAAGTGACTTGCACTGATATTGTATTACACCAGCATAGTCAATACACTAGATGGACTCGAGCACATCCAATTGAACAGATTGTGGAGATCCAAATAGTGGGGTTCAGACTAGAAGAGCCACCAGTGAGCAATGCTTAAACGTCACCTTCTTATCACTAATTGAACCAAAGAAGATTGACGAGGCTATGGCAGACCCAAGTTGGGTGGAAGCTATGCAAGAAGAGCTCATCCAGTTTGAAAGGAATAATGTATGGGAACTTGTTCCTTGTCCACCAGGGTTAAAGAAAGAACCCATTGGTACAAGATGGGTCTACCGAAACAAGATGGATGAAGATGGCAATGTTGTAATAAACAAGGCCAGATTAGTTGCCCAGGGTTATTGTCAGGCAGAAGGCATTGACTTTGATGAAACTTTTGCTCCAGTTGCAAGACTTGAAGCCATCAGAATATTTCTGGCTTATGCAGCCCATCTGAAGTTCAAAGTCTTCCAGATGGATGTCAAAAGTGCGTTCCTTAATGGAACATTGGAAGAAGAAGTATATGTTAAGCAAACTCCAGGCTTCATCAATGAGAAGCATCCTCACTGGGTCTACAGACTGAATAAAGCTTTGTATGGTCTTAGACAAGCCCCAAGAGCCTGGTATGATACTTTAACTAAACATCTTCTTAAAAATGGCTTTCAAAGAGGTGCAATAGATAATACCTTATTTATCTTGAAAGAAAAAGGTAATATCTTATTGGTACAAATTTATGTTGATGACATTATATTTGGTTCAACTGATGATGCAATGTGTAAAAAGTTTTCTAAAATCATGTCATCTGAGTATGAGATGAGTTTAATGGGAGAATTAACATTTTTCTTAGGTCTTTAGATTAAGCAAACTGAAAATGGAATTTTCATAAACCAAGGAAAATATGTCAGAGATTTGTTAAGAAAATACAAATATGATTCTATCCCATCGAAAAACACACCTATTGCAGCACCATTAAATTTGGACTCTGACCCAACTGGCAAACCAGTGAACATCACTGAATATCGTGGAATGGTTGGTTCACTGATGTATTTAACTGCTAGTCGACCAGATATAATGTTTGCAACATGTCTATGTGCCAGGTTTCAGGCTAACCCTAAAGAATCACATTTGCACGCTGTTAAAGCGTATCTTTAGATACCTGAAAGGGTGTCCTAACCTTGGTCTTTGGTACCCCAAAGGCTCTGGGTTAGATCTAATGGGTTATTCAGATTCAGATCATGCAGGTTGTAAGATAGATAGAAAATCAACAACTGATGGTTGTCATTTCCTTGGAGGAAAACTGGTGAGTTGGACCAGGAAGAAGCAGACGTCAGTCTCTATGTCCACTGCTGAGGCAGAGTACATTTCTGCGGCCAATTGCTGTGCCCAGATTCTCTGGATCAAGAACCAGTTACTAGATTATGGTCAAAAGTATACAAGGACCCCAATCTTTTGTGACAACACCAGTGCCATTGCTATATCTCACAACCCAGTGATGCACTCTAAGACAAAGCATATTGACATCAGGTATCATTTTATTCGTGATCATGTTATGAAAGGAGACATTGAAATTCATTTCATCCCCACTGACAAACAGTTAGCTGATGTTTTTACAAAACCTCTTGATGAGAAAACCTTTAAACATCTCATCAGCGAACTGGGAATGTTAAATCCTTAAAACTGGAGATTTTGTTATGAACGCGTCAGTGACACTGATAAAGTTCTCCAGTTGAGGAGGTCCAGATAATCTTTGCTCGCCAGTCTATCGAACGCCTCTGTGATACTATCCTGGCACTAATCGATTTCTGGATCATCATTTTAGGGGGAAAGACTCAAAATAATTTTCTGACTAAAATTCGTTTTGTTTGAAAATGGCAACTGGAGAACTCTCCAGTTGGAAACTGGAACTGGACTAATCCTCCAGTGTCCAGGTTCAGTCTTGTCATAATTTTTCATAACGTTAGAAAATACTTGGTCAATATTTATGACACGTGATGGTACTCGAGTGTTTTAACCCACTTGATATCGTCATTTGACGTGTTTAAAGTCATTTTGGTAAATGACAACTGTTTTTATTGGGAAAATGAAAATTAGTGGGCGTGTGGGTAAGTTAAGCCGTCGTAGCATTTAATGCTGACACGGTGAATTATGTTTTTGGTTCAAAATTCAAACTTATTTTGTAAAAATATCTACAAATTGATTTTGTTAATAAAATATAATTTTTGTTATTTCATTGGGATCTTGAATTCCTTATAAATACCCTTATTTACTCCGATCACATTTACTTCCCTTTACATTCTTTTCATTTACTTCCCAATCATCTAAAATTGCTTCTTTTCTCTCTCTACTTCATAAATCAAGAACCCTAATTCCAAAGTTTCAATTTCATTTTCAAATGGCACCTAAATCATCCCGTTCAAGAGATGTAAATCTCCTCTCTGTCCCATATGCTCCCCCACCAGATGTCAAACAGGCATCTGGTGCTCCTAGTAATACTACGCTCATCAAACTAAATCCAAATAATCCGATGGCTAGTTTACAAGGAACCCAAGGGTCCGATACCCTTATTGGGAGAATCCAGAGATTTTTGAGGGATTCTCCAATCGGACCCTCCATCTCCTTAAACCCACGCAAGATGTTTCACGACTACTTGTGTGAGTTTTGGTACACCGCTTCTCTTTCTTCCGACTGCTCCTCCATCAATTTCACATTAAAAGGTGGAACAATCCGGTGTACCTTATCAGCAGATATATTGAGGGATGCTCTACACCTCAATTACTGGAGACAATGAGAGTCTCCTGTTGTCATCTCCCCTAACATCAATTTTCGCCAGGTCCTCCTTGATATGGGACAAAAGGAGTGCCTCGAAAAAAGGGGTTTCAAAAACAAAAGGTGCGATGACCATGAAGGGCCTTACACCTTCATGGAGGTACTTTTTCATCCACCTTGTGGAAAGTATGGGTGGAAGTTCTGGTGGACTTGACCAGATTAACTCCGCACAGGCAGAAATGGCATACTGCTTGTGGAATGGATTGAGAGTGGATTTTGCTGATATCTTGTTCAGAAGCATGGTTCAAAAACTGAAGGGCACCAGGGGACTATGTATCCCCTTCTCCAGGTTTCTCTCTCTCTGTTTTCTACAAATTCTAGGCAGTGAAGCTTATTTAAGCACATATTCACTTTACACTGTCCCAGATTTGTTGAGGAATCTTGACTCTCTAGTATCTGAAGCTGGAGAGGTCGAGATTCCAGATAGAATGCGGCTGGCATTCGCAAAAACCGATGCACCAGTCCAAGGTGAGTCGGAAAGACAACTGGGCGGGCCTCAAAACAATGAGGGACCCACCAGTTCGTCTGCTGGAATTGTGACCATTGCCGAACCCGGGCAACAGTCTAACCCCTCCAGCTCCAGCGTGTCTGTCCCCACAACCATTTACCCTGGAGACCTCCCAACAGGTCTTTCAGGTGTTCCAAAGGCAACAAGAACACGTCGCATTAGGACTTTGTCAGCACTTTCCACTGACAGTTGAAACCAGACCAGCCCTCCAGTTTCCTCCCAACAGGAACCTGGAGATAGTCAAATGGGACAACCGCTAGCAGCCACCCTCGCAATTTCTGTAGGAGAGGGTGGTGAAGATGAAACTGGGCTACCCCAACCCAGATTAGAGTTTGAGTCAGCACAAAGTGTCCACGGCCTATCTTCTGACACTTCTATTGCTCGAACTGACGACGTCTCTGGCCAGTCACTGCTGGAGACTTAGGTTCCCAACTCTACGGCTGATGATGTTATTATTGTGGATAGAGCAATTATAACTGAGGCAACCCCAGTGACCTCTATCCCTGGTGACGTTACCTCGGTAATTGATCCTCTAACAGATGCAACCTTCCAGGAAGATGACCCATCTGGTCAGCCCTCAGTTACATTCATGGATCTGGACATGAATGTTAATGACGAGGAAATCCTTATTGAATCTTCGGATTCAGAAGGTACTGCATCAGACTTGGAGATTTTTGATTCTTTTGTACAAGATCAAAACCCTTCATCTCAAGTCTTGCCTCCAGATGCTTCAATTTCAATTTTACCATCCCAAGTAAATGAGCCTACTGAAATACCATTCCCCACTTATAACTATATGTCTGGAAACAGACGTATGGCACCATCACCATCTGGGCAGTTCTCACTCCTTCGAGAAATGCCACCCCTACCGCCGCCGTTGTTCACACCTGAGCATTCTCAGCATGAACAACACATTGTTACTTCAGTCCCTTCTTCTTCTACCACTCTTATTATTACTTCCTCGACTGCTGCGACGTCAACTGGGGAGGCTTCCCTCAATTTGCCTCCTCCAGTTACTCTAGTGGTAACTGCTGCTGGTCCAGTGACACCTTCCCCTCCGTCACTGGATAGTCAAGTTGTGTCTGTTCAAGCCGATATCCAAAACCTTCTTACCAGGGTGGAGGATATTCAAAAGACACTTGACAAAAACACTAAGTCTTTCTCTAGATACCACAAGGATCATCTGACCAATATTAAAGTGGTTGATCTGGGGATTAACAAGTTCTCAACAAATGAAGACTTGGTGTTAAAGAAGCTCAATGAGTTGGTCGGAGGCTGCAACAATCTGGCAACTTCTCTAAAGGAAGCCTTCGACCTCACTCAGTCCAATGTCACAACCTCAATCTCCAATTTGCTGGATAACACTATCAGAAGATCTGAAGTTGATTTAAGGGAGATTGAAAAACAGGTGAAAGAGTTAGTTGAAAAGCCTGGGTTAAATGTGACTGAGCTTGGGCAGCAGTTGATGACTTCGGTTGGTCAGAAAATTGATGATACGCTGGGTGCCAGAGAAACACAATTGATAGAAAAGGTGATAGCTGAGATCACCAAGCTGGCCACTCCTCAGGTTGATCTGGCCCCACTCACTGATGAAATCAACCAGTTGAGAGGCAACATAGATACTTTAAACACCCAGGTATCCAATCATACACAATCTATTGACAAGCTGACAACTGAATTGGAAAATCTAAAGAAAAAGGATGAAGAAGTTAAGGAACAGGTGGTTTCGGGTCTTAGTGAAGATTCTAAAATTTTGGATGAACTGAAAACTGGTCAGCAACAGGTTACAGCAAATGTTCTGACCCAGTCAAAGGAGACCAACCATCTGTGGAGGTCTTTCAGGATGATGTGTGGAATTTTCAAAGAATGCAAGGACATGCAAACATGGCAGCCTCTCGACCGGTTGCCATCTCACCCTTCTGAATGGGAAGCTATAAGGGCAGGTCTAGATGCTGCCAAGGGGGAAAGAAGTGCAGTCCTTGCACCAGTTGCACCTGGAAGAACTCCATCTGAAAGTCAATCTGGTGGTGAAATGATTGTGCTGGTGAGCAAAGGGTAGAGGAGACCGATGTGATTGAAAGGAGGAATGTTGATAAGGTAAAGGTTTAGCATATGATGTAGCCCAGCCGGCCACTGATGTACCAATGTTGGAAACTGGAAATGCTGATGTACTTCCTCCAGTTTCTGAAAGTGATAGCAAACGTCTGGCAAGGCTTGGTGATCAAATTAAAGAAAGAAAGAAAATGAAACAAGCAAACCAAGCTGAAGCCAGACAACATCCGGCCAAGATAAAATTGCTTGATATTAGTGATGCTCACTTGTTGGGAATCACTAAGGAGGAGTATGCTAGAGTGAAAGATGATGCCAGGATAGTGGGTATGTTAAAAGAAATGCTTGACATTGAACTGGACAGGCACTATCCTGATGATGAAGCTGAGCATGATGCCAGAAATTTAAATATATCAGTGGAGAAGGCAAAGGAGAATAGGGCCAGTGGGATTCAGAAAAGAATTGAAAATGTAAGAAAGGTTGTGAAAAGGGTATTGAATCCACCAAGAAGGAACCCTCAACCAAGAAAGCCACTGCATAGAGATGCTGATCTTAGAACCTTCCTTGAACCAACTGGCAATGTATCAAATGATGACATCAAGGTTGCTGTGTTGGCTGCTGGAGCTGGGAATATTAAAATATCAAATGAATCTGAAGCTAGAGAGTATTATTACCAGATCATGGCAACCAGAAGACACAGTGGGGCAATCAATGGTGTTTTTGTAACAATTAAGCCAGGCACCAAGCACTTTCATGTTGAAGTCAGTTATGCTAGAGGGCCACTGGTTAGAACTGACAATCATGGTGCAATGCAATATGGGTTCTCGGAATGGGTGGAAATGGTGAACTTTTTGGAAGCAAAGGTACAAAAGAATAGGTTTGAGAAAGTTGAATATTGATCCTGAAGACTCTCAGCCTATCTCTACAGTGACAAAGAGAAGGAGAACTGCTTGTAATTTTGTTTACATTCTGTAACTTGTGTATATTTCATTTCTCTGTATAAATGAAGTTACCAGTTTGTAACCACAAGATAGATAATAGATTAGATCTAACAAACTCAAAAGAAAAACCCAAGGCATTTATTGATCTATAAAAATGCCTTGGAAAACTTAGATAGATTTAATCGAACAAGTCTCTCCAGTTCACACTTGTACAGATACAAGAACTGAAAAAGACTTGGCAATATTTTAGGACAAATAGGGGGAATTTGTTAGGACCAGTTTTGTTGAAACTGGCCAGTCTCCAGTTGCACCTGGAGACCAAGAAGATTTGTCCAGAAATATATTGAAGTCCAGTTGCAACGTATAGTTAACGCAACTGAAGACTTCCTCCAGTTGAGAACTGACCAGTTGAAGAATCATTCCAGTTGAAGTCGAAGAAAACAAATGGAAGATAGAGAATGACAATGGCAGCGAAGCCCAGTTGACATTCTAGTCAGTTACAAACTGGAGACCATCAGTGGAAAGCTCTTACAAAGCTTTACACTGATTACGAGGAATTGACTTTTATGCTCTATGTGCTATTACACGGATAATAAGTTTTATCTATGCATAAAGTACAAAAAGGTACATAAAGCTGGTTGAGTAAAGTTGCTTTATACTGCAACTTTACACAGCATTTTAAGGAATTAAATGTTATTCCTTAAATGTTCTCAACCATATTTGTACGGCCAAAGTTAACATCCCAATGTTAACTTTGCCTATAAATATAAATCATTGCACAACAAGAATTAAAAAAACACACATTTTGCAAACCTGCAATATTCTTGGTGAACTTGTGCAATATTCTCTCAATCATAAAAAGGAACATTTCACAACTTTAAGTGTTTTGATTGTTTAGAGAAATTCCAAGTGTAGATCAATTGCAGTTCATAGGTTGTTAGGATATTTACATACTTTGTATTATCTTGGTTCCGCAACAACCTTGTAATTTATTTAAAGTTAATAAATAAATTACACTTGAAAACTACATATTGTCTCACCAATTTACTTTACAAGTATTTTATATTATTGCATTGTTCTTTACTTATTGTCACTTAAATAAGTAATCTATCTAGAACTTGGTATATAGTCACTGCAACTGGTCGTCTCCAGTTCAGTGCTTATATTGCAAAGTAACTCCACCATCGATATTGAGGTGTCTTCAGGTAATACCATCTATTGAGTTGGGACTTACAGAAACAATCGTCCCTGCCTTTGTTCTGTTATTAATGATTGTTAAAATGATTACAATGGTGGAATTCGGTTGATCGATATTGCTAAGTGTGAGAATAACGATGAAAGGATCGAGAGCAGTGTGTGTGAATACAAGTGTGCAGTGATGTTGCAGATAAGTAAAGATATCCTAAATCGATCAGCCTCATTCGTTTATATAGACCTAGATGCTAACTAACTATGAGAGTTTGTAGGGATCTTCCAGGTCTTCAATATTTGAACGTTGGAGAGTATCTTGCCCAGTCAAGCGAACGTTGAAGTATTTTCCTCATGCTGAAATCAACTTGAAGTCCGACTATGTTGGGAGACTGAGTCTTCTTTGCGTGTTGATGATTAATCCCATGTGTGAATTCCTTTTTGCAACCTGCAATATTCTTGGTGAACTTGTGCAATATTCTCTCAATCATAAAAAGGAACATTTCACAACTTTAAGTGTTTTGATTGTTTAGAGAAATTCCAAGTGTAGATCAATTGCAGTTCATAGGTTGTTAGGATATTTACATACTTTGTATTATCTTGGTTCCGCAACAACCTTGTAATTTATTTAAAGTTAATAAATAAATTACACTTGAAAACTACATATTGTCTCACCAATTTACTTTACAAGTATTTTATATTATTGCATTGTTCTTTACTTATTGTCACTTAAATAAGTAATCTATCTAGAACTTGGTATATACTCACTGCAACTGGTCGTCTCCAGTTCAGTGCTTATATTGCAAAGTAACTCCACCATCGATATTGAGGTGTCTTCAGGTAATACCATCTATTGAGTTGGGACTTACAGAAACAATCGTCCCTGCCTTTGTTCTGTTATTAATGATTGTTAAAATGATTACAATGGTGGAATTCGGTTGATCGATATTGCTAAGTGTGAGAATAACGATGAAAGGATCGAGAGCAGTGTGTGTGAATACAAGTGTGCAGTGATGTTGCAGATAAGTAAAGATATCCTAAATCGATCAGCCTCATTCGTTTATATAGACCTAGATGCTAACTAACTATGAGAGTTTGTAGGGATCTTCCAGGTCTTCAATATTTGAACGTTGGAGAGTATCTTGCCCAGTCAAGCGAACGTTGAAGTATTTTCCTCATGCTCAAATCAACTTGAAGTCCGACTATGTTGGGAGACTGAGTCTTCTTTGCGTGTTGATGCTTAATCCCATGTGTGAATTCCTTTTTGCACCGTTGGAGATATTTTCCATAACCTTGTATCGAATATTCTGGAATCTGCACACTTAACTCATGTGGAAATGATAATAATAAGTAATTCATAACGTTAGCGAGATAATAATAAGTCATCAGAATATCCATAAATGTCAAGATCCTGATATGTCAAGATCTTAGACTTTCAAGATATTGGTACTTGAAATTTCAACCATAACAATTGTCCCCAAAGTTATTTTAATAAAAACATTTTTGTTGAAATAACTTTGAAACTTTTAGAGAAAGCTTTGACCGAAGTCAATCAGTTAATTTTGAAACCATCTTTAAGATAAGACGCGTGGAACTCGGATAGCCAAGAGTTTTGATTTGATAGGTAACAACTTGACGGTTCAATTTCTATCCTTTTACCCCTCTATATAAGCCAAAAGTTTTACACTTTGAAAATCATAAACGGTTTTTTCTATGTTCAAGAAGTTCCAAATAATATTATCGGTTTCTATCAATTCCCATAACATCACAATGTCTGAGGTCACCAGTGGCGAATCTCACCTCAGAATCCATGACCCTCCAAGAATCGACTGGGGAGTCAACAAATCAGAAAGGAGACTTCTTCAGGTATATCAATTTATTTTAAGTTTATTTAATTTTTATGGTCTAAAATCTTTATTCTTTCATACAGTGCTTTTCTCAAATGCGATATGCGCATATGGAGGTTGCAAGAATCAAAATTGAAGAAATCAAAAGTCAAAACCAGTACATTCAATGGCTTCTTGAATCAAGGAAAGTTCAAATGGCAAGAATAAAGGAGTTGGAAGAAGAGTTGGCGAAAACCAAAGAAGAACTCAAAATAGCAAGAGTAGATTTGGTTTACACAAGAGTCGCCAAAAAGTTGAAACCTGATTCTTCTCAGTAAGAAATTTTTATGGGCGATGAAGGATATGATGACAAGGCCAGAGCCCATATTTTTAGACTCTTTTGTTTTTTGGAAAAATGAATCGATAGGGGTAGTGTACCGTAGAACAACAAATGTTTAGGAGGGGAGAGATTGGTCTGGTATGATCAATCATGGTTGTCAAAACTGCTTTCGAGTGGTTTTTTGTAAATATATGATGAATGAAATCTCTCTTTTGATCCATTTTATTTTGAACTCGAAAATCAAAAATGTTATTTAAGGGGTAGTGTACCGTAGAATAACAAATGTTTAGGAGGGGAGAGATTGGTCTGGTATGATCAATCATGGTTGTCAAAACTGCTTTCGAGTGGTTTTTTGTAAATATATGATGAATGAAATCTCTCTTTTGATCCATTTTATTTTGAACTCGAAAATCAAAAATGTTATTTAAGGGGTAAAAATGGTAAATGACTAATAACTAAATGATGTCATGCGTCATTTAATAATTAATCTTGACTAATTCGACCACTTCAATATTAAGTAATCAAATCAATGCAGTAATTAGATAGTAAGATACATGCACCTTTTACACGTAATTAAGACTCCACTTGTAGGCTATGATCCCTAGCTTGCAGTATCTTTAATGATTGTCAGTCTCCACTTATTCCTGCATTAAAAAATAATGTGTGTGGGACTGGAATGATTTTTGGAGGGGATTAAAATTAAGAAGGGGATTCTTAATTTTAAGATTCACTTAGGGACATTGGTGTTCAAGATCTAGAAGGTGTCTCCATATCTTGAACTTGCATGGGAGGCGTGGTTAGCCATTTTCGTGTGTTTGTGTAATGGGTGGCATGGTTAGCCAATTTCGGGAGATCGATGGTAACATCGACAACCAACAGAATTAATTTCAACGACCTTGGAAGTTAACCCTTCAACCGTGAAATTAATTAACGTGCGACACGGGCGAATTTAAGAGAAGGTGAAAACCTTCAACTAAAAGTTGGCGTGAAAGCCAAAAGGTGAAGACCTTGTTCCACGTTGTAATGTATGCGTTTGTTGATGTTGATAGTTCTTTAAAGTCTACAAAGCAAATTCTTAGAAACTGACGTTAGCCATTTGGCTAACGCCACTCCGACGCTCAAGTCAGTATCATCATCTTAAAAAAATAATAATAAGAATAATAATAATAATAATAATAATAATAATAATAATAATAATAATAATAATAATAATAGATAATAATAATAATAATAATAATAATAATAATAATAATAATAATAATAATAATAATAATAATAATAATAATAATAATAATAAAAGTAGGACTTCTAATGAGGATAATAATAAAATAATAATAATAATAATAATAATAATAATAATAATAATAATAATAATAAAAAAAAAGTAAAAGAAAAAGTGAAAGATCAAGAAATCATACCTGATTTTGTCTAAAGACAAAATAAGTTACACGTGATAAGTTTTGAGATGTATGGCGTTCCAAGCTCTTGGAACTAAAGTACCTTGCAAATCTTGAAGCCAATAAGATCCTTTTCCAGCTTCAGCCTCGATCAAATAAGGACCTTCCCATTTAGGATTCAATTTACCATCTGGTTTGGCCAAAACCTTCTTGAGAACTAAATCGCCAACTTGAAATCGTCTTAACCTTAAATTTTTATTATAAGACTTAGCGATTCGTTGTTGAAAAGCTGCTATCCTTATTTTGGTTCTTTCTCTTAGTTCATCTACAGCTTCTAGATCTTCAAGCAGTAATTCTTTATTCTTCTCATAAGTTAATAAATTAACTCTGGTAGTAGGTAAATCCATTTCAGTAGGTAGAACTGCCTCAGCTCCAAAGACAAGTGAAAATGGAGTTTGTCTGGTGGCACTTTTCGAAGTTGTTCGATCAGCCCATAAGACAAATGGTAATTCTTCAGCCCATTTTCCCTTTGCTTGTCTCAGTCTTTTCTTTAAATTATTCATAATAATTTTATTGCTCGATTCTGCCTGTCCATTAGCTTGTGGATGGACTGGAGTAGAAGTAATCATCTTGATACCACATCTCTCACAAAAGTTTGTAGTTTTCTTTCCAATAAATTGCGATCCATTGTCACAAATAATCTCCGCTGGTACTCCAAATCTTGTCAATGTAACATGTGATTCATGGATCTTAGCATATGCTTTAGCTTCGATCCATTTGGAGAAATAATCTGTCATAGCCAAAAAATATTTCTTTCCAGCTGAAGATTCCGTCATTGGCCCAACGATATCCATTCCCCATTTCATGAATGGCCACGGTGATAGAACTGGATATATAGGTTCTGCTGGCTGATGATAAATGTTGCTATGCCTTTGACAAGCATCGCATTTCTTCGCATACTCTTCAGCATCTTGCTTCATTGTGGGCCAGTAATAACCTGTTCTTAAGATCTTTGAATATAAAGATCTTCCAGTTGTGTGATTCCCACATTCTCCTTCATGTATATCTTTAAGAACTTCATTGGTCTCAGGATTTTCTAAGCACCTAAGATATGGTCCTGCAAGAGATTTTCTATACAAAATACCATTGATTATAGAATAATGTGTTGTTTTCATGCGAAAGGCCTTTGGGTTTTCATCTTTAGGAATTGTCCCATTATTTATATATTCAATTATTGGTGTAATCCATGAATTTTGATTGTCCCCAGAATTTTTAGTTTCCTCATTCTGAATAGCTAATATATTAGTTGGTTCTTTTTCTATAGCGGGGTATAATACATGAATTATAGGAATTTTAGTATCTGGTGACATCTTAAGTGTTGATCCTAGATTTGCTAAGGCATCAGCTTCAGTATTTTCTTCTCTAGGCAATTGTTCTATGTCAAACAAATCAAAATTTTCTGCTAGTTTCTTTACTATTTCTAAATATTGCATTAGTTTTTCACCTTTCGCAGCATATGTTCCATTAAAATGATTAGCTAAGAGTAATGAATCTACATATACCTTAAGATTTCTAATGTTCATATCCTTAGCTAATTGCATACCAGAAATTAAAGCTTCATATTCTGCTTCATTATTAGTGGCTATAAAATGACAATTCACTGCTTGGGGTATGATATCCCCTGTGGCGATTTTAGTACGACACCTAATCCTATTCCTTTAACATTAGTTGCACCATCAGTATATAAAGTCCATTTTTCAGTAGCTTCTTCTAACATTTTGACTTCTAAGTCTACTTCAGGTTGTAAATTAGTACTAAAATCAGCCACAAAGTCGGCTAAAGCTTGGGATTTTATAGCAGTCCTAGGTTCATAAATTAAATTAAAAGCACTTAATTTCACAGACCATTTAGCCATTCTACCAGACACTTCAGGTTTTCTTAGCACACATTTTATAGGGTAGTTTGTCTTAACATGTATGGCATGCGTTTCAAAATAATGTCTAAGTTTAGTAGATGTCATAACTAATGCAAGTATAAGTTTTTCGAGATGAGAGTACCTGGTTTCAGCATCAATTAAACTTTTACTTACATAGTAGATCAGTTGTTGCTGACCTTCTGCTTCCTTTACTAGAACAGCGCTTACTGCATTTGATGAAACTGCCATATAGAGATATAGAGGCTCACCATCTTCAGGCTTCACCAGCAATGGTGGAGTGGATAGATACTTCTTTAATTCTTGAAAAGCTTCTTCTTACTTTTCTCCCCATGTAAGTGCATGATTCTGTTGACAACAGCAACAGCGATTTGATCAGTATATGTTTATGTTTTGTAATATGTAATCATAGACTTATGTTATGTTTAAACTTGTTATTTGGACTTAAGTAGTGTGAATGATTACATATTGATCAGAGTTTTGGTATGTTTAATGTTTACGACTTGTATGAATGTGATTATAAATAACATACAGATACAAGTGATAAACTAGTCACGTTTTGAGTAATTAAAGTATACTTAAAAGATGACAAAAGGAAGTGTGTACAAACTCGTGCTACAGTAACACGAGTTTGCCTAAACACGTGTTTACCTCAAACACGTGCTCTCTTGTCAAACTCGTGTTTCTTCCATTTTTCCCTAAACACGTGTTTACCTCAAACACGTGCTCTCTTGTCAAACTCGTGTTTCTTCCATTTTTCCCTAAACACGTGGTCATCACGTGTTTACATATTAACACGCGTTTGTTAATGGGTTATGGGCTTTAAGATATACGGTCCATATTAGCACGCGTTTATGAACAGTATAGTATAAATACACACACATAATACGTATTTGTTAACAGTGATATTAGATAATACACAGAAATTCTGTGCAATTGTAAACTCGCGCGCGTTTAAGGTCTTAGGTTGTTTCAACAACGAAAGACGATAATATAATTAAGCAAACGGGTTATCACGAGAGGATTCCGCACTCTTGTCATAACTATAAGCGTTCTCGTTGACGATCAGTCCACAAGGACCTACAAGTGGTATCAGAGCAATAGATTTTTTTTTTTAAAATCTGAAGGTTCGAGATCGCTTTGTTGGCTTAATTTTGCTTCAAATCGTGCAAAATTTGGTGCAACTGTTCATCAAAACACGTGTTTAACTTTGCCTTTTGTTAAACTCGTGTTAGCCCTAATCCAAACACGTGCTTGTATTAAACACGTGTGTCTGTGCTAAAGCCGTGTTCAATCTTAACACGTGTTTGTCTTCTAAACACGTGCTCTCTTGTCAAACTCGTGTTTCTTCCATTTTTCCCTAAACACGTGTTTACCTCAAACACGTGCTCTTGTTCATTTATTTTAATTTTTTCCTTTGTCGTGTTTCGATGATGTCTGGAATACCTGCAGCTTCATCCAAAGAGGCCCAATACATTAATGCATTAATTCTTCACGATCATGAAGTCGGTCGTACCAATTCACCTCCAAAATTGATAAAACTTGAGAATTTCTGGAGTTGGAAAAAACGCTTTGAATCCTATATTCGCCTTACTGATTTCAACCAATGGGTGATGATTACTGAAGGATATGAGTGGCCAACTCATGAAGATGTTCATGGAAATGAGGTCCAATACAAGATTGGGGATATGACTGAAGTGTTGAAGAAAGAATATGCCATTGAAGGAAAGGCCTTGTCGAACTTAGAAATGTGTTTACCTCGGGACGCAATTCATCTTCTTGGAGAACATAAGACCTCTAAAGGTTTGTGGGATGCTTTAAACGCATACTGTTGTTAGAAATCCAAAAATAGTGATAAATTGTAATCTAGATTAGATGAATTTCTTGCTTTTAATTCATAGATAGATGATTACTAAGGTTGAGGGGCTAATTGTGACAATTAGCATAATTGTAGAATTAGACTATAAATAGCCCTCTCATACCTTAGAGATCATAACAATTAGATAACAATTCCATAACTTTGTCTTAATACCAGATCTACACACAGTTACACAATTCTCTCTCAAAACACACACAAACACCAAGAACACACACTCACCAAATCCACCATTGATGAATCGAATTCAGTAGTTAAAATCGTGATATAACAAGTGGTATCAGAGAGAAACATCAATCTGATGACGATCCATACCTGAATTCATTCACAAATTCATCAAAATCAAATTTATTCAAAAATTCTGTTCGAATTTTTCACCTACTGGTTCATCAAAATTCACACTTCAAATCACATAAAATCACAATTATTTGTTCACCATTAGATTTGTGGTTGTTGAAAACATAATCCTGTCAAGTTTCAAGTTCCAATTCAATCTAAATCTCGAGATTGAATTTTGAGTTTTGGCGCGAATTTTGAGGGATTTGAAGCTGTTGTGTTTTGTGTTGAAGTTTGTTCATAATTTGATTGCGGACATGAATTCAAACAGTTTGCCAGTTATTTCGTGATCTAACTCCTAGTAATTCAAAAGATATTGAAGTTTTAAAAAGTTGTTAATGGAGTTTTTCTGGAAAACTGTTGAGATGAAGAAGATGACCAAGACGATCTTCACTAGGACGATCTTCCTAAGATCGTTTTAGTTCCAGTGATTTGTGACTTGTTAGACGATCCTCACAAGATCGTTTTATTTCTCATACTTAACCAAATTTTCACAAAAGGTTCCAAGACGATCTTCGATTTTACAAGATCGTTTCATTTCTCATACTTAACCAAATTTTCACAAAAGTTCCAAGACGATCTTCACAAGATCGTTTCATTTCTCATACTTAACCAAATTTTCACAAAACCAAGACGATCTTCAACCAAGATCGTCTCATTTCCTAATATTCACCAAAATCTTTATCAAGACCGTTTCATACCTTCAAAACCCAAGACGATCTTCACCAAGATCGTCTCATTTCCTTGAATTATTTCAAACCAAAATCACTTTTATTCAAGACCGTTTCACATCAAGATCATTTCATTTTCAGATTATTTTCATTTCAAGACCGTTTTATTTTTCAAGACCGTTTCATTTTTAAGATCGTTTCATTTCTCATACTTAACCAAATTTTCACAAAAGGTTCCAAGACGATCTTGCTTAGAACGATCTCTTTCAAAACGATCTCATCCAGGACGATCTTCACAAGATCGTTTCATTTCCTGTTTCTCAAGATCGCTTCATTTTCTATCAATCACAAGATCGTTTCATTTCCTGATTAATTCAAGATCGTTTCATTTCCTGATCTTACCAAGATCGTTTCATTTCCTGATTAATTCAAGATCGTTTCATTTCCTGATCTTACCAAGATCGTTTCATTTGCCATTTTAAATTCAATTCAATTTTTCAAATCAAATCAATCTCTAATGGCTTCTCGTGAAGCATTGGCATTGGGTTCAGATACAAGACCTCCAGTTCTCTACCGTGGTTCTTACGGACTATGGAAGAAACGATTTATGGACTATGTGGAAAGTCAGACAAATGGTCACATGATGAAAGATTCCATCCTTAATGGACTTGCCGTTCATCGCCATCCCACTACTGATGCAATTATTCTGACTCCTGATCTGTTGAATGCTGAACAAAAGGATCGAACAGCTGCAGATAACAGAGCTAGGTCATGCCTATACAAAGCTCTACCGGATGAAATCTATGGCTCTGTTGATTCTTATGATACAGCCAAGGAGATATGGGATGAGGTGGCTAGACAGATGGAGGGAGCTGACGTGACTTCGACCATAAGATTGACAAATATTCTGACTGAGTTTGACAACTTCTCCAAATTGCCTGATGAATCTCTTGAAACTGTCTACTACAGATTCTGCAATGTCATAAATGAGCTAAGGAAGAACAATGTCAAGAAAACTGAGATTGAGCTAAACATCAAATTCATCAAAGCTCTTGGTCCAGAATGGGAAGATTTTGGAACACAGATCAAGCAACATCAAAATCTGACCAAGTTCACCATTCATACTCTTTATGAATCCTTCAAACTCAATGAAAACCAAGTACTAAGCAAAGCTTCATCAAACAAAATGCCAGAAGTTGTATCTTCTGATCCTTTGGCATTGATAGTTGAGAAGAAGATTTCTGAAGCTCTTAAGAGGCAAATGGTGGTTGTTTCTTCGTCTGATGAGGAGGGAGATGATCTGATGGCTACAAGAGATGGTGTTTCAGATGAACTATATCAAGCTCTTGGTCCAGAATGGGAAGATTTTGGAACACAGATCAAGCAACATCAAAATCTGACCAAGTTCACCATTCATACTCTTTATGAATCCTTCAAACTCAATGAAAACCAAGTACTAAGCAAAGCTTCATCAAACAAAATGCCAGAAGTTGTATCTTCTGATCCTTTGGCATTGATAGTTGAGAAGAAGATTTCTGAAGCTCTTAAGAGGCAAATGGTGGTTGTTTCTTCGTCTGATGAGGAGGGAGATGATCTGATGGCTACAAGAGATGGTGTTTCAGATGAACTATATCAAGCTCTTGCTGCGGTAACAAAGCATTTCAAGAGGAAATTTTACAAAGCGAGGCCAACAAACAACAATCTCCGCACCTCTTCTACAAGTGCATTTCCCCAGAAGGAACACTATCATCCAAGGAGCAATGAGCAAGGTGAAGCTAATGGATCAAGGTATGGTGAAAAGAAGGAAGCCTATGAAAAACCAACTGTTGAGAAGGGTAAGGCATCAGACAAAAAGTGCTACAATTGTGGTATTCCTGGACATTTTGCCGTTGACTGCAAACAACCTCGAAAGCGGGACTATGAGTACTACAAGCAGAAGATGCTGTTAGCCAAACAAGTTGAAGCAGGACATGCATTGCTTGCTGAAGATGACAAATGGCTGTTGCTCACTGATGATGAAGATCAAGATCTCTCCGCTAATGTTTGCTATATGGCAAGATTGACCAAAAACAAAGTCCTTGAAGCAGAAAGCACTGATGATGAATACCCAGATGATGAGGTAAATCTCGACTCTACTTTTTCTTTGATTAAAGACAAAGAGTCTTGTAGATTAGCTTTATCTAATTTAACAACTCATATCAATTCTTTAGCCAACAAAAATAAAAAGTTGACAAATAGCATTTCATTTTCTAAAAGTGAATTTACAAAACTTCTTGAAGAACATTCAAAATTACTTTTTGAATATGATGCTATTAAACAAGATTTTCAAGCTTACAAAGAAAAGATGTTGGTTAAAGAATGTGAGTTGAATGTCTCTCCTGATTTTAAGTTATTACAAAAATGTCAAAATCTTGAAAAGACCATTCAAGATCTTGAAAAGACCAATCAAGATCTTGAAATTCAAAAGACCAATGAATGGCTTCGGGCAAATGCAAGACAAATGGATGTTGATATTCTCAATAAAAAGCTTCAAGAAGCTAAACCAAACAATGTTGAACTCGAAAGGAAGATTTCTGATTTAAATCATAATTATTTTCTAAAAGGCATTGAGATTGAGAATCTTGAAAAACAAGTTGAGGAATTTAAAAAGAATATACTTTTCTATCAAGAAAAGCTATATAAAGTTGAACAAAATCCTTTCTTGAATTTCACTGCCTATTTCAACAAGTCAAAAATTGACAAAACAGAACTTCTTCTCGGGTTGGGATTTGAGAATATCACACCATTGCAAAAAGCCAAAGAGGAAATTGAACCCTTGTATGATGAAAAATTTCTACGACTTGGTATGATACAACAATTTATTCGTCCATTGAATGATGAATTTGAGACTGATGACGTTGAGAGAACACCAAAACAGGAATTTTTGGTTAATTATGATGCAATAAATGATTCATACAAAACAAAAGAATCTTCAATTTTCAAATTGGAAGAAATTGAATCAAATTTTCAAAACCAAGAATCTGTCGGTAATCCACCAAAACCAACTAAAATGTACTTTCCAACCACATTTTTGGAAAAACAAATAGAGGGTTTACAACAAAAGGTGGAATCTCAACAAAAAGTTATTAATCACCTCAAGTCTCAAAGTCCGAACTCAGAGGATAAATGTATTGCTGTTGATACTAAGAAAGTTTGTGAGAATGTTTCTACTCAAACTGACCAAAAAGCCTCAGTAGAAAATTCTACCCAAACTACTTGTGATTCATCCACCAATACCTCTACCCAGACCTTGACTGATTCTCTTGAATGTACTTGTCAAAATACTGCTACTTTTATAGCTGATGATTGTGTGCAATCTGTTTTTTCTGATGAAGAACTTGCACATAGTTTAGTTTTGATATGGTACTTCTATAGGTTTTTCACATGCAACACTGTTGATGAGTTAGTTGTTCACCCTAAGCCTAGTGCTAGTATAGGTGTTGATACGTCTACTCATTTTTCTTGTGAGACCAAAGATGTGTCAGTTCAAGTTGACCTAATTTCTGAGAATACCCATGATGTGAAGTTGGACACCAAGATTCCTGATTTTTCAAAACTTTCAAATGAATCTGAAACTAATCGATCTCCATTGAAATTTTCATTTTCCAAAGATTTCACAAAGAATGATTTTGATAAATTCATGGAGGGAGAATATGTTTTTAATTCAGAAACTGAGAAAAAGATTGAATCTACCAAAATCAAAGTGGAATCTCAAAAACCATTGTCCAAAGCTCCAACTTCATATTACTCAAAGAAACGAGTTAAGACCAAACTCGTCAAGACTGAACCAAAGACCATTAAGTTAGAAACCTTTGTTGCTACCCCAGTGAAACATGTCAAAAAGGAACAAGCTGAAACCCCACACACGACAAAGTACACCAAAGTGAAACTTCCGAAAGACTATCCTAATGCTTCTCAATCTAGCTCTCAATCTAGTTCTATACCTAAGGTGTCTAAGTCTAGCTCAGTTTCGCTAACTAAAGATACATCAAATGGTTCAACTAGATATAGAGATAGATATGGGTGGTTTTCTCATGATAAACCAAAGAAGCAAGAAGTTTCCTCACCTCCAAAAGATTCCAAAAAGATAAGAGTGATTAAAACTCCTAGTTCTAATCTTCTTAATTTCAATTCAACAGGTGGAAAGAGTTTAACTAGTGGTGCTAGATGGGTTGCTAATACTTTAGTACCTAAGATCACTAGTAATCTAAAGAATGTTGAAAAAAGGATGAAAAGAAGGAGGAGAAAATCTGTCAATGGGAGGAAAGGTGTTACTGTAAATCAAAACAATTCATCTTTGTATAATAATGTTGAATGTGCCAAGGCAAGGCCTTGTGAGCTTGTAAACAATTTTAATTCTCGTGTGGTTGATGTGAATGCTTGTAGACATGTTACTTTTAACTCTAATGTGAATGTTCGTACCTTTTATTCAAATGTGTTTGTTGATAATGTGCTTGTCAATGCTTATGTTGATTCAACAACATGTTTGAATGCGAATCCTAAGTTATATCTCCTGCCTGTTTTAACTAACCATAAAGGACCCGTCCTCAAGTGGGTACCTAAAATCGGTTAAATTTCATTGATTGCAGGAAATAACCATCTGTGTTTGGATACTCGATTCCGGGTGTTCAAAGCACATGACTGGAAATAAATCTTTGCTCAAGAATTTCGTTGAAAGATTCATGGGAACAGTTCGCTTTGGAAACAACAATTTCGCTCCTATCTTAGGTTATGGAGACATTGAACGAAATGGAATTATCATCAAGAAAGTTCACTATGTTGAAGGATTAAGTCACAACTTGTTCAGTGTTGGACAATTCTGTGATAACAATCTTCAAGTTCTGTTTCGAAAATCTCTTTGCAAAGTCCAAACTCTAGATGGAGTTGATATTCTTTGTGGTGATCGTGATGATAACCAACCAACTGATAATATTTGTCTCATTTCAAAGGCTACTTCAAAGAATTCTTGGTTATGGCATAGAAGGCTCTCTCATCTGAATTTCCAAACTATCAATACTTTGGTCAATAAGCATCTTGTTGAAGGCTTACCTGACTATAAGTATGAAAGTGAGCATGTTTGTCCTTCTTGTGCTGTTGGGAAGATCAAAAGAACTTCTCATAAACCGAAGAAATCTCCAAATTCATTAGCACCTCTTCATTTGCTTCACATGGATCTTTGTGGGCCGATGAAAGTACAAAGCCGAAATGGGAAGAAATACATCTTGGTTATTGTTGATGATTATTCAAGATATACTTGGGTCAAGTTCCTTGCATCCAAAGATGAAACAACTCAGATGTTGATAGATTTCATCACTAATACTCAAGTAAATCTTCAACTTCCAGTTCGTTACATCCGTTCGGATAATGGAACTGAGTTCAAGAATGCTGTTTTTGATGAATTCTGCAACTCCAAAGGAATCAGTCATCAATTTTCAGCAGTTCGCACCCCACAACAAAACGGTGTTGTTGAAAGGAGAAATCGATCGCTGGTAGAAGCAGCAAGGACAATGCTTGCTTATTCCAAATTACCATCCAATATGTGGGCTGAAGCTGTTGACACTGCCTGTCACACTCAGAATCGGTCCATTATCAATCAGCGTTTCGAAAAGACTCCTTATGAGGTTATTAACAAACGCAAACCCAACATCAACTACTTTCACATATTTGGGTGTGTTTGTTACACGTTGAATGATCGGGAGAATCTTGGAAAGTTCGAGAAGAAAGGTGATGAAGGATATTTTGTTGGTTATTCCAAAACATCAATTGCCTATCGAATCTATAATCGTCGAACCAACACAATTCAAGAAACAATGAATGTTTGGTTTGATGAGATGTCAGGCATGATTTTTGAGCAAGAAAGTTTGCTACCAACAAGTAATGATCCAAGTGCTTCAAGTCCTTCTACAAGGAATTCTACCTTAGCTTCTAAATTCAAGAAGTTTCCAACTCCTACAAGTGATGAATTAGATATTCTTTTTGAAGAATTCTACAATTCAAAACTGATTCATGATCAAGAACCTCAAGTCATCGTTGAACCAAATGAAACTCTTCATAACAACGATTCAGTTCCTGACAATATTCATGAATCTTCATCAAGTTCTTCAGAGCAAGAATTCTCGTCTCCTGATACTTCTCCACCATTCTCTCAGGATAATTTTTCTCAAGTGAATGTTCAAGAACAACCTTCTCGATTAACTCAGACAACAAATCCATTGAACACTCCAAGTGTGTATGTACCACTTGATTTTGATCATCCAGCTTATGAGGAAAGAATTACACCAAGTTATGATAACATCTCTCAACATAACTCAAGCTTTAATGATGATGATGTTGATCTTCAACAACAAGATCTCCTTCCTCATGATCACAAGTGGACACGTATGCAGAAATACCATCCTACTGAACAAATTATTGGAGATCCACAAGCAGGAGTAACTACTCGTACTTCAGTGAATGAGTGTCTCGTTGCACTTTCTCTTAGCAATATCGAACCCAAAACAGTATCTGAAGCTCTTCGAGATCCAGAGTGGGTTAAGGCAATGCAAGAGGAACTCGCACAATTTGAAAAACTGAAGGTATGGAGATTAGTTCCAAATCCTAGAAAAGATGATCCAATCGGAACGAAGTGGATATTCAAAAACAAAAAGGATGAGAATGGAGTAGTAGTAAGAAATAAAGCTCGACTTGTTGCAAAGGGTTATTGCCAACAACCTGGTGTTGACTTCGACGAAACTTTTGCTCCAGTTGCAAGAATGGAGGCCATTCGGATATTCTTAGCTTATGCTGCATTCAGAAACTTACTGTGTTTCAAATGGATGTGAAGACTGCTTTCCTGAATGGTGATCTCAAAGAAGAAGTTTACGTTGATCAACCAGAAGGTTTTGTTGATCCTCAAAGACCAAACCATGTCTACAGATTGGACAAGGCTCTCTACGGTCTTAAGCAAGCACCCCGAGCATGGTATGATTCTTTAACTACTTTCTTACTAAGAGGTGGCTTTACCAAAGGCACAATTGACCCTACCTTGTTCATTCGCAAACAAGGTAAGCATGTTCAACTTGTTCAAATATATGTTGATGACATTATATTTGGGTCGACCAGTCAAACATTTTGCAGAAACTTTTCATCTCTTATGGTTAATCATTTTGAAATGAGCATGATTGGGGAAATGAATTACTTTTTGGGTCTTCAAATCAAACAATTACCAACTGGTATTTTTATATCACAAGGTAATACATAAATGACATGTTGAAAAAGTTTGATATGACTTCATGTTCTTCAATTTCTCTCATCTCCCTCTTTCTCTTCTATTCTCTCTAGTAAAAGAAACCCCCCATCTAGTTTTCATTTTCTTCCATCTAAATTGTGTTTTGGAATTGCTATAATACAAGAATCGTAATCATCATCTTCTCATTGTCGCCATCTTTGAAGAATCAAAGGCCGAGTTCTAACATTTCACCCATTTTGACCTAAATTCGGATTTGAGCGCTAGAAAGAGTTTTGGTAAGTCTAAATCATCCCATTTACTTCTATTTATGTTCATTTACTTGTTTCTAGTTAAATTGGTGCAGTTGCAAGTCTTGAATCGAGTCGAATGGCGATTTTGAGTAATTAGGGTTTTATTTAGGGTTGGGACGATTCGGCATGATTTTGATGTTAAGATATCATTTTCTCAAAGATCATATTGAGAAAGGTGACATCGAGCTCTACTTTGTGGGTACTGACTTTCAACTTGCAGATTTGTTCACAAAACCATTGGATGAAAAGAGGTTTAACTTTCTTATCTCCAAGCTTGGTATGTTAAATCTTAAACCTTAATTCTTTTTACATTTGAAGGAATTCTTGATACATTCCAGAAAACCAAAATACAAAATTTGAAAAGAGAAAATCAAAAACAAAATATAATATTTTTTCAAAAATACACAAAAAGATATTTATTTCAATGGCTTGTATATGTAACATCCGTGAATTTTGACCCGTTGACTTTTCGTGTAATATGACTAACAATTTAAGTTAATGAATTAATTGGGTCGTTTTGTGATTTTATGACTATGTGGTATATTAGTCGGGTCGTCGTATGTGTAGTCGGTACTTAATTGTGCAACTGGTGGTAGTGTGGTTGAAAGGGAAACGGGTCGGCCCGTGGGTAGTCCATGACCCACCAGCCCCCCCCCACCCATTATCCCCCCCCCCTCTCCCCCCCCCCCCCCCCCCCCCCCCCCCCCCCCCCCCCCCCCCCCCCCCCCCCCCCCCCCCCCCCCAAGACCCATTTCCCCCTTATCCTTTTCTCATTTCTCTCATCTCCCTCTTTCTCTTCTATTCTCTCTAGTAAAAGAAACCCCCCATCTAGTTTTCATTTTCTTCCATCTAAATTGTGTTTTGGAATTGCTATAATACAAGAATCGTAATCATCATCTTCTCATTGTCGCCATCTTTGAAGAATCAAAGGCCGAGTTCTAACATTTCACCCATTTTGACCTAAATTCGGATTTGAGCGCTAGAAAGAGTTTTGGTAAGTCTAAATCATCCCATTTACTTCTATTTATGTTCATTTACTTGTTTCTAGTTAAATTGGTGCAGTTGCAAGTCTTGAATCGAGTCGAATGGCGATTTTGAGTAATTAGGGTTTTATTTAGGGTTGGGACGATTCGGCATGATTTTGATGTTAATGGGCGGATTTATGGTATGGGTTAAGTGTGGTTATGTGTAGCAATGCTTATTGATGCTTCAAATTATGTTGCAAACGCTTACAAATCGTTTTGGGTTGTTTTTGGGGGTTTTTGGGTCGGACTTGCAGCTGCTGGTGCTGCTGTTCTTAGGCTTGCCCAGTGTTGGGCGTAACTTACGCCCCTCCCAGGCGTAGGTTACGCCAGGTCTATTTTGTTGGCCGTAAGTTACGCCTAGGTTGGCCGTAGCTTACGCCTAGGATTTACCTTACGCCAAAAATCCCTCTGTTTACGCCACTCCAGACGCCAAAAGTGAACTTTCTAGAGGACCGTAGGTTACGCCCCTATTCACCGTACCTTACGCCCAGTCAAGTTTGCCCAGCGTAGCTTACGCCCCTTAATGACCGTACCTTACGCCCGTTGTATTTTGACCACCGTAACTTACGCCCCTGTTGGCCGTAAGTTACGGCCGTTGTTTTCTGGAATGTTCCTTGTTTGACCTAGTTTGACCTTCTAGACCGTTTTACGCGCCGAGTCTTAATCTAATTCACTTCTTATCTTATATAACATTGATTAAGAGTCGTAGAAGTCATTTAACGTCGGAAAGCACTTTGGAACCCTAATTAGGGTTTTGGCCGTTTATTCAATAATTTCGTATTGTGTTTATGTGTGTTGATGAGAATGTATATGATCCATAATTAGGTGTTGGACGCGAGGTGAACTTCGTTCGGAGATAACCTAACTTATTATCGATCTTAGCTTTCTTAACCAATCGAGGTGAGTTTCGTATCCCCCTACCCGCTTGGGATTCGGGCTGAAAAGTGTAAACCTGGCGTGTTTACTTGCATTTATTGATGTATTGTTTGTTTGACTTGATTGTTGGATTGATGTGACGTATCTTTTCGTTTGATTGACTTGGGTGGTGTTTTCGTTAAGTATTACTTATACATTAGGATAGACGTACATACATGGAAGTCGGTTATGCCTTCCTTTGGGTTTTAGATGTGGTGGGAAGGCTGCGGGTGACCCTATACATAAGCATCTGGGACTTGAAGAAAGTAGAATCCTCTGAAGTATATGTACGTATAGTTGGTTTATATTGTGACTAGTGGTTCACTTTGTTGATTATTGATCGTTGGCTTACGGTTGTCGTATTTGGATTGTTGGGTTATGTTTGAGGCATATTGATTGGTGGCACAGGTTCATTGTACATTGATTGTTGGTTCATGAGCATGCATTTACATTTGATTGTAAGCATTGCATACATTGTTGATGAGCCCTCGGCAGGGGATTGCCGACATCCTGGTGCATAGATGTATGCACCCGTTAGGGATGTAGTTCCTGACCCCGAGTATATAGACATATATATCTCGATGTTTTTGAGATACAGCCTTGTTCATTGTTATGACAGAAGGGTATCGTTGCATTGGTGACTGCGTTCACGCATAGGATAGGCATGTTGGCTTATTCATGCATTTGGCATTTACATTTGATTGTAAGCATTGCATACATTGTTGATGAGCCCTCGGCAGGGGATTGCCGACATCCTGGTGCATAGATGTATGCACCCGTTAGGGATGTAGTTCCTGACCCCGAGTATATAGACATATATATCTCGATGTTTTTGAGATACAGCCTTGTTCATTGTTATGACAGAAGGGTATCGTTGCATTGGTGACTGCGTTCACGCATAGGATAGGCATGTTGGCTTATTCATGCATTTGGCATTTACATTTGATTGTAAGCATTGCATACATTGTTGATGAGCCCTCGGCAGGGGATTGCCGACATCCTGGTGCATAGATGTATGCACCCGTTAGGGATGTAGTTCCTGACCCCGAGTATATAGACATATATATCTCGATGTTTTTGAGATACAGCCTTGTTCATTGTTATGACAGAAGGGTATCGTTGCATTGGTGACTGCGTTCACGCATAGGATAGGCATGTTGGCTTATTAATGCTGGTTCGTTATGAACCATTACTACGAACTCACCAACCTTGTGTTGACTATGCTTAGTACACTTTTCAGGTAATCAGGTACTCCCCGGACGTGGTGTTTAGTTGCTTGCTTGCTGTCTAACCCGGACATGGACCTCATGGATCAAGGATTCATTGACCCTCCTTTTGCATTATACTTAGGATCGTTTGCCATCTTTGGATGTGTTATGTTAGCGTTGATGGCTATTTGCTCCTGTTGTATTTTGTTACTTGTTTTGCTATGTTTTGGATTCACCGAATCGTTAATTGCATTTAGTTGTTCTATTGTAATTCCACCGGGTGCTGTATGATTTCCGTGACATTTCGAGCTCCGGCTTGGGGTGTTACAGAATGGTGGCCCATGCGTGGTCGTAGAGAATTAGGTGGTTTGACCTAGACTACGGCTTAAGTTAAAACTCTTCATATAGCATGCATGGTTAGGAAATTCGTATGCAATATGAATTTTGTGAATCCCCGTGTGAGTTCGTAGTCAAGACCATTTGTGTGATAGCTTGAATTCAACGTGATGAATATGGTTACTATGATTTGTTGTTGTTATTTGTTGAAGCTAATGTGATGAGTTAGAGCAAAATGAAGGGATGCCATTAACTTAGTATAATATTGTGGCAACCCTAAAAGAACCCGATCAACTCTTTTATGGTTACCCGATATTATAGCAAGTTCATGACATCGTGGATTGCGCACGTGTGGCTTAAAGTATAATAAGGAACCGATATGCTTAATGGAAGTTGATTGGGTGGAAGGTTAGCCGTTGGTACACCTTGTATACATACCCGGTCAATAACTAGAGAGCATATCGAATTCGGATTATATTTTGAATCATTTGTGTTAGTTGTGTAATTGCATGATATTATGAGCATGATTACTTGATGTTATGATATGTAAAAATCCCTTATGATGCTAACACTTTTGCCTTAGCATAGTGTTATGAAATGAGTATGTGGTATTGGTATGAGAGCATTGACTACTTGTGTGACTAACATGCGAGCATTTGAGACTAACTCTCGGGTCAACGTGTTACTTGTTTTATAGAAATGGAAAGACCAAGGAGAGTACGAACAAACTATAGGGCTGAAGAAGAAGAGCCTCAACCGGAAGCTCAACCGGAAGCTCAACCGGAAGTACAAGGTGGTAGAGGCCGTGGTAGAGGCCGTGGTAGAGGCCGTGGTAGAGGCCGTGGTAGGGCCGTGGTAGAGGCCGTGGTAGGGGTCGTGGTAGAGCTCCTGAGCCAAACTTGGCTGAGGTAATCGCTCAAACGGTTGCCGGTATCATGCCAACCATCATTGCTCAAGTCACGGCAAGTCTTGGGCAAAATAATGGGCCTCAAAACAACGAAGTCCCAGAAAACGCAAACAATGAAAATGATCAACCTCAAGCCGAAGAATATGAGGAAGAGGAACCAATGGGAGTTAATATCGGAATGCCCTTGAATAACCAATATGGTGGGTACCGACAAGGGTGTGTATTCAAAGACTTTAAGAGTTGTGGGGCACCGGAGTTTGATGGGAAAGGTGGTCCCACGGAATGTATAAGATGGTTTGAGGCAATAGAAGCAGTGATTGAAAGGAGTCATTGCACCTACGATGACCGGATTCCCTATGCATCCGGCATGTTTAGGCATGACGCCTTGAGTTGGTGGAATCAGGAAATAACGTTGGGACGGACTCAAAATTTGGAATGGGTTGACTTCAAGGACAAAGTAAAAGCAAAGTTTTGTCCCGCGTACGAACTACAAAACTTAACCATCGAGTTCGCGAACCTCAACATGGAAGGAGCCGATTTCAAGGGCTATGTGAGACGATTCCAAGAGTTGTCTACTCTCATTCCTCACTTGGTGGGTACCGAGCCACAAGCCATCCAAAAATTTGTGTTGGGCTTGAACCCTCAAGTCCGGTCTTATGTTAACTCAAACATGCCTACTTCCTTGGCTAATGCGGTCAACCAAGCCGGGAGTGTGACCGAAGATCTTTTGAGGAGTGGTGTTTTGAGCAAATCCTCGTCAAACAAGAGGAAGGAAGTGGGTGAGTCTAGCGGAGTAAGGAAAATGGGGAAGTTTGACCCCAAGAATGTAAATAGGGGTAGGTTAATGGCGGCGGTGGAACCGGCTAGGAGGGCTTATACCGGGCCTCATCCTTTCTGTGGGAAATGCAACAAGCATCATCCCGCCCATAACCAATGTGGTGCATGCTTTAATTGCAATCAAGTCGGGCACCTCTCCCGAGATTGTAGAGTGCCAAGAGCGGGCCCAATGAATGTGGCCCCTATTCGGACCGTTCCTCCTCAAGGTAACCAAAGGAGAGGTGAATGTTTTGTGTGTGGTAGCCGTGACCACTACCGTGATAATTGTCCTCGATGGGTGGGACAACAAGTTCAAGTAGCCGTCCACCCCAATCAACTACAAATGGTCGGGCCTAATCAAAACCGGGGACAACAAGGCCACCAAGTGCAACCACGCGGCCGAGCTTTTGCGGCCAATGTAAATGAAGCCCGAAATGATCCTAACGTAGTGGCAGGTACTTTCCTCCTTAATGGTCTCTATGCAACCGTACTATTTGATTCCGGGGCCGATTTTAGCCTCGTGTCTTCTAACTTTGTTCCTTTGATTGATGTGCATCCGTGTGCTCTAAACTATGTGCTTGACATTGAAATGGTAAACGGGTCACTAACTAGAATTAGCCAAATACTCCGTGATTGTGTCTTGACTTTAGAGGACGTCGACTTCTTCATCGACCTTATGCCTCTTGATATTGGTAGTTTTGATATTATAGTGGGTATGGATTGGTTAGCGGCGGTTAATGCGACGATTGATTGTGGTGAGAGAGTTGTTAAGATACCTTTGGCCAACGGTAAAATTCTTAGGGTTCAAGGCGAAATCTCCGATTCCCCAAATTCTAAAGTCTTTAGTGCTACCACCACAAAGGTAGAATTGAAGACCGTTCCTATTGTTTGTGAATTCCCCGATGTTTTTCCGGATGACTTACCGGGATTACCTCCAACTCGTGCGCTTGATTTTCGTATTAGTCTTATTCCCGAAGCCGCGCCCGTAGCAAAAGCTCCTTATAGGCTAGCTCTAACCGAAATGCAAGAGCTACAAACTCAACTCAAGGAACTCCAAGAGAAGGGTTTCATTCGCCCTAGTCAATCTCCTTGGGGTGCTCCTGTTCTCTTCGTTAAAAAGAAAGATGGATCCTTCAGAATGTGTATTGATTACCGGGAATTAAACAAGCTCACCGTGAAGAACCGATATCCTCTCCCTCGAATTGATGACTTATTCGACCAACTTCAAGGAGCTAAGCACTTCTCAAAGATCGATCTTCGCTCGGGTTATCATCAACTCCGGGTACATGAAGATGACATCCCCAAAACGGCTTTTCGCACAAGGTATGGCCATTTTGAATTCACCGTGATGCCATTTGGGTTGACTAATGCACCGGCGGTGTTCATGGACTTGATGAACCGGGTGTGTCAACCATATTTAGACAAGTCCGTTATTGTGTTCATTGATGACATACTTGTATACTCGAAGACAAAGGAGGAGCATGTTAAGCACTTGCGTGAAGTGCTTGAATTACTAAGGAAGGAGAAGTTGTATGCGAAATTTTCCAAGTGTGAGTTTTGGTTGGAAGAGGTCCACTTCCTTGGTCACGTAGTGAGCAAGGATGGTATTCATGTGGACCCAAGCAAGATTGAAGCGGTTAAGAATTGGAGAAGACCCGAAACGCCATCCGAGATCCGCCAATTCCTTGGATTGGCGGGTTACTATAGAAGGTTTATTGAAAATTTCTCCCGTATCGCACAACCACTCACTCTCTTGACTCAAAAAGACAGAAACTTCGAATGGGGCGAAAGACAAGAGAACGCCTTCCAAACACTTAAGGATATGCTATGTGATGCTCCTATTTTGACATTACCGGATGGGATAGAAGATTTTGTGGTTTATTGTGATGCTTCGGGGCAAGGGTTGGGTTGCGTTCTTATGCAAAGGGGTAAAGTCATCGCTTATGCCTCTCGGCAATTGAAGGTGCATGAGAAGAACTACCCGACACATGATTTGGAATTGGGGGCGGTTGTGTTTGCTTTGAAGTGTTGGAGGCATTACCTCTATGGCACCAAATGTGTGATTTATACCGATCACAAAAGTCTCCAACACATCTTCAACCAAAGTGAATTGAACATGAGGCAAAGGCGTTGGTTAGAGCTATTTAGTGATTATGATTGCGACATCCGTTATCACCCGGGCAAGGCAAATGTAGTAGCCGATGCCTTGAGCCGAAAGGAGAGAGTGAAACCAAGACGGGCTAGAGCTATGAGCCTCACGGTAGGGCCAAGTATTCGTGATCGGATTATTGAAGCCCAAATCCAAGCCACCCTACCGGAAAACTTTGGAAACGAAAACCTAGATGGCATGGAGCAGCTATTTGACCGAAAGAATGATAATGGGCTTTACATGGTGGAAAGACTTTGGATTCCTATATTCGGCGATTTAAGAACGCTTATTATGAATGAAGCCCACCTATCACCTTATTCGGTCCATCCCGGGTCGGATAAGATGTACTTTGACTTGAAGGAATTGTATTGGTGGCCGGGCATGAAGCGTGATGTGGCTAAGTATGTGAGTGAGTGCCTTACTTGCTTACAAGTTAAGGCCGATCACAAGAAGCCACCCGGATTGTTGGTGCAACCGGTGATGCCCGAATGGAAGTGGGAGCATATTTCAATGGACTTCATTACTAAACTACCGAAGACAAGAAGCGGCCGTGACACGATTTGGGTGATAGTAGATCGGTTAACGAAATCGGCTCACTTTTTAGCCATTCGTGAAACCGATAAATTTGACACTTTAGCTCGTTTGTACATCAAGGAAATAATATCTAAGCATGGAGTGCCGGTTTCTATCATTTCCGATAGAGATGCCCGTTTCAAATCAAAATTTTGGGAAGCCTTTCAAAAAGCCATGGGTACTCGACTTGACATGAGCACGGCGTTTCACCCTCAAACGGATGGGCAAACCGAGAGAACCATTCAAACACTCGAAGATATGTTGAGGGCGTGTGCAATTGATTTTGGTGGAAGTTGGGAAGACCATTTGCCGTTAGTTGAGTTTTCATACAACAATAGCTACCACGCTACTATTCAAATGGCACCCTTTAAGGCCTTGTATGGTAGAGTGTGCCGTTCTCCTTTAGCTTGGGCGGAAATTGGAGAGAGTCAACTTATCGGGCCGGAAATTGTGATTGAAACTACCAAGGTAATATCTCAAATTAAGGAGAAGTTGCAATTGGCCCGTGAACGTCAAAAGAAGTATGCCGATGTGAGACGAAGACCGTTGGAGTTTGAAGTTGGTGAATTTGTACTTTTGAAAGTGTCACCGTGGAAAGGAGTCGTACGATTTGTGAAGCGGGGAAAACTTGCACCAAGGTATGTTGGTCCTTTCAAGATTCTTGAACGGGTTGGGAAAGTTGCTTATCGGCTAGAATTGCCTCAAGAGCTTAGCGGTGTGCATGATGTGTTTCATATTTGTAACTTACGCAAGTGTTTGGCGGATCCTACACATCATGTGCCTATGGACGAGATTAGGGTTGATTCGAATTTGAACTTTGTGGAAGAGCCGGTAGAGATCTTGGACCGTCAAGAAAAGAAACTCAAGAAGAAGCGCTACACCATTGTGAAAGTAAGATGGAATGCTAGACGTGGAGCCGAGTTCACTTGGGAGAGAGAAGACCATATGAAGTCCAAGTATCCGCATTTATTTGTTAATTAGGGTTTTGTTGAATTTCGGGACGAAATTCTTTTGACGGGGGAATAATGTAACATCCGTGAATTTTGACCCGTTGACTTTTCGTGTAATATGACTAACAATTTAAGTTAATGAATTAATTGGGTCGTTTTGTGATTTTATGACTATGTGGTATATTAGTCGGGTCGTCGTATGTGTAGTCGGTACTTAATTGTGCAACTGGTGGTAGTGTGGTTGAAAGGGAAACGGGTCGGCCCGTGGGTAGTCCATGACCCACCAGCCCCCCCCCAAGACCCATTTCCCCCTTATCCTTTTCTCATTTCTCTCATCTCCCTCTTTCTCTTCTATTCTCTCTAGTAAAAGAAACCCCCCATCTAGTTTTCATTTTCTTCCATCTAAATTGTGTTTTGGAATTGCTATAATACAAGAATCGTAATCATCATCTTCTCATTGTCGCCATCTTTGAAGAATCAAAGGCCGAGTTCTAACATTTCACCCATTTTGACCTAAATTCGGATTTGAGCGCTAGAAAGAGTTTTGGTAAGTCTAAATCATCCCATTTACTTCTATTTATGTTCATTTACTTGTTTCTAGTTAAATTGGTGCAGTTGCAAGTCTTGAATCGAGTCGAATGGCGATTTTGAGTAATTAGGGTTTTATTTAGGGTTGGGACGATTCGGCATGATTTTGATGTTAATGGGCGGATTTATGGTATGGGTTAAGTGTGGTTATGTGTAGCAATGCTTATTGATGCTTCAAATTATGTTGCAAACGCTTACAAATCGTTTTGGGTTGTTTTTGGGGGTTTTTGGGTCGGACTTGCAGCTGCTGGTGCTGCTGTTCTTAGGCTTGCCCAGTGTTGGGCGTAACTTACGCCCCTCCCAGGCGTAGGTTACGCCAGGTCTATTTTGTTGGCCGTAAGTTACGCCTAGGTTGGCCGTAGCTTACGCCTAGGATTTACCTTACGCCAAAAATCCCTCTGTTTACGCCACTCCAGACGCCAAAAGTGAACTTTCTAGAGGACCGTAGGTTACGCCCCTATTCACCGTACCTTACGCCCGTTGTATTTTGACCACCGTAACTTACGCCCTGCCCAGCGTAGCTTACGCCCCTTCGTGACCGTACCTTACGCCCGTTGTATTTTGACCACCGTAACTTAGCCCCCAGCGTAGGTTACGCCCCTATTCACCGTACCTTACGCCCGTTGTATTTTGACCACCGTAACTTACGCCCCTGTTGGCCGTAAGTTACGGCCGTTGTTTTCTGGAATGTTCCTTGTTTGACCTAGTTTGACCTTCTAGACCGTTTTACGCGCCGAGTCTTAATCTAATTCACTTCTTATCTTATATAACATTGATTAAGAGTCGTAGAAGTCATTTAACGTCGGAAAGCACTTTGGAACCCTAATTAGGGTTTTGGCCGTTTATTCAATAATTTCGTATTGTGTTTATGTGTGTTGTATGAACCATTACTACGAACTCACCAACCTTGTGTTGACTATGCTTAGTACACTTTTCAGGTAATCAGGTACTCCCCGGACGTGGTGTTTAGTTGCTTGCTTGCTGTCTAACCCGGACATGGACCTCATGGATCAAGGATTCATTGACCCTCCTTTTGCATTATACTTAGGATCGTTTGCCATCTTTGGATGTGTTATGTTAGCGTTGATGGCTATTTGCTCCTGTTGTATTTTGTTACTTGTTTTGCTATGTTTTGGATTCACCGAATCGTTAATTGCATTTAGTTGTTCTATTGTAATTCCACCGGGTGCTGTATGATTTCCGTGACATTTCGAGCTCCGGCTTGGGGTGTTACATATAGATGTATGCACCCGTTAGGGATGTAGTTCCTGACCCCGAGTATATAGACATATATATCTCGATGTTTTTGAGATACAGCCTTGTTCATTGTTATGACAGAAGGGTATCGTTGCATTGGTGACTGCGTTCACGCATAGGATAGGCATGTTGGCTTATTCATGCATTTGGCATTTACATTGATTGTTGGTTCATGAGCATGCATTTACATTTGATTGTAAGCATTGCATACATTGTTGATGAGCCCTCGGCAGGGGATTGCCGACATCCTGGTGCATAGATGTATGCACCCGTTAGGGATGTAGTTCCTGACCCCGAGTATATAGACATATATATCTCGATGTTTTTGAGATACAGCCTTGTTCATTGTTATGACAGAAGGGTATCGTTGCATTGGTGACTGCGTTCACGCATAGGATAGGCATGTTGGCTTATTCATGCATTTGGCATTTACATTGATTGTTGGTTCATGAGCATGCATTTACATTTGATTGTAAGCATTGCATACATTGTTGATGAGCCCTCGGCAGGGGATTGCCGACATCCTGGTGCATAGATGTATGCACCCGTTAGGGATGTAGTTCCTGACCCCGAGTATATAGACATATATATCTCGATGTTTTTGAGATACAGCCTTGTTCATTGTTATGACAGAAGGGTATCGTTGCATTGGTGACTGCGTTCACGCATAGGATAGGCATGTTGGCTTATTCATGCATTTGGCATTTACATTGATTGTTGGTTCATGAGCATGCATTTACATTTGATTGTAAGCATTGCATACATTGTTGATGAGCCCTCGGCAGGGGATTGCCGACATCCTGGTGCATAGATGTATGCACCCGTTAGGGATGTAGTTCCTGACCCCGAGTATATAGACATATATATCTCGATGTTTTTGAGATACAGCCTTGTTCATTGTTATGACAGAAGGGTATCGTTGCATTGGTGACTGCGTTCACGCATAGGATAGGCATGTTGGCTTATTCATGCATTTGGCATTTACATTGATTGTTGGTTCATGAGCATGCATTTACATTTGATTGTAAGCATTGCATACATTGTTGATGAGCCCTCGGCAGGGGATTGCCGACATCCTGGTGCATAGATGTATGCACCCGTTAGGGATGTAGTTCCTGACCCCGAGTATATAGACATATATATCTCGATGTTTTTGAGATACAGCCTTGTTCATTGTTATGACAGAAGGGTATCGTTGCATTGGTGACTGCGTTCACGCATAGGATAGGCATGTTGGCTTATTCATGCATTTGGCATTTACATTGATTGTTGGTTCATGAGCATGCATTTACATTTGATTGTAAGCATTGCATACATTGTTGATGAGCCCTCGGCAGGGGATTGCCGACATCCTGGTGCATAGATGTATGCACCCGTTAGGGATGTAGTTCCTGACCCCGAGTATATAGACATATATATCTCGATGTTTTTGAGATACAGCCTTGTTCATTGTTATGACAGAAGGGTATCGTTGCATTGGTGACTGCGTTCACGCATAGGATAGGCATGTTGGCTTATTCATGCATTTGGCATTTACATTGACTCATACATCATTCGTGCATTTTTCCTTCCAAATCATGCCAAAAGTGCTTGGAAAATGTTTAGATCAAAAACACCTTCATTTTTCCTTTCCTTCCCTTCCTTTTCTTTTAATAAAAAAACTCAAGAATACAAAAACAAAAAATTTTTACCCTTTCTTTTCTTATCTCCTCAAAACAAAACTCAAGAATGCATGACCAGCACTTATTTTATTTTTTTGTTTTTAATAAATAAGAGTTTTTAAATTTTTGTCCCTAAACATGTCACGTTTTTCACTTTTAGTCCCTCAGGTGTAACAAGAAAATGACATTAATACCCTCACGTGTTTAGCACGTGCGTACGTTAACGGCAAAAAATAAACGTCGTCTAGGGGAAGGACCTTGATTGCAAAATGTTGTCAACTTTAAGGTTAAAATTGTAATTTTTAAACATTAGGGACGAAAAGTGAAAAAACTGCTAACTTTAAGGACGAAAAGTGTAATTTACCCCCTTTTTTTTTGTTGAAGTTAAAAAAATAGTCCTTGCGGTTTTGAATTTTGATCATTTTAACATGATATTTACCTTAGTCGTGATTTTTAATATGGGTAATCTAAAAAGTAAAAACCAAATAGGAAAACCAAAATCTAAAAAAAAAAAAAAATCAAACCGAAGTGATGGGTAAGTTTTGGCTTTTTAAATACTATATGGATCAGCTTCATTTTTGATTTCATATACAAAAACAGAACCTAAAAACTGAACAAGACCAAAAACTATACATATTTTAATTTATTTTACATTTAAATATGTTATTTACTGTTAGTAAATACGTTAAAAGTGCATATAAAGGCTTATCATTGCCTAATCGGGTCCCCCTTAGTCATTGCTTATCGATTACGGATATACACCAAAACGTCCTTAACGCGTTTTTGATACTAGAATCAGCCAACGCGGAAAAAATCCAGTCATAAGCATTCATACTCGTCGGTCTATTAAGATAAACAGCCACAACGTAATGCTTACAAATGTGACATTATGTTGCACTTTGTGAGTAACAAATAAATCTTGCTATGAACTAAATGTGACAAACTGGACGGCCTGGGTTGGTGTGGAACGCTTCTTGCTCGAAAGTTTCAAATTTTTTATGAATAGTTAAGATATCAAAGAGGGTATGTGTAAATAAATTTTGTATTAGTTAGGTTATATAGAATTCTCTAAACAAAATGATTTAGCAATTCTATGTATTAAAAATTTAAAAGTATCAATTCAGCGACTTATGTTCTTTTAGACCCATTAGAGATAAACATAACCCAGTTAACGGGTGAAATTAGCCATTTGTACTACTTTTGTTACACTTATTTTCTTCAAATTCTAACAATTGTTGACTTAAATCTTGATTAGGTCAAGGAGAATGACTTAGAGGATCTGAAATAACCAGGTAAATGGTGACCATCTAAAGTATCACCCCGTTGGTTTTAAAAGATCTGAAATAACCATGCTTTAAACATGTCACTTATTGTTTAGTGCTATATTGATACATTTACAATATACTTATATTAATTAACACTTCGCTTATCATGATGGCAGAATCTAATAGCTACCACTAAGGACTTGAAGCTAACACATACAAACAAGATCATTGAATTCAAGCCTTCAAGGTATACTATAAGTGGATGAGCAGAAAGTCAGAAATTTCTCCTAATAAAAACCAACATGATATTGTTCCATGTTGTTTCAAGTCAAAACATGTTAGACACAATCTCGAGGTAACCAGACGAAGGTTCATAATAGCTATAAGAAACCTGCATAAATTTAAGATAAAAAGCCAAAGGCCATCCGTTGTTGATCATTGACTCATTGAGTATGTTTCCAGGTTGCTGGGCTTGCCATAATTTATGTTATATATATATGCTTGTTTGACCATATACTATGGACAAAAGATTTCGATGGTTTAACTTTAACTTTTTATCAAAAAATCTACGAGTAGTATATTTTTGAAAAATAACCCTTGCTCTAATAAACGGCAATGCATACCCTAGCTCGAAATCCAAGATTCAGCCAACGTCTTTGTGGTGATACGGGGTGATTTCAGGTTGTATTTTATTGATAAACGAGAATTTTAACCCCGGGCGTTGCCCCGGGGCACATAACGATACGTAAATTGTAGATCACGTGTAACGTCGGTGATATATACATAACGATAAACGACGGATAAAAACGCAAATAAGAAACTATATAAAAACTGATCATTTAGTTACACAAAGGGAAGAAATGAAAAAGTTATAAAAAACCAAATGTTACATGTGAAAAAGTTATAAAAACCAAATGTTTAAAAATTAAAAACGAATATATAATGCCAAAAAAAAGTAAAAAAATAAGATAAAACAAAATATATAGCATTGTAAAAACTTATAAAAGAAGAAAGTGTAAATTGTAGAAAAAGGTATAAATAACAAATGTTAAAAAAGATAAGAAAAACCCAAAAATTATATAAAGTTTGGGGCTAGAAATTATAAAAAGCAAACAGGAGGGGCAGAAAAGAAAAAGAAAAAAAAAGGAGGGGGCAGAAAGAGAGAAGGGAAAAAAAAGAGGGGGTAAAGTGCAAAAGCAAAAAAGCAAACCAAAATAAAAGGAGGGAGGGGTTCGAACCCATGACCTCCTACCCCAAAGGTAGGTACACAAACCACTCCTCCAAGCCTAACTTTTATGTTTTTGTTTAACAAATATGGTATTTATCTTAAAATGGCATATAAAGCCAAAATAGCTACTGTAGCTAAGGCCCCCCTTAAATGTATATATACAAGTTTTTAACCCGGCGTGCTCGGGCTAAACTCATTTGATGGTTGCTGACATACTTATTGGGCTCACATGATTGATCTTATTCTTTATGCTATTACTTATTACATGTATATATATAACATCCATATAACTTGTAACACCCATCACTTTGACCGGTCAACGCTAGCGAACTCGTAAAATGGAAATTAGTCAAATTCAAGTAAATAAACTTTTGTAATGAAAAAGTAAGCATGTGAATAGTCATTAGGAGCGTAATTTCAAAATATGTTTGATCTTGTCGACGAAATATTTGAACGAGTCTCGAGTCAAAAGTTTTAAGTAAACGAATCGTCTTTCAGAAGAAGCCGGAAGTGGATGCAAGAGTGTTAGTGGGGAACAAAACCCTCCCTCCCTCCTTTCTTCCCCTCATTTCTCACACTCTCTTCTCTCTCTACTCACTCTTTCTCTCTCTCATTTCAAGAACACACACAAACACACACTAATCATATTTTTCTTCAAAATTTAGGATTTCTTCATCATCATAATAAGCAAATTAACTAGTAACTTGTATAATAACAACAATAATCTTCAAAGATTCAAGGTTTTCTTGGTTTTAAAGTGTTCATCCTCCTCCTAACTCCAAATTCGGATTTTATACTTATAGGACGAATTGGTAAGTGATCTTTAACTCAAAATGTTCCCCTTAACTAGTAGAATACTTCCTTGCTATAGATCTAAGCGATTTGTGGTCGATTCGAGTGTAAAATGGTTGTTTTTGCTTAAAAATGGGTTTTGGATTAGATCTTGAGATTTAGGAAGTGGGTTTTGTTTAAGAGTTGATTTTTACACTTGTTTATACTTGAATTAAGTTGTGTTAAAGTTTGAAGCTTTGATTTTGACGTTTGGTGGGTCGATTTGAGGTCAAAAACGCGTTTTTTCTGCATTCTGAAGCATATCGCGTCGCGAGGCTGGTTTGTCGCGTCGTGAGTCTTGCCTAAACTTGGAAAATTGTGTTCAGGTAAAAATATCGCGCCGCGATATCAAAATATCGCGCCGCGATGTCAAAATATCGCGTCGTGAAGTCAATTTATCGCGCCGTGATATACTGTAGGAAAGTCATTTTCAAACGTCAATAACTTTTAAACCGTAAGTCCGTTTTTGACGATTCAAGCGGCCACGGATGCGTAATTGAGTCTAATTTCTAATGGTATAAGCCTATGAGTCCAAAACATAGTTTGAACAATTCAAAAGTTTTGATTAAGCAACAGTGGTCATGTCCCGACTAGTCATTGTGAAACAAAACGTAATGATTCCACCTCAGTTGGATCAAAGCCTTATAAATTGGACATAATGAAGCTTTTATAGTAATATTAGGTCAATATGGATAGAACCTTACCTCTTGATATGCTTTAGGATTAATGTAATACGTGTATGATATGTTTCAGCTATCATGGACGTCGGTTCTACTTCCTTTCATCTTGGGCTTGTCATTGCTCGTCACAGGTGAGTTCCGTAGCTCCCTACTCAATTGAGATTCGGGCTGAAAAGTGTACACATACGTGCTTGTTTGATTGTTTGGTTGATTTGATTGACGGCTTATTGATTGACTGATTGATTTGTTTGATGGTTTAACTTATTGTTGTTGGTTTATGTTTTCGATTTGGATTATGTGGTGTGATTAGGATAGTTGTACATACATGGAAGACGATGATACATTTAATGAGTTGTAGATGTGGTGGAAAGGTTGCGGGTGACCCTATATATAAGCATCTATGATTCCTTAAATGTAAAGTCGTATGAAATGTATGTGCATTGTGGTTTGGATGATTTGTGGTATGATAGACTTGTGATTGAGATTCATTATGTTTGTACTTATTGATTGGTTTGTCGTACTCCCAAGTGCCTTGCACTTGAGAACATGCTCTTGTACTTATTGATTGATTGGCTTGAGTTACGATTTGTCTTATTGCTTGATTGATTGTTCGATTGATGGATGGTTTTGATTGACTGTTGATTGATGGATGGTTTTGATTGATTGTATGATTGTTGGATGGTTTACGCATATGATTGTGATATTGTGATTATTTAGGATAGTCGTACATACATGGAAGTCGGTTGTGCCTTCAAAGGGTTTTAGATGTGGTAGAACCTTCATCTAACTCCTTAGATCGCTTGATCTTTGTCATGAAGCATACATTAGCTGCAAGTTCTTCAGTCTCATCATCAGAAAGATGTAGCCATTTGTCGTCCTCTGCAAGGAGAGCAATACCACATTCTTCTTGTCTTGCCAGCATGAGCTTGTATTTGTAGTAGTCGGAGTTCTTCTGACGAGGTTTGGTGCAGTTGATAACAAAGTGTCTAGAAAGGCCACAGTTGTAACACTTTCTATCATCATTCTTCTTACAACAACTTTCTTCTCAAACTTCTTTGGGGTCTCAAACTTTCTTTCTCCACCAACATTCTCATAGTGGTTTTCAAACTTGGGACCTTGAGTATTTTTAACATATGAAGAAACAGATGAGGTTCTGAGTTGATTGTTGGTAGGTCTCTTCTTGAAAAACTTTTTCTTGAAAGATTTGGTGAAGTAGGCAAGTTCTTTGTACATTGTTTTTTCTTTCTCATCCATCTCAGGATCACTTGGTTCACTGGGTTCAGAATCAGACATAACTTCTACAACACTCTTTCTTGAAGATCTAGATGTCTTCCTTTCAGCAACTAAGGCAAGAGGATCAGAGGATGAGCTTTCTTCTTTCTTCATTTGTTCCTTAAGAACAGCTCTGAGATTCAACTTCAACTTCTCATAAAGAGTATGAATAGTGAGTTTGTCGAAATCTGCCTGTTGATTGAGTTGGATACCATAGGCTTGCCATTCTTCGTCAAGGTGTCTGAGAAACTTGATGTCCAGTTCCATGTTGGTCTTCTTAATGTCATTCTCTCTCAACTCATTGATCACATTGCAGAATCGTGTGTACACATCAAGCAGAGATTCACCCTTTTCTTGCTTGAATGTCTCATAAAGGTCCAGAACATTGGACAATCTTATTGTCGAAGACACATCAGACCCTTCCAATAGCTTTTCAACTTCATCCCAAATTTCTTTCCCTGTCTCATAAGAATCAACATTACAGTAGATATCATCGGGAAGTGCTTGATAAAGATAAGATCTGGCAAGTTTGTCAGCAAGAGAACGATTCTTTTGAGCAGTATTCCAACTCTCTTTAGGAAGTTCTTCGTTAGTAACTGGGTTTTTGTGAACGGCAGGACCTTCCTTGTAAGATAGTCTGATATCATCACTTAGAGTTTGTATGCCGATGTGAGGCGGAGACCGTTGGAGTTTGAAATCGGTGATTATGTGCTTTTGAAGGTGTCACCTTGGAAAGGGGTTGTACGTTTTGTGAAGCGGGGAAAACTTGCGCCAAGGTATATTGGTCCTTTCAAGATTCTTGAACGGGTTGGAAAGGTTGCCTACCGATTAGAATTACCACAAGAGCTTAGCGGTGTGCATGATGTGTTTCATATTTGCAACCTACGCAAGTGTTTGGCGGATCCTACACATCATGTGCCTTTGGACGAAATTAGGATTGATTCGAATTTGAACTTTGTTGAAGAGCCGGTAGAGATCTTGGACCGTCAAGAAAAGAAACTCAAGAAGAAGCGCTACACATTGTGAAGGTTAGATGGAACGCTAGACGTGGAGCCGAGTTCACTTGGGAGAGAGAAGACCATATGAAGTCTAAGTACCCGCATTTATTTAATAATTAGTGTTTTGTCGAATTTCGAGACGAAATTCTTTCAACGGGGGAATAATGTAACATCCGTGAATTTTGACCCGTTGACTTTATGTGTAATTTGACTAACAATCTTGTTGAATGAAATAATTGGGTTCATTTTGTGATTATATGACTTCGTGGTATGTTAGTCGGGTCGTTAGTATGTGTAGTCGATGTTTAAATGTATAACTAATTGTATTGTGGCTTGAGAAGCGAAACGGGTCGACCCATACCCGCGACCCATCAGCCCATAAGACCCATGCTTTCCCCCTCCTCTCATTTCTATCTATCTATCTTTCTCTATTTCTCTCAAGCAAAAGAACCATATCTTGTTCTTCATCTTTCTTGCATCAAATTAGTGCTTTGGAACTGCCATAGTGATCGTTGTCGTTGAGCCGATCAAAAATAAAACTAAATACCAATATTTAGTACGGGTAAGTAGAGTATCGTATCCTCAGGGAATCATGGGAAAGTGTCAAATAAGTTACAAAATGTATTTAAACTAGGCATAAACTTAGAATTGAGTTTTGGATTGATTTGATTAAACTAGAAATGATCATAAACTTAACACAAGAATTTAATAATAAACAGGTAAGACCATTCTTATGATCCCAATTATGTTTTCAAAAGTATAACCTAACTTATATCCGTTGGAAATCACATAGACATGATTCGTTATAATTTGGAATGAATGAATTTCAGGAACCGATTAATTAGGTTGTGATGATTAATGATAATGAAACCAAGTATTGACACAACTAAATTCTCTATTCAAAAATCAGATTACAATTAATAAGAGATTATTCCAATAATTAATGATTAACAATAAATTGAAACCAAAAGATAGATGGAAATCATTCAAGGTTAAAAACATGTAATCATTCATTCAAATCCAAACAACATTAGATGCAAAACACAAGTAAGAATTAAACATCTAATCCAACATAAATATAAGAAAGGTTGAATACAATTGTCTTACATAATTGTTCACATAAGAATGATCTAGAGAGAATTAGTCTTCCATGTTCATCAATGAATCTTCAATTTGGATTGTCATCTCCTTTGAAATATGAATTGATGATGATTTTGGGGCTTGGGAATAGTGTATTGCTGCTCTAAAACTCAGAGATTAGGGCTTGTGTGCGTGTTAATTCGTATATGATTAGTTACCCCAAGTTACAATTAAAACCCTTAAAATTCGACTTCTGATCAGTGGCTGGCGTAACCTACGCCCAATCTGGGCGTAAGGTACGCCCCTTGTAAATCTGCCCAGCGTAACCTACGCCAATCCTGGGCGTAAGGTACGCTTGTTGTATCTTTGATCTTCACCTGGCGTAAGCTACGCTTGATTCCAGCGTAAGCTACGCCTACTTCAATTTTGCCTGGCGTAAGGTACGGCCAAGACTGGCGTAACCTACGCCCTTTATAACTTCAGTTTTCCAGAATTCTAGAATTTGACTTTCTTTGACTTTGAGTTTCATTCGACTTCCTTTTCGACCCAATTAGTCCAACTAAGCACTTAGAACCTGAAACACTTAAACAAACATAAAAACGCCCTAATCGTCTATTAACATGCACAAGACAATCCGATTTTATCCATTAAGATCATGTCTTTTAGGCGTTTATCAAATTCCCCAACTTAATCCTTTTTCGTCCCGAAAAAGACATTCATTATGTGACAAGCTAATTTACAATCCTATAATACTTCCTATCACCAAAGACACACCATATAGGAGTTATATCAATTATACATGCATGTAAAACTCAACCCTCAAGTAATCTTCAAAGTACACTTGGGCGAAACTAAGCAATGCAAACCAAATCACATAACACAATCAACTCATAAGACTTACAACTATCAAAAGATTTACGACTAGCAATAGAAATATATAAAGGTGCAATTAAACCTAATAAACCTCAAGTTTGCCACAACACTTGTACCACACTTCTCACAATTTGCACTCCCCTCGGTTCATATTTTGAGTGATTTAGCAAAAGATGTGCTAATATGTATATTTGAAGCTCACAACCTATTATTGCAACACTAAAAGTCATAGGCTAGTACACAAATCGAACCAAGACCTCATAACTCAAACTATCACTTCGGTATTCATACAAAATTGATGGAAATATGGAATGAAACACGGTAATGATTCTCATTTGGGCGATTTACTAGAATGATTTTGGAACATTTCACTTTTGATTCTCTTTTTGATCAACTTTACATGGATAATTGAATTGGTTTTTCATTTATGACCATATACTTTGACTTTTCAACCGGATTTTGCAATTTTGACTTTGACTTTGTTCTTTCTTTCGATTCTTCATAAACAACACAACTTTGAACAATTAACGAATTTCATGACGAGGTGAGTGGAATATGGATTGAATTGTATGATTGTTTTGTGATTTTAAGCACATAATCCAAGCTAGAGGTCTCGACACGATAAGTGCACTAGTTCTAACCTAGTGTACAATAATGGTTCACACAATATGATCATCATGAGAATTTAAGCTACGCTAACAATCTAACCAATCATTGACGAGGCTTTTTCTCTCATTAAATTGAAGGATATAACGGATATATAAAGTGTGATACATGCATTGGAGCTCACAATTGGCATATTACCCATATTTGCACATTTCTATGTTTTTACTTGCTAGCAACTCTATCAAGACGCTCATAAGTCAACCATGTCATGCAATCTAATCTACACTACCTAGCCCCACTTACATGTACAAATCCAATCACCAGAAAATCTCATTTTACAACCATGTATAGCTAATATAACTCAAATATTTTGTCTCTTTGGTTCAATTCCATATCACAAGAATGTAAATCAACATCTAACTAAAACATTATTGAAATTAACAAGAAAATGAAATCTACCTATGAAATTGAAAATGCAAAACACAAAATAAACACATAATCACATAATCACACAAGAAAAACAGAGAGATAAATGGAAGGTACCAATCACCGCCATCCAAAGATCGACTCCATTAGGCCCTGATATAGAGATTGGGCCTCAAATGGATCAGAAGCTGCTGGTGGTGGATCATTCGAGCTCCCCTCAACCCGTCCAACACAAGAATGTCTCGGGAACCACTCAGAATCGTGGCTCTGAGGATAATATGGATGGGCGGTGGAAACATAAGGCTGCCTGTAATCATATGCAGGAGGAGTCTCCACATAATCAAGTCCTGCAATGTGGTCCTGGTGGTGGCGCACTTGCTCAAAATACTCAAACTGCTGTCTCCTATCCTGTTCATGAGCATATGCCATACCCAACTCATAACTCCTCCGCTGTACACCCTGCTGAGCAGTCATATCCCACATGCTCCTCTCATATGATGTCCACTGACTATAATCACTTGGCTGCTCATAACCAAAGCTCGGTCCAGTACCCCCAAATCCAGAACCCAACAAACCATCTCTTCTTCCTTCAAAACTCCCTCTAGCACTACTCGCTTCACCCCTCTGATTAACACCCATTTGCTCCATTTGTTCTATCGCCTCCTCCCTAGTAATTCCAGCCTTTGGAGCTATCAGATAACCACCACTCTTCAAATCCTTGAGAAGTTTAAACTGTGGGTGATCCTGAAACTCCCACTCATTCCCTTTCAACAATCTTTTCATATTGTAAGGAGTATTACTCAAATACTCCATATTGGTCTCCTTTGGGACTACCTTATGGATTTGGAGGAGACGGGCGATGAGTTTCGGGTGTGGGATAACAAGTTTGTTTCTTTTGTTCCTTGCATCCCAGATGTTAGACATCACAATCTGCCTAAACGACAAAGCTAGATTCCCTGTGACCAAGGCATATAACACCAGAACATCATGGTGCCTAATCATGCTCTTATCACTAGTGCGAGGGCAAACATTCCAACTCAAAATTGACATTATCAACCGGGGTAATGGCTTCAACAAAGAACGTTCCATCCTAAAGGTTGTGCTTATATTGTCTTGTGGGACAACAAAAACCTCAGCCAACATATCAAGCCAATTATCCGGTGTTTCTACCCCTGTTAAGTATTTCTCATCAACATAATCAAAAGCCCTCCCCGAAGTAGCACCCGTGTCAAATTTAGCTATCTTATCTAAGGTAGCAAAAGACATTGTTACTTTTTTTCCATTGACCGTGCCTACTAACTTAGAAGTCACCGGGGGGTTATTTCCTGGAGTCAACTCTAAAGTACCCAACCAATTAATAATCCCATCTAAGTAAATCTCCGCATGATCACCATTACTCCAAGTTAACACTTGTTTCCAACCCATTTGTTCAAACGCTTCAACCATCCCAAACCCTCTAAATTCGGACAAGACAAGTGTTCTCTCACCCAACAATTGATCCATCAAATTCCTAGCCTTAGCCATTTTTTCTTTAAATAAAAA
>CM067173.1:43730981-43783417 GCA_034093135.1 Erigeron breviscapus | reverse complement strand
TAATAGCAAATCTGACCCCTTAGAGTTTTACTAAAATTTTGAGGGCAAGCTGTGTCTGACACAGACTACTCTTTTATACTTGATGTTTATCAAGTAAAAGTGAGTAAGCTGAGTCTGACCCAGCTTCGTCGTTATTTTTGCTATTAAATATCTCAGTGCGTTTTATTTGTTTCATTATTTTATTTAGCTTACGTATTGATCCTATTGGGATGTGACACGTGTAGTGGACCATACCGGTTACTGAAAAAGTACCACCACTACTTGTTGTTCATCCAATCAAAATCTTTCTCTCTCCACTTCTTCCAAATTAGATATTTTGGGTTTGAATAAAACAATCTTTCTAACCTAAATTTCAAATCACTTATTCATATTTTCATAAAATCAATTGACTGATTATGGATTTCAGTTCAACAGAATTCCCATCTACTGTGACTCAAAGAGTTCTATTGCTATTTCTTGCAACCCGGTACAACACAAAGACCAAGCACATAGATGTTCGGTACCATTTTCTTAAAGATCATGTCGAGAAAGGTAACATCGAACTCTATTTTGTCCCAACAGACTACCAATTTGCTGACCTTTTCACCAAACCTTTGGATGAACAGAGGTTTAATTTTCTTAAAACCAAGTTGGGAAGGCTAGATTTACAAACTTAAATGCTTTCATGCCATGTATTCTATGTTCATTTTCTGTTTCAAACATTGATGTGTTTTACTTGTTATTACATGCAATGTTTGAGGGGGAGAAAAAGGGTAGAATGCATGATTTTAGGGGGAGTTTGTAAATTTTCTTTTATATGCTTAAATTGAGGGGGAGTGTGCAAATTTGTGTGTTTATATGTATAGTTTATGTTTTTGAAAAAAAAAATTATTGTTTGTTTTGATTGTTTAAATTTTTTTTATGTGTGTTTGTTTTTAAAATATGAAAAATCAAATACAAAATTAGAAATATTAAAAATGATAAAAAGATTTTATGTTTATTTTCATTTTTTTTTAATTTCGTTTGTTTTTGTTCTTTAATTTTATTTTTGTTTTTGATAAAACCCAAAAAGAATGAGCCCAACAATTTGTTTTTAGCCCAATACCATTTCATGATCTGGGTTGTCACGCGGGTCAAACCCAGACCCGTGACCCAGATTTGTTGTTTAAATAGAAAATGGGCGGGTCAAAGTCATTTTATTTCAAATTCAAACCAATAATACCTTTGATATTTTCTCTCAAAACCGATCTCTTTGTCATCAATCAATCAATCTCTTTCATCATTTGAGCAAAAATCGAAGTGGGTTTAGTCTGGTGATCATATTTGTGGCTTATTTCATCTCTTTCATCGATCAAATCATCCATTTAAAGGTATCTTTCTTATTTTTATTTCGATTGCCAAGTGTTTGATTAAATGCCTAAATGATCTACCATGATTATTCTGCTTGTTGTGATGTTTTGATGTGAGTTTTGATGATTTTAGTTGCATGATTAGGGTAAATACTTGTTGATTATTTGATTATAATGCCTTAATCTACTGGTTTGTGAATTTTTCTGGGTTTGATTGATGAAGGGCTGGGTAAAATATGAATGTTTGAAGATTTTGTGCCATTTGCAGAGCTCTGAGCTCGGAAAATGCTATGTTTGTTCATATGACCTTCAAACCTTCATCATGTTTTTCTTAACAAATTTTGGATCAAAATGGTCATTTGCAGAGCTTTTTGCTCGGCAAATGCATGTTTTAATAAAACATGTTTGTTTTTCAACAAGTATGTGTTAGGACCAGTTCACCTGGAACTGGCCAGTCACCAGTTCACACTGACCAGTTCACCAGTTGCACTGGTGACCAGTAAACTGGTGACCAAAAGATTTGTCGAGAAATATATTGAAGTCCAGTTGCACCGTACAGTAACGCAACTGAAACTTCCTCCAGTTGAGAACTGACCAAGTTGAAGAAGCATTCCAGTTGAAGTCGAAGACAACAAATGGAAGATAGAGAATGGCAATGGCAGCGAAGCCCAGTGGCATTCTAGTCAGTTACAAACTGGAGAGGTATATGTTGAAAATCCTTAAGGATGGACCATATATACCTATGTCCATTGCGGTGAGTCATCTTCTTGATCCTACTGGAAGAAGAGGCTCAAGGGAAAAGCCAGAAGACCATTGGTCTGATGAGGATCGCAGACTGGTGGACTTGGACACCAGACTGAAAAACATGATCTTGGGGCTGTCCCTGAAGACCTAATTCCAACACTTGTGTTGTTTCCCAGTGCCAAGTCTATGTGGGATGAATTAGTGATTCAATTTGAAGGAGGTGATGACACAATCGTCACCAGAAAAGTTGCCTTGAACAAGAAGTATGAATCCTTCTTTGCCTTGCCCAATGAAAGTTTAACTGGTACATACACCAGATTTTCTAGCCTCATCAATCAGTTGAGAGGTTTGGGTGTAGAGAAGGATAAGGATATTCTTCTTGAGAAGTTTGTGATATTCTTCCTTCCAAATGGGAAAACATGGTTCTTGTCTTGAGACAAGGTAAAACCTTGCACACTCACACTCTTGCATCGCTCTATGGAGCCTTCAGATTCACTGAAGATAATAATGCTGCAAGACTTGTGGCTGAGCAAGATGCCATGAACCATGCTCAGAGTCCCAAGGTGCTAATGTAATTGAGCGACCTTGTGCTGCTTTAATGTCTGCTGAGAGTGTCCAGGCACACTCGATGAAGGAGATGTTGAACAGTTTCTTAAACTCTGGGCTGACCACTGAAAACAGTGAAGGTTATGATGAAATGACGATGATGATCTGGTCGCCATGATTGCTAAAACCTTTAATAGGTTTAAGCATAAATCTAAAAGATTTAATGGCCCCAACAATGCTTCCAGCTCCAGCTCTCTGGATAAGACCAATCTTACATGCTATAAGTGTGGCAAGAAAGGTCATTTTATGAAGGAATGCAGATCTAGTCAGTTGAATAACCAAACTGGCCCCTCTGTCCCTAATTACAATCGGCCTGATGATAGCTACAAAGCTAAATACAAGCAGCTTAAGGCCCAGATTGCCCTCCTGTCCATGCAAAAGGAAAAGGATCAGTGCTTAATAGCACAAACTGAGGGAAAATGGGAGTACTCTGATGACTCATCTGATGATGAAGAAGAGGAAAGGGACATGTGTTTCATGGCCTTGGAAGATCAACAACAGCAGCATGTGGTGAAAGATGATGTCATCTCTGGAAGATGGGTGGACATCATACTGAAAAAGGTATGTGATTATGATCACCAGGTTGACCCTGAATTAAAACTGGACCTGGCTGAATCATTAAGTGGTGATTGGCATTTGTAGAAACTGTTAGAGCTGATAGTGAAAGATATTTAGACACTATCTTAATTGAACTGAACAATGTCAAACCACAACTGAATGATTTGCAAAGTGTCCAGTTGGCTCTCAAGGAGTCAGTTTTAAAGATTGAGGCTTTAGAACTTGATAATCAAAAACTGTCTTATGATTTTGAAAAAGCTCAAAAGATTATCAAGTCCTGGGTAAAAGCATCTGGCAAAAAACTATGATGCATTTTCAAGAACTATCGATGCCCAGAAAAATGCATGGAAATCTGAAGATCTGGAGATGGCAGCTCTTATACCAGATCTTCATGCATTGCCTCCAGCTCTCCAGGTTGAAACACCTTATGATCAACCTGAAGCTGTTGAAACTGAAACCAATGAGACCACCCCCATTGAGGTTAAAACTGGAGCCAAACAGGCTAAAGCTCCAGTCAAAAAGGCCACTGTTAACAAGCCTTTACCTCATAAGTCTAAGGAGCCCAAGACCCGACAGACTAAATCTCCAGTTGAACCAATGTCCAAGGTTCAACTGCCTGAACAAAACAATATTTGGTTAATCTGGAAAGGCAACTCCAACTTTTGTCTCGGCAGGTTCAGAGTTGCACTGCCCGGATTAACAATCTGGAAGGAGGTTCACCACCTCCAGTTTAAAACAAAATATTAAATCACTCCCTTCTGTACCTAAACAAAAGAATGTTCCATCAGGAACAAAATCTGGTAAACTTAAGGTGAGTAAATATCAAATACCAATCGTTTTTACTTCTGCACCTGGAGCTGGTGATAATGCTCCAGATGTAGCCTCCAGTTCAACACCTCAACAATCAACTGTGGCTTCTGTAGAGAAGTCCAGTGGACCCATCAAGAAAAGATGGGTTCACAAAAGTAACTAATGATTTTTGTGTGTGTGTAGGGCGATCGAAAGAAAAATATCTGGTATCTGGACAGCGCTGCTGGCCGGACTATGACCGGATGTAAGCCCCTACTGGAAGAGTTCACTGTCCAAGATGGACCGACAGTGACGTTTGGTAACGATCAATCTGGAAAGACTGAAGGATATGGTGTGCTCAATAATGGACAAGTCGAATTCAAAAGAGTTGCATTTGTGAATGGTTTGAAATATAACTTGATCAGTGTAAGCCAACTTTGCGATGATGGCTTCAGAGTATTGTTCGATATTGCACAAGGCACCATATTTAACAAGGATTGGAAAGTGGTGATGATTGCACCAAGAAAAGGGAATGTGTACATCATGGATATGGAACCAGCTCCAAAAGAGCAATGTTTCTATACCAAAGCTGATGAGGACACCAACTGGCTATGGCATAAAAGGTTATCCCACCTTAATTTCAAGAACATTAACAAGTTGTCTCGCAAACAACTGGTTGATGGGATACCCCAGATTTCCTTCAATAAGGAAAAGCCATGTCCAGGGTGTGAGATGGGTAAGCAGAAGAGAGCCAGTTTCAAGACTAGGCAAAATTTTAGCATCACTGAACCTCTTCACATGCTTCATATGGATCTTTTTGGTCCAGTGAATGTTCAAACTAGAGCTGGAAAGAAATACACTCTAGTTGTGGTTGATGAATTCACCAGATATTGCTGGGTGGTATTCATCAGATCCAAAAGTGATGCACCTGCTGAAATCATCTCGCTTATCAAAAGAATTGAGCTCAAGTACACTCGAAAAGTTTGTCAGTTGCGAAGTGATAATGGTACTGAATTCCAAAATAAGGTACTTGAAACATTTTGCACTGACACTGGCATTTCTCAAAACTTCTCATCAGTTCACTCTCCAGAGCAAAATGGAGTTGTGGAAAGAAAGAATCGTACACTGATAGAAGCGGCCAGAAGCATGCTATCTGAATCTGGTCTTCCCACCAGTTTTTGGGCTGAGGCAGTTGCAACTGCTTGTCACACCCAAAACCGGTCAGTCTACATCAAGAGACATAAGAAGACTGCCTACGAAGTACTCAGGAATCGAAAACCAAATATTGGATATTTCCATGTATTTGGTTGTCCAGTTTATATACTGAACGATTCCAGTCAGCTTGGAAAGTTTGATGCTAAAGCTGATGAAGGGGTATTTTTAGGCTATTCAGATATTCGAAAGGCCTTTAGAGTTTATAATTATAGACTTCAAAAGGTGCATGAGACAATTCATGTCACATTCGATGAATCAACTGAAGCAATCAACAAGAGACCAAGCCTTGATATTTCTCCAGTCATTCCAATCAACTTTGGTGAAACTGACCAAGTTCATCGGTCAGTTGTTTCACCAGAAGATGCTTCCAGTTACAACAAACTGGAACCAGTCAAGAAGAAGAAAAGCACCAGTGACACATCATTTTATCCCTCCATCAATTTTAACTTACCACAAGAATTGGTGATTGGATCAGATGTACGTGCCACTCCAATATCAGCACCAGTTCAATCACCTACTTCTCCAGTTACTCATGAATTACCTTCAACTGAGGAATTTCATGATGCCAATCGAGACCTCATTGACTCTGATGAGGATGTAGAAGTTGTTTGGACTGATCCTTCTCCAGATGCTGCTGCAACTGAAGAAGATCTCCAGGTGACTTGCACTGATATTGTAGTTCACCAGCCTAGTCAATACACTAGATGGACTAAAGCCCACCCAATTGAACAAATTGTGGGTAATCCAACTAGTGGGGTTCAGACTAGAAGAGCCACCAGTGAGCAATGCTTAAACGTCACCTTCTTATCTTTAATTGAACCAAAGAAGATTGACGAGGCTATGGCAGACCCAAGATGGGTGGAAGCTATGCAAGAAGAGCTCCTCCAGTTTGAAAGGAACAATGTTTGGGAGCTTGTTCCTTGTCCACCAGGGTTAAAGAAAGAACCTATTGGTACCAGATGGGTCTACCGAAAAAAAATGGATGAAGATGGCCATGTTGTAAGAAACAAGGCCAGACTAGTTGCCCAGGGTTATTGTCAAGCAGAGGGCGTTGACTTTGATGAGACCTTTGCTCCAGTTGCAAGACTTGAAGCCATTAGAATATTCTTGGCTTATGCAGCCATCTGCAGTTCAAGGTCTTCCAGATGGATGTCAAAAGTGCGTTCCTTAATGGAACATTGGAAGAAGAAGTTTATGTTAAGCAGACTCCAGGTTTCATCGATGAGAAGCATCCTCATTGGTTTATAGACTGAACAAAGCATTGTATGGTCTAAGACAAGCCCCAAGAGCCTGGTATGATACTTTAACTAAACATCTTCTTAAAAATGGCTTTTAAAGAGGTGCAATAGATAATACCTTGTTTATCTTGAAAGAAAGAGGTAATATCTTATTGGTACAAATTTATGTTGATGACATTATTTTTGGTTCAACGGATGATGCAATGTGTAAAAAGTTTTCTAAAATCATGTCATCTGAGTATGAGATGAGTTTAATGGGTGAATTAACATTTTTCTTAGGTCTTCAGATTAAGCAAACTGAAAAATGGAATTTTCATAAACCAAGGAAAATATGTCAGAGATTTGTTAAGAAAATACAAATATGATTCAATCCCATCGAAAAACACACCTATTGCAGCACCATTGAATTTGGGCTCTGACCCAACTGGCAAACCAGTTAACATAACTGACTATAGAGGTATGGTTGGTTCACTGATGTACTTAACTGCCAGTCGACCAGATATAATGTTTGCAACATGTTATGTGCCAGGTTTCAGGCTAACCCTAAAGAATCACATTTGCACGCTGTAAAGCGTATCTTTAGATACCTGAAAGGGTGTCCTAATCTTGGTCTTGGTACCCCAAAGGCTCAGGATTAGATCTAATGGGTTATTCAGATTCTGATCATGCAGGTTGTAAGATTGATAGAAAATCCACAACTGGTGGTTGTCATTTCCTTGGAGGAAAACTGGTGAGTTGGACCAGCAAGAAGCAGACTTCAGTCTCTATGTCCACTGCTGAGGCAGAGTACATTTCTGCGGCCAGTTGTTGTGCCTAGATTCTCTGGATCAAAAACCAGTTACTAGATTATGGTCAGAAGTATACCAAGACCCCAATCTTTTGTGACAACACCAGTGCAATTGCTATCTCTCACAATCCAGTGATGCACTCAAAAACAAAGCATATTGACATCAGGTATCATTTCATTCGAGATCATGTTATGAAAGGTGATATTGAAATTCATTTCATCCCCACTGACAAACAGTTAGCTGATGTTTTTACTAAACCTCTCGATGAGAAAACTTTTAAACATCTCATCAGCGAACTGGGAATGTTAAACTCTTAACTGGAGCTTTCTTTGTTATTGAACGCGTCAGTGACACTGATGAAGTTCTCCAGTTGAGGAGGTCCAGATAATCTTTGCTCGCCAGGCTATCGAACGCCTTTGTGATACTATCTTGGAACTAATTGATAACTGGATCATCATTTTAGGGGGAAAGACTCAAAATAATTTTCTGACTAAAATTCGTTTTTGTTTGAAAATGCAACTGGAGAACTCTTCAGTTGGAAACTGGTACTGGACTGATCCTCCAGTTACCAGGTTCAGTCTTTGTCTAAATTTTCATAACGTTACAAATACTTGGTTAATATGTGTGACACGTGATGATACTCGAGTGTTTTAAACCACTTGATATCGTGATCTGACGTGTTGAAACCATTTTAAGTACTTGACAACTGTTTGTGTTGGGAAAACAAAAAGTAACTCCACCATCGACATAGAGGTGTCTTCAGTAGTACCATCTAACAAGTTGGGACTACAAGTGGTATCAGAGCAGAAGGCTAATAAACTTGCCTAGATCTGCAAAGATGAACACTACTGAAGGTGGAGATGGTTCTGGTTCAGGTGAAAACCCTCGAACACTAATGCACAACCTTTTCAAAACGTTGTAGGAACTTGGCAACCTATGCACAGCTTTTTCAAATAAAGAGAGGTTAGTGATGAAGGAAATCAAATACAACCTATGCACAGCTTTTTGATTTCCTTCTCCTCGGCTCAGAAGTTCCTTCCTCAGCTTTTTCAAATACAACCTTTTTCAAATACAACTCTTTTTCTAAAAGAAAAAGAGGGGTTAGTGATGAAGGGACTTCTGAGCCGAGGAGAAGGAAATCAAAAAGAGTTGTATTTGAACAAGAATGTTACTCCTGAATTTGTTACTTCACCTACTTCTCAATCTTCACCAACTATTCCTTCACAATCTACACCAACCATTCCATCAACACCGATTCCATCCATTGTTTCTCCCAATCCACCAACACTTACACCACCTCATTTATCACCAGTTCTTAATCCTACACCGCTTGCTTCAGCTTTACCAAATGAACCTCGTCCAATACCTGGTAGACATTAAAATGTTAGCTAGAAAGCCACCATCAGGTCTACCAAAGGCATCAAAGAAGAAATCCAAAAGAAAGCATAAGTCTTCTAAATCTGCCTCTGCTGAATTAGATGTTGAGCAAGCAACTCGTATTGTTGATAATGTGATTTCAGAGTTGGATACTGAGAATGTTAGCACTGGAGATGATGTTGTGCAGGAGGAACAAGGCGGGAATGAGGGAGGAGTTGAAAATGTAAGAGAGGATGAGAGGTCCGGGTTAGGACAAGGGCAAAAAGAAAATGATTGCCCTCCGATAGTTCAAACCAATGAGTCTAGCCGGGTTGTTTACCCTAGGATAGAAGTCGGGAACTTCCCATTCTCGCTTGCACCAAACTCTCCTCGCCATTCTGACTCCTCACAATAGGAGTTAGTCTCAGAAATGCACGGGGATCAGCCATGTTCACCACACTCTCCTCATTTGGAGGATGAGAGTGTTGAAATAAGAGAGGATCAGCCCCACCTCTCGCCTTCATTTCGTGCACATGAGTCTAGATCTCCTAGGTACACTGATTCACAACTCAGTTGAGATTGTTAAAATATATTTTGTAGTAGTTGATTTGTAGCCTTTATACTTACAATGTAAATGATTAAGTATGGAAGGGGGTTTAATGTAAATTGTGTATAGGTATATAAACCCCTTCCTTAATGAATATTGTAACCTTTCACCTCATTTTAATGCAAACTAATCTTCCTGTCAAACACACTACTTTCTCTCTCTTCCAACCACCATTGTTACACACACTAACACACACATAAGCTCGAATTCTTCACTTTACAGTACTGATGCCGGAACAAGCGGATGGGGACCCACTTTGTGTGACCCTCAAGGACAGCTTGGAAATCCTGCCTTAGCTAACATCATGCCAGCTTTAGCCGCAGGTAACAGTTCTCAAACCGAGACTGGGGGACAGTATGAACGCCTAGGTGACACTGCTGTTCCTCAGAATCAACCTGAAACTGTATTAACGGGCATTCTCAGTGACCCCGGTGTTGTTAGAGGTGTTACCCAACAACAAGTCTCGGATAGTGATTTATCACAGTTTAGAACACAACCTGATTCTGGTTGCAAAGCCAATGAATCTGAAGCTGCTGGTGAGGGTTGAACCCGAGGATCTGCAGGAAATCCTGAATTAGCTTCGCTGAATTTAGGTCACACCACAAGTGTGCAAACAACCTCCAGGTTGGTTTCTCCATCTCCAACACAAACACAAAGAACACCAACACCAATTCAAATTCCATCAACAACAACAAATCAACAATCCAAAGATGACGCATGTGAACTATTACTTGGTATTTTATGATCTGAGGGTGATTTGTTGTCAATGACTGATAGGGGGTGTTGAATTCTTTAGAGCTACGAGAAAGAGAACTTGCACATGAATACAAGTTAAGAGTTTACAAGATCAAGTTCAAAAACAGAAAGCTGAATATGATGCAAAGCTTGCAGCTTTTGAGTTACATTTATTGGCGTTAGAATCTTGTCGACCTGCCTCAGATGCTTTTAGACGGGATGATCCTGATTCCGATGATCACCCCGAGGGGAAGAACCAAGGAGAGGGTCAAACAAATATTGACAATACATCGGCAAGAGTTGAAGTGAATGTTAAAGATGTGGAGATGAGAGATAGAGCTCAAGGTGAAACTCAAGAAGAAGTAGATAAGATGTTTAAAGAACTTGCTGTAAGACTTTCTGAAAGAAATAATGATGATGATCCAGAGGAGATTAATAGGATTTCAGAAATTAGAAGAAAATTTGATGAAGTTTTTGGAGGTGATGTTGGTGATGATGAAGAAGAACAAGAAGAACAAAATGAGAATGTTGTAATAAATGAAGAAGAAGAGTTTGTTATTGAGAATGAGATTGTTGAATATTCTAAGGACGAAGCAGATATTGAGGCTGTAAAGGACAATGTGATCTTAGATGTGCCGGAGATAGTTGAGACTTCAGTAAACGTAGAAGCTGTTGAAGAACCAATGTTTGAAGAATTTCCAGATCTTGATTATTTTGAAACTGGTTCATCAAGCAGAAATGAAGTTGGAGAATCATTTATACCTAGTAGCACAACTCCACAGCATTACACCTTTGATGACTTTAATAGTTTTGATGACTTAAGAAAGACTCCTGAAGCTGCTGCTCAGAATTTTAAGAAGTCAACATATAAACAAGTGTTAACTGAGGCAATCAGATCCGAAGAAGTCCTTCCTGATTATTTTCCATCCGAATTGACTGAAGAACAAAGAAGGTTTATAAATTGAGGATACTTCTTGAGGGACAAAGAAAGAATGGTTGGTCTCGGAGTTAAGCCAAAGGAAGCAGCTAAGAAGTCAAGATATCTGGAGGAAAGAGCATTTCTGATATTCTGTGGAGCTACCAAAATTGCTAAATCTGAGAGACCAGAAATTGATTCTATGTACAAGTTTAAGGAAGCAAGACAAGTTGAAGAATATAAAGAGCTTCTTAAACTCACAAAGAAGTACAATCCTAAATTACTCCAAGACCAAAGGAATCACAAAATTTTGGTGCTGGTCAGAGTGATTCTAATCAAAAGAGTTTCTATATCTGTTCCATGTTTTCATGTGAAAAGAGATAATGACAAGATTTAAAGATTCACTGAAGCTCAGTTCAAGCTTTTGCCGGTTGATGATATAATCTTTCTTTACAACCATTTTCTGAATGCTATGAAAAGATACCGTGAAGATGTTGTTGCTTTTGATGCTGTGAAAAGATACATGTCAAGCTGCATACAATATGCTTCATTGGAAGATTTTCAGATTGGTTTTGAAGTTGTAAAAAGAAAAATTAATGTTCCTTATCCAGATCAAAGCCTTTACACTGAAGACATTGAAAAGCTCAGTATTGGTCATGTCATTGAAGAACCATCCTTTGGAGTTGTCTTTCTTAATAGCCGAAAGAAGAAGATTTTCATTCGCATGGATGAACTTGCTTCTTATTCTGATGGAACGTTAGAGTTTTGCAAGAATGTTTTGATATGCTTGAAAGAAGATGATCAAGATGCAAAGAAAAAGGAAGTATTTGATAAAGCAATCTCCAAGATTAATCAAAGACTTGAATACAGGGACAGCATTAGAATGATGAGTGAGGCGAAGAATGTTAAGAAGTCTAAGTATGTTGTACGTCGAAGAGGAGGTTGCTGGATCAAGTACGAGCCTAATCATCTTCCAGGACCACAAAATATTCCACCAAGGAACTTTGAAGCAAACATGATAGTTCCAGATGATAGACCTGAAGGAGATAACTGGTTCTGGCATCCGAACAAAGACAGACCGAATACAAGAGCTTGAAGATTGTCAAAGATTAGATATTTTCACAAATCACTACTAAGGGGGAGATTGTTAGAAATATAAATTGTAGTAGTTGATTTGTTTCCTTTATGTATTTTGTATCTACATTGTAAATGTTGTTAATATGGAAGGGGGCATAGTGTAAATTATATAGAAGTATATAAACCCCCTCCATTATCAACCCCCTCCATTACTTGTTTTGTAACCTTTGAACCCCATAATGCTATCTAATCTTTCCCTAATATCTACACTTTCTCTCTCTATTTTCTCTCACATCCCAACCGCCATTAACACACACTAAACACACACTAAAGCTCAAATTCACATCTTTACAAAGATCTACAAGGTACTTTAGTTCCAAGAGCTTGGAATGCCATACATCTCAAAACTTATCATGTGTAATTTATTTTGTCTTTAGACAAAATCAGGTATGATTTCGTATTCTTTTTACTTTTTCTTTATTATTAATTTTTCAAGATGATGATACTGACTTGAGCGTTGGAATGGCGTTAGCCAAAGGGCTAACGCCAGTTTCTAAGAATTTATTTTGTAGAATTGTTAAAGTGACCAACATCAACGAACATATGCATACAACGTGGAACAAGGTCTTCACCTTTTGGCTGTTACGCCAACTTTTGGTTGAAGGTTTTCACCTTCTCTTATGTTCGCCCGTGTCGCACGTTAATTAATTTCACGGTTGAAGAGTTAAATTCCAAGGTCGTCGAAATTAATACTATTGGTTATCGGTGTTACCATCGATCTCCCGAATTGGCTAACCACGCCACACATTACACAAACACACGAAATGGCTAACCATGCCACCCATGCAAAATTAAGATATAGAGACACCCTCTATATCTTAGGCACCAATGTCCCTAAGTGAATATTAAAATTAAGAATCCCCTTCTTAATTTTAATCCCCTCCAAAAATCAATCCAATCCCACACATATTATTTTTAATGCAGGGCTGCACTAAATGAATAAGTGGAGACTGACAGTTGTTCGGTAAAAGGCCGTCACCCCTGGTTATAAATTTTATAGATCAAAAAAGATTAGGCAACATGGCTGAATGCCAGTTGACTTAAACATTTACATAGTAAATGCCCTCACGGGCCCCCACAAAAAATAAAGGGGACCCGTGATGCAGGAAATTAATCAATTGAGTGGCTGGACAGACCCAGAACACCCAAGAACAATCAAACTAGCAATATAAACAAAAAATGAAAACAAAGCTAGTAATCAATCTTTATGAATCAAATAACTTCATGAACTTAGCATTATCACCTTCATCGAATAGCACTTCATCGCTATCAGACTCACAACCAGCATCAGTAGGACCTATGTCTTCAGGGACTGAAGATGCTGCTGCAACTAGGTCTGGGTCCTGCAGGGGTATACTAGGAGCTGAGAGGATGCTGGCATCATCAGTGTGTAAGGCAGTTAATGCATCAAACGGGTTACCAGTATTGACAACTGGTGCTGAGGTAGAAGGAATATCCTGCTGGGGAGCAGCACGTGAACCAAAGTGTAAATCTGGAGTGACCCTAATAGGCTGTAATGAATCTGTAGATGCTGAAATATCTGGCGCAGTCATCGGAGCCTTGCCTTTTGAGTTGACAGGCCTCTCTGGTCTCTTAGGAACATACTGAAACTTGGGCTTAGGAATCTGAATGCCCGATGCAACTTGGGTCTTCTTGGCCCTTCGTCTTCTCTTCTTGGGCTGCTGAAAGCCCTGCTCATCTTTTGAAATCTGTGTATCCTGTGTCTTAGTACCTGAAGGACCTGCAACATTAGCTGGAGCAGTTATGGGTGCCCCAACTTCCATCTCCTCAGCAGACTTAGGCCTATCAACACAGTCAATAAACTTGTGCCCAAACACAGCACAATGAGAACATCTATCCGGTTTCCAGAGGTACTGTAACCTAAATTTCTACATTTCACCCAATACAAGTGCCTCCACAAAAGCTGGAATATCATGATCAACACTAACTTTAATCAACACCCTAGCAAACATAGCCATACCCGACTTCTTCTCAATCATCTCCTCAGTGAATCTATCCAAAGCAACGGGTATACCAATAACACTAGTGATGTGGCTCAGAATATCATAATCCCACACGGTAGAGTCTAAATCATAAATATTAACCTACATATGAACTGAAGTGGGTCTAATCTTATCAACCTCTATACCAACCTCCCATTTCTTTAACAATACAGGAATATCATTAAACAACCAAGGACGGTTATTAATCACAAACTCCAAGCCCTCAGCATTATCAAACTTAAAGTAAAATCTACCCTGGTTGTTCAAAACCACATCAACCAAACCATACTTCTTCCACATTCGAAATGCATGAAAACGAACGAAGGGAAAAGCAGGTCTCTTACCAACAAAACAACCAACTAAAGTCAACAACCACTGCTCGCTTTGTTTCACAATGAGATCATCAGGAATAACAGCATGTCTAGTACCTATCTCAGTGAACACAGGAGGGATGAATCTAAGCTTACCAGTCCTTCGAATGTTTGCCGCCTCTTTAAAAAGATTGGCAAAAGAAGTAGGAGTTTGATTACCTCTCGGACTAGTATTAGCAAAGTGCACATCAGTGATAGATGGAACACCATTTTCATCTATGTTCGGCTTTTCAATAACACTAACCGTAGTGCCATTGATGTCATGACCTTGCTAGCAACTTTGTATTACATTTCCATCATCATCTAGCATCTCAATAGGTCCCGTAGAGGTAAAATTAATATCATGAGGAACATTTGCTTACCTCTCAGACTAGTATTAGCAAAGTGCTCATCAGTGATAGACTGACAGTTGTTTGGGGTGGAATTTTCACCACTAGGATCCTGATAGAATTTATACTTTAGACTTTTAAAGATATTTGCTTAACGATACTGTTCAAAAGATTGGCAAAAGAAGTAGGAGTTTGATTACCTCTCGGACTAGTATTTAAAAAGATTGGCAAAAGAAGTAGGAGTTTGATTACCTCTCGGACTAGTATTAGCAAAGTGCTCATCAGTGATAGACTGACAGTTGTTTGGGGTGGCATTTTCACCACTAGGATCCTGATAGAATTTACACCTTAGACTTTTAAAGATATTTGCTTAACGATACTGTTCAAAAGGATCTTTAGTCTTACTTAACTTAATAGTTTTGGTTGTATTATCTTCTTATTCCAATATGGCAGTGTTTTGGTCAAAAATTACCTAAGATAATCTACGTCGAAGACTTAAATCAATAATGTAACAAAACTTTTGTTCGTGAGGTTAAGGGCTGGTAAAATATGTTTGAGATTCAAAGATGCGTTTAATAAAAGGTTTTTAAAAGAACGATTATGTCGACTAAACATGAGATAAAGGTGTAAAACAATGATAATCAGAATAATAAGTATCAAAATAAATGATATTACGATAAATAATGCTAATCAAAGTAAATAATGCGTTCAAGGTAAAGAGTAAAGAAGAACACCGATATTTGGTATCGAGGAAAAGCCCTTAATCCTTTGAGGATTGCCGGCATAAAAACCCTGGAGGAAGCAATCGTCCCTGCCTTTGTTCTCTTATTAATGATTGTTAAATGATTACAAATGATGGAATTTGGTTGATCGATATATCTAAGTGTAAAGCAGTGTGTGTGAATACAAGTGTATACTGAGCAGTATGTAAGTGATAGATAGGATGCCTATGATCGATCAGCCTTATTCTTTATATAGACATAAGATCTAACTAACAATGCGAGTTTGTAGGGATCTTCCGGGTCTTCAGTTACATTGTGGAAGATCTTGCCCAGCAAGTGACCGTTTGTAGTTCTTCTCCTCGTGCTGAATTTATCTTGAATTCCGATTATCTTGGCAGACCAAGTCTTCTTTGCGTGTTGAAGATTAATCCCACGTGTGAAATTCTCTTTCTACCGTTGAAGATATTTTCCTTAGCTTCATATCAAATATCTTGGAATATGCATGCTTATCTTACGTGGAAATGATAATAACATTTGGAACATAACGTCAGAATATTCTTCTATGTCAAGATCCTGGGCTGTCAAGATCTTGGACCTTCAGGATATTGACACCTGAAATTTCACCCATAACAATTGTCCCCAAAGTTATTTTAATAAAATCTATTTTGTTGAAATAACTTTGAATCTTCTAGAGAAAGCTTTGACCGGAGTCAATTAGTAAATTTTGAAACTGGCTTAAAGATAAGACGCGTGTAAGTAGGATAACCAAGAGTTGTGATGCGATAGGTAACTAGTCGACGATTCATTTTCTATCTTTTCACCCCTTTATATAAGGCTACATTTTTTCTCTTTGAAAGTCACAAATATTTTTCATGCTTAAAAAGGTACTCATAATATTTTCAGTTTCCATAAACTCCCATAATATCACAATGTCCGAAGTTACAAGTGGCGAATCTCATCTTCAGATTCAAGATCCTCCAAGAGTCGATTGGGGGGTCAATAAATCAGAGAAAAGACTCCTTCATGTAAGATAAACATTCTAAGTTTTGTTTATTTTTTTATAAAAACTGATTTTCATCTTTTTCTACAGTGCTTCTCCCAAATGCGATGCACATATGGAAGTCGCAAGGATTAAGGACGAGGAACTGAAAAGCCAGAATCAATACATTCAATGGCTTCTAGAGTCAAGGAAAGCTCAGGCGTCAAGAATAAAGGAGTTAGAAACAGAGTTGGCTAAAACCAAAGAAGAACTTCAAATGGCAAAAGTGGATTTGATCTACTTAAGGGTCGCCAAAAAGTTGAAGCCTAGTATCTCTGACTAAGAAGTTTTTTGTGGGCGATGAAGGATATAATGCAAAGGCCAGAGCCCACATTTTTAGACTCTTTTGTTAGTAGAAACTTGAATCGGTAGGGGATGTGTTTTGTAGAACAATGTATTAGTAGGGGCGAGATTGATCTGGAATGATCAATCATGGTTATAAAACTGCTTCTGAGTAGTTTTTTGTAGATATCTTTTGAATGAAAATTGTCTTTTGATCCATCTTACTTTCAAACCCGAAAACCAAGAGTGTTTTTAAGGGTAAAAATGGAAAATAATTAATCAATTATATGACGTCATATGTCAGTTAATGATTGTCTCGACTTATTCATCAACAGTAAGTAATCACATCAACGCAGTAATTAAGGAGTAAGATACATGCACCTTTTTTCGCAATTAAGATCCACTTGTAGGCTATGATCTTTGGCTTGCAGTATCTTTAATTATTGTCAGTCTCCACTATTTATTCCTGCATTGAAATAATATATATGGGACTGTATTGAATTTTTGGAAGGGATTAAAATTAAGAAGGGATTCTTAATTTTAAGATTCTCGTAGGGACATGGGTGTTCAAGATATAGAGGGAGTCTCAATATCTTGAACTTGTTTGGGAGGCGTGGTTAGCCTTTTTCGTATGTTTTGTGTAATGAGTGGTGTGGTTAGCCAATTCGGGAGATCGATGGTAACATCGATAACCAACAGATTTAATTTCGACGACCTTGGAATTTAACCCTTCAACCGTGAAATTAATTATCGTGCGACACGGGCGAATTTAAGAGAAGGTGAAAACCTCCAACCATAAGTTGGCGTGAAAGCCAAAAGGTAAAGACCTTGTTCCACGTTGTAATGCATGTGTTTGATGATATTGATTATCCTTGAGATCTATAAAGCACAAATCTTAGAAACTGACGTTAGCCATTTGGCTAACGCCACTCCGACGCTCAAGTCAGTATCATTGTTTTGAAAATAAAATAAAATAAAAGGTAAACAAGATAAAAAAATAAAATTCAAGAGTAAGAAATCATACCTGATTTTGTCAAATGACAAAATTAATCATACATGGTAGGTTTTGAGATGAATAGCATTCCAAGCTCTTGGAACTAGATTACCTTGTAAATCTTGAAGCCAATAAGATCCTTTTCCAGCTTCTGCCTCGATCAAATAAGGACCTTCCCATTTTGGATTCAATTTGCCATCTGGCTTGGTTAAAGCCTTCTTGAGAACCAAATCACCAACTTGAAATCGTCTTAATCTTAAATTCTTATTATAAGACTTGGCAATTCGTTGTTGATAAGCTGCTATTCTTATCTTGGTCCTTTCTCGTAATTCAGTTACAGCCTCCAAATCTTCAAGTAACAACTCTTTATTTTTCTCATAAGTTAAGAAACTAATTCTAGCAGTAGGTAGATCCATTTCAGTAGGTAGAACTGCCTCAGCTCCAAAGACAAGTGAGAATGGCGTTTGTCCAGTAGCACTCTTTGAAGTTGTTCGATCAGCCCATAAGACAAATGGCAATTCTTCAGCCCATTTTCCTTTAGCTTGTCCCAGTCTTTTCTTTAAATTATTCATTATGATTTTGTTACTTGATTCTGCTTGACCATTAGCTTGTGGATGGACAGGAGTAGAGGTAATCATCTTGATACCCCATCTTTCACAAAAATTTGTAGTTTTCTTCCATATGAATTGTGATCCATTATCACAAATTATCTCTGTTGGAACTCCAAATCTTGTCAATATATTTCTTTTTATGAAGGATATGACATGTGATTCATGGATCTTGGCGTATGCTTCAGCTTCAATCCATTTTGAGAAATAATCTGTCATAGCCAAAAAATATTTCTTCCCAGCTGAAGATTCTGTCATTGGCCCAACAATATCCATTCCCCATTTCATAAATGGCCATGGAGACAGAACTGGATACATGGGTTCTGCTGGTTGATGATAAATGTTGCTATGTCGCTGACAAGCATCACATTTTTTCGCATATTCTTCAGCATCTTGTTTCATAGTGCCAGTAATAACCTGTTCTTAAGATCTTTGAATATAAAGATCTTCCAGCTGTGTGATTTCACATTCTCCTTCGTGTATATCCTTAAGAACCTCATTGGTCTCAGGGAATTCTAAGCACCTAAGATATGGTCCTGCAAGAGATTTTCTATACAAAATACCATTTATCATAGAATAATGTGCTGTTTCCATACGAAAGTTCCTTGGGTTTTCATCTTTAGGGATTGTCCCAGTATTCAAATATTCTATTATTGGTGTAGTCCCGGAATTTTCAGTTTCTGTATCTTGAACGGCCAATATATTAGTTGATTCTTTTTCTATAGCAGGATGTAACACATGAATTATAGGAATCCTAGTTTCTGGTGACATCTTAAGTGTTGACCCTAGATTTGCTAAAGCATCTCGGTGTTTTCTTCTCTAGGTACTTGTTCTATATAAAATAAATCAAAATTCTCAGCTAATTGTTTTACTATTTCCAAATATTGCATCAGTTTTTCACCTTTTGCAGCATATGTTCCGTTGAAATGATTGGCTAAAAGTAATGAATCTACATATACCTTAAGGTTTCTAATGTTCATGTCCCTAGCTAATTGCATACCAGAAATTAAAGCTTCGTACTATGCTTCATTATTAGTGGCTATGAAATGACAATTCACTGCTTGGGGTATAATATCCCCCTGTGGCGATTTTAGTATGATACCTAATCCTATTCCTTTAACATTAGCTGCACCATCAGTGTATAAAATCCATTTTTCAGTAGCTTCTTCTAACATTTTTACTTCTAAGTCTACTTCTGGTTGCAAGTCAGTACTAAAATCAGCCACAAAATTGGCTAAAGTTTGAGATTTTATAGCAGTCCTAGGTTCATAAATTGAATTAAAAGCACTTAATTTCACAGACCATTTAGCCATTCTACCAGATATTTCAGGTTTTCTTAATACGCATTTTATAGGGTAATTAGTCTTAATATGTATAGCATGCGTTTCGAAATAATGCCTAAGCTTAGTAGATGCCATAATTAATGCAAGTATAAGTTTTTCAAGATGAGAGTACCTGGTTTCAGCATCAATTAAACTTTTACTTATATAGTATACAGGATGTTGTTGACCTTCTTCTTCTTTTTCCAAGACAGCGCTGGCTGCGTTTGAAGATACTGCCAAGTATAGATATAGAGGCTCACCATCTTCAGGTTTTACCAACAGTGGTGGAGTAGATAGATATTTCTTTAATTCTTGGAAAGCTTCTTCTTGTTTTTCTCCCCATTCGAATCTTTTATTTTTCTTCAAGATGTCATAAAATTCTTTGCATCTATCATAGATCTTGATATGAATCTGTTCAAAGCTTCCAATCTCCCAGTTAATCTTTGAACATCTTTAGCATTCGATGGAGGCTTCAAGTTCAAGATAGCCTTGATCTGTTCTGGGCTTGCTTCTATTCCTCATTTAGTGACCATATATCCTAGAAATTTTCCAGCTCCTACTCCAAAATTACATTTTGTAGGGTTCAGCTTCATGTTATACTTGTCCAGGATATTGAAGGCCACTTCAAGATCTTTTAAGTGATCTTCAGCTCTCTTTGATTTTACCACCATGTCATCTATATATACTTCCATCGTATCCCCCAGTTGGTCTTTGAACATCATGTTGACTAGCCTTTGATATGTTGCACCTGCATTTTTAAGACCAAAAGGCATAGCAATATAACAATAAATACCTGTCGGGGTCATGAAAGCGGTGGCTTCTTGATCTTCAGGTTCCATCTGAATTTGCTGAAATCCAGAAGAAGCGTCCATAAATGTGAGCATCTCATGTCCAGAAGTTGCATCTACCATAGCATCAATATGTGGCAGTGGAAATGGATCTTTTGGGCAGCTTGTTGAGATCAGTGAAGTCTACACAAACCCTCCATTTTCCATTTTTCTTTTGTACAACCACCACATTTGCTAGCCATTCAGGAAATTTTATTTCCCTAATCATTTTTGCTTTTAATAATATCTCCACATCTTCTTGGATAATTGTTCCTTTCTGGAGCAAATTTTCTTTTTTTTTGCTGAATTGGCTTGAAACTTTTATCAATTCCAAGCTTGTGTGTAATCACATCTTTGGATATTCCAGTCATATCTTCCTGCTTCCAAGCAAAAGTCTTCATTCTGACCTTCAAAAAATCAGTGAGTTTGACCTCTAAATCTTTCGAGATCTTGGCACCTAATAAAACTTTTACGTTAGGATCTTCAGGGTCCAAAATAACTTCTTTAACATCTTGCTCCTCTGGCCCATTGACATCGAAGATCCTCTTCTGTAATTGCTATTGTGAAGTCGACTTTGCTGCCGACTTTATGGTGGATGTATAACATTCCTTAGCTTCTCGTTGATCTCCTTTAACAGTGATCACTCCCCAAGGTGTTGGCATTTTAACACATTGGTGATATGTTGATGGTACTGCCTTCATTTCATGAATCCAAGGCCTTCCCAAAATTATGTTGCAGCCTGGAAGAGTGTCGACCACACAAAATTTTTGCATGGAATTAACCCCTCCAACATATACTGGTAGCTTAATTTCACCCACAGTATATTTGGTCTCGCCACTGAACCCGATTAGTGGTGACGCCTTGCCAATAATATTATCTTCAGAAATGTCCATTCTTCTCAGAGTCTCCAGCTTGATTATATTCACTGAACTTCCATTATCTATCAATATCCTGCGAACATAATGGTTAGCAATAAATAAAGTGACAACTAAACCGTCATGATGAGGCTCCATTATGTCATCAAAGTCATCGTCTTCAAAAGAGACAATATCTGAATCCGAAATTGAAGCCCTCTTCACGCCTTTTTCTCCTTTATTTGCCTTGCTTTGTTTTGCAAATCTCTTGGCTGCTGAATATGTTGTCCCACATACTTCTGATCCGCCAGAAATAGTGTTAATTACTCTAGCATCTGGAGGTGGAGAATCTGCTTTTTGAGTCGAATTAGGCCTTGCAAATTCTATGCCTTCAACATCCTTAGCCTTCTTCCTTCCAAGGAGTTCCTTAAGATACCCTTTGCCCAGAAGAGTAGAGATCTCCCTTCTCAACATTTTGCAATCTTCAGTAAGATGGCCAAAGTCTTCATGATATGCACACCATTGACTGGGATCTTTCTTTTTGTAATAAGAATCATTCTTCTTTTGTGGCCATCTTACTTTGTCTCCAAGATCTCTAAGTGCCATTATAATGCCAGGTGTTGATACTGAGAAGCAGTATGTTGAAAGGGCAGGATATTCGACCCCATCATCTTCTTCGACTGCACTCATTTGATTGTCAACATGTCTTGTGTAGGGCTTATTTCTTGCTTAAATACTGGAGTTTCTGCTTTCCTATTTGGGCGATCATATGATAAAGCTTCCAGTTTTGAAGATATCAGCTCATTTTCTTCAAGCCTTATAAATCTTGCAGCCCTTGCTTTGGCTTCATCGAGATTTCTGCATGGTGTCATTATAAGATCTTCTTGAAATTTAGATCCTTTATGGAGACCCCTCTGCAAAGCTTGTATAGCAGTTCAACATATCTAATTTAGGAATATTAAGATTCTTTTGTAAATCTAGTCATAAAATCCCTAAGTGATTCGTGTGGTTTTTGAGTAATTTTATAAAGATCATCAGTCAATTTTTCAAAGGTTCTACTGCACGAGAACTGACTATAAAATAAATTAGTTAAATCAGCAAAAGAATTGATAGATAGAGGAGGCAAACTCTGCAGCCATTTTAAGGCTGATCCTGAAAGTGTAGATCCAAAGCTTCTACATAAGCAGGCTTCCTTCAGATTGGATGGAACAGGCACAATTTCCATTTTTTCCAACTATAATGCAATATGCTCTTGAGGATCAGTAGTTCCATCATATGGCTTCATATTTGGAACCTGGAACTTCTTTGGGATCTCTACATTCGCGATCCTGTCACCATATCTATTAATAAGATAGGATGCAGGGTTGACCTCTGGAATTGGATTGCAAAATCCAGGAACACTAGAGATCATATCTTTAATCCTCTGAAATTCTCATGCGATATATTCGTTTTGTCCTTGTCCCTGCGATGAGTTAGTAAAAGCAAATGATCCATTATAATTATTAGAATTGTGTAAACCTGCGCCCATAGTGGCAGATGTCCCAGCAGCATGGGTATTTTGAGGAATGTTGCTCCCAAAATTCTGAGTTGCAGTTGGGAATGACGTATTAAACGGCGCAGATCCAGGTGCTGCAGATGCTCCTGGAGTTGAAAATAAATTCCTTGGGGTTATTGAAGGTCCATTTTCTGTAATTCTGGATTCCAAAATCCTAAATTGAGTCTGATTAAATTCTTGATTGGCTGCGACAGTATCGGTAAGTTTCTGCAAAATAGCAAACAAATTAGGAACTTCTTCATGATCGAGATTTCGAGCAGCCTCTTCAGATCCAATATTAAATGGGTCTGGGTAGCCTTTATCATTGTAAAAGCTTGATCGTTCCGGTTGTCCAGCATTTATTTGAGGCGAATTTCCAGCTGGTGTGTCGCCAATGATGTGGAATTCGTTACTTCGATCAGCTGGTCCTTTGTCTTTGCTTTGATTCGGAATTCGAGCAGCATTATTCTTGTTCCTTCGATACGAATTATTTCCTGGAGGAGGAGGCATCATAGAAGAAGAAACAGCAGGAGTGTTTTGTGAAAAATTAGTTGGTTGAGTCGACATTATCGGAATTAATTTCGGAAAATTGGTTTTGATAAAAAATTAAGAGAACTTTTAATTAATCGAAAGCACCTTTTGCCCCACGGTGGGCGCCAAATTGTTTTGGTCAAAAATTACCTAAGATAATCTACGTCGAAGACTTAGATCAATAATGTAACCAAACTTTCGTTCGTGAGGTTAAGGGCTTGTAAATATGTTTGAGATTCAAAGATGCGTTTTAAAAAGGTTTTTAAAGAACGATTATGTCGACTAAACAAGAAATAAAGGTGTAAAACAATGATAATCAGAATAATAAGTATCGAAATAATTGTAAAATCTAATCAAAGTAAATAATGCGTTAAAGGTAAAGAGTAAAGAACAAGAACACCGAGATTTGTTATCGAGGAAAAGCCCTTAATCCTTTGAGGATTGCCGGCATAAAAACCCCGGGAGGAAGCAATCGTCCCTGCCTTTGTTCTCTTATTAATGATTGATAAATGATTACAAATGATGGAATTTGGTTGATCGATATATCTAAGTGTAAAGCAGTGTGTGTGAATACAAGTGTATACTGAGCAGTATGTAAGTGATAGATAGGATGCCTATGATCGATCAGCCTCATTCTTTATATAGACCTAAGATCTAACTAACTATGCGAGTTTGTAGGGATCTTTCGGGTCTTCAGTTAGTGAACGTTGTGGAAGATCTTGCCCAGTCAAGTGAACCGTTTGTAGTTCTTCTCCTCGTGCTGAATTTATCTTGAATTCCGATTATCTTGGCAGACCAAGTCTTCTTTGCGTGTTGAAGATTAATCCCATGTGTGAAATCCTTTTTTTACCGTTGAAGATATTTTCCTTGGCTTCATATCGAATATTCTGGAATCTGCATGCTTATCTCATGTGGAAATGATAATACGTCATGGTGTATCAATAACCAAAGTATATTGAACACAGAACAGTTGTAGAGGGGGGTGAATACAACTTTCCAATCTTTACAAACTTTTAACACAAAACGTTTTAAGATTCAGATAATGAATATCAAGCAAGTAAGTAAAGTGCAGGAATCATTAAAACAGTAAAGCAGTAAAGAAATAAAAACATTCTTGAACACAGATTGTTATTTCAAATGTAATCCTTTATTAAGAAATAATCTATACAAAGAATTACAGGGTTGTTGCGGAATAAAGATAGCTATAGATATCTAAACAACCCTATGAAATGACAAACAACAATCAATTAGTTTCAGCTCAAGAGAATCAGCCCAAGCTGATCTCGTACAGACTAAGCTTTGTGTAAGAGCAGAGAAACTTGTGTGAAGAATGATTCTCAGGAAATGCCACACATATGCAATCCATGAATGAGGCTTTTATAGGCACAAGCGCTCCTTCATTAGGTGTCCGTTGCAGCTACGTGTTCTTCATTCAGTGGTTGATGAAGGAATAATCAATCGTGCCTTTCATGGTACTTGTTGGTCCCCCACGTACTGACGCACATTCTTCATCTACCAATAGGAGTATGGACACGCATATGTAAAACAACCACCAACCTGGATCCTAGGATTCTTCCTAGTCACGTCATTTGTCCTTATCTTCAATCCAGGTTGTTATCTTCCACTTGATTGTCAGACACAGATTGGGCCGTTTGTCAAGGCACCAATCTGCCTAAGTGTTTCCAAGCTGACTGCTAATCCCAAGCTGTCTTCCACTAACAGCTTGGTCTTCTATCTTCAATCCTCCTCTTCGACTTGGACTGAATGCTAATACATTGTTGATGCAGCTTGACTAACACTTGCTTCCATAAGATATTACAATTACAAGTATGAAGCGTGATCTGGGTCAGAGACAGATCGTAAGCTGTATCAGCTTAGTCTGACCCAGATCAGATTACAAGAACCAAAGATTACTAAGTGTTTATAGGTCAGATTTGTCATTATTAAATTTACAATTAACATTGGGACTCAACAATCTCCCCCTATTTGATGATGACAAAACCCAACTACACTTTTAACTATCAGCTTACAAAGAATCAAATGAAAATATGACTAACAGCTTGTGACCCTTTGAATCTTTTGGGTTCTTTTCAATCTGATATGAAATTTTAACAAGACAACTGAATTTGTACAAATACTTGTATATATTGAGAAATACAAAGTATTACAATGAGACTTTATTCCCCAATCAACTCTACAGTTTCTTGCTTAACTTCAAAAGATGGAGCAATCGTCACATCTACTTGCCTATCTAACCCTTCATCTATAAGGAACTGCTCATACCCATTATCTTGTTTACTAAAGGTAACACAAAATCTGTACAAGGTAAAAAGGTGCATAGTTGGTACCTTTTTCAGCTCAGCAGTCCTTTGGAATACAAGTTGCCCTCTTGCATCCACAAAATACATACCATGTTCAGGTTCAGTAATGTGCATTCCACTTCTTGCATTTTCCACACCAGCAGGAAGAGACAGATTGAGATGACTTAGAATTCTGTCTAGAGCATCAGGAGATAATAGCCTAAGAAACTCTGAAGGGTTCAAGTTTCTGAGGAAGTCTGTGTGATCACCTTCAGGAGCTATGAGCCTAACATTTCTTTTCCTCTTCTTCTTGAGTGGCTCTTCTGACTCATCTTCATCATCCATCATATGCTTTTGGTCTTGGAAGGCCAGTGACATCAATCTTGTATTTACAATTGCAGCAAATTTTTTCTCAATGGCTTCCAAGACAGTCTCTCTATGAATTCCAGGCATACTAGTGATGATATCATGCAATTCAACCCACTCTGTGTAACCTAGATCAAGCAGTTTCTCAAGATCACGGGTTTCCCAGTTGGTTTCATAACCTCTCCTTGTAAGCCTTATGCTGGGAATGCTTTTTCCTTTTCGCCTTTTCAGTAGAACCTGGTGGATTGGTTCTGGATGACTTCTATAATGGATCTTTTCAGTGACTTGTCTTTTCTCCAGAGCATCAAACCAATTATGGGCTTTCACACTTTCTTTCACATCTTTTATCTTCTGTGATGGTTTAGAATGAACCACCACTTTCCTCTTTTCCTTTCCTTTGCCCACAACTTTCTTTTTGGAACCAATGGCTGCAAGATCTTCTTCATCTTCCTTATTCAATTGTTCTTGAACAGCCTTGGCAATTTCAGAATCAGACTTAGTTGCAGCAATTCTTTCTCTTTCTAGTCTGTCCTCCTTAATCATCTTATATGCCACCTCAACTGTTACCCCAAGCTGTGGAGCAGTTTGAGTTGCAAGCTCCCAATCCTTTTCTTTCTCAGTTAAGTTCACACCACTTGACCCAACTTCCTTGTTCTTTTCTTGATCATGAACTGGGACAAAGTGGTTGTGTCTTCACTAGATGAGGATTCATCAATTTGTACTTTGGGAGCTGGGTCAGCTTGAGTTGGCACAGCTTGCACAGGAATAGCTTGGGAGGACTTTCTTTTCTTTTCAACTTTCTTATCTTTTTCAACACCAACTTCCTTCCTTATATCTCCCATTTCAGCATTAACAGTCTCCCCCTTGGTTGTATCACTCTCTTTTTCAGTTTCTTCATTCAATTTTCCAACAGTTTCACCACCAGACTCAGATTCTGGTCTTTTTATCTCTTCCACAACTTCCTTCTCACTTTCCACCCTTGAACCATGCACAACCAATCTTCTATCTTTTTGTGCTTCCTCAGCTCTGGCCTTTTCCTGTCTTACTTTCAATCTTTCAAGGTATTCTTCAATCTCCTTGTCAACCTGAGCTTGTTGTCTTTCTCTTTCCAGCTCTATTTCAGCTTCACTCATTGCACTCCTTTTTCTTTTAGTAGCATTCTTCTCCCCCTTTTTGTCATCATCAGCAGGGAAAGAGCTCACTGGAGTTGCAAAGAGGCCTTTGAGTTCTTGGTTGATCAAGTCGACTTTGATATTTGTATGACAGCAGGCTCTTCTCAGTTCAACATAATCCTCATGGAGGAGTTTGATCTTGGATTTAACACCCTTAGAAGCTTCAATCAGATCATTTTTGAAGTCATCTTGTGACTTATTTGAAGATCGAAGTTCTATGGTGACTTCCCTTTTAAACTTGGTTGCAGCATTCTCAATCTGACCCAGAGTGCTCTTGTTCCATTCATTCTCTTTATTTACTGCCTTTGTAAGACTGTCAAGAGACTCTGTCAGCTTGCTCTGGTTCTGCTGCATCACATCAACTGCTTTCTTAACATATTCTTCCAATGCAGTCTGATCTGACTCAGCTTATCCACCTTCTTATCCGTCAAATCCTGATCCTTTTGGATCTTTTCCAAGCATTCGGTCAGCTTTGAGCTCTCAACCTTAGAGGTTGAAATGAACTCAGTGAGCTGACCCACCACATCTGAAAATGAGATAGTGGCAGCTTGGGAAGAACTTGCAGTTGGCTTAAAAGCCACTGACTCTGGAAAGAGGAGCCTGCAATCCTTAATTACAGGGTCATTGGGCATATTTAGAAGGGGGTGGAGGTTTAGAGAGTTTTGGAACATTTGCTCATGAGAGTGAGTCTCATGAGTGGATCTGTCAGAATTGATGATGAGTTGGTCAGCCTGAGAAAGATTAACGTTTAATTCAGGCTGAGGGCCAGTGGGAATGTGTTGATCTTGATTTTGATCAACTTCCTCCACTGGCATCTTCCATCAGAGCATCCCTTGAGGATGGATGGGCAAACTCATCATCGAATGAAGAATCACTTCCGGAGATTGTGATCATATTCTCATTGACATCGAGAGGACCATCAATGGTTCCCTTTGCTGCACAAGGGGCTAACATGACTGCCTTAAAGACAGCCAAGTAACCTGCAAAATCCCTCTGTCCAAGGACAGATGCAGACACAGACTCTGCAGGTGTAATGTTTTGTGCATTTGATTGCCCTTCAACAGAGGTGTGTTGTTGCACCAAAGTATCCTTAGGGAGAATTGAGGCCTGTACCCCTCCTTGTGACATAGAAGGGGAATTGGCAGCCTGTGCAGACTCAGAGTGTAAGATAGAAGGAGTCTGATCAGCTTGGGGAGGAGAAGCAGTGTCACCTATGCGTTCGATACTTCTCTCCTTAGGCTGACCATCCTCAGGAATGATGTGCATTGACTCTGACTCACTTTGGATCTGGGCTAGATCCTCTGTTACCCCTTTAATGATATCATCAACCTTTTGGGAGGCTGATGATGGTGAATTCGGTTTTGACACAGTATGACCTTGGGAGGAGGTCTTTCTTTCAATACCTTCACCCTGTTTGGAGGGTTGGGTAGCAGTAGGTGTTCCCTTTAACTAGTCTACACTCTTTTGGGAGAGTGCAGATGGGCGTGGTGATTTCGGCTTGTCAGCTTGGGTGGCAGGGACAGCTTTGGAACGTTCCTTAGCTTATCAACCCCAGAAGCTGACACAGATTTCTTATGATCTTTTCTTTTTGGCCTTGAGAGGTACTAAGTCCTCAACAAGGGGTCTTTTAGAGTCGGATTTTGAGCGAGTAGACGAAGGTGTGGCTAGGGAGGCTGATGTTTTGGCCAACCCTTCACCCTCTTTTGTAGGAGTAGAGTTGAATAGATTCAGAAGAGTTTGAGGGTTCAGAAGCATGTGTACCTGGGTCCCCCTGATTAGCAGATTGAGTGTCAGACCCAGATCGCTTCGAAGAAGGGACAGCTTCCCTAAGTGCTTCTTGTTCCTCTTCTCTTTTCCTGCAAAAATCAAGGTAGATCTGCATTGCTCGGGTTAGACCCTGCACAGATACCTTAGGACTATTGAAGATGTTGTTATTTATAGACTTGCATTCCACAGTCTGACCAGTTGCCAGACTGAAATCATTGTCAAGAATCGCCTCAATAATAAGAGCAAGAATCCTACCATAAGGTATGGTAAGACTCTTCTTATTAACGCGATCAACAAGGTCCTTAAAGATTAACGCAGCAAAATCTATTCTGGTCATGGTGACCATTGCATGAAAAATCTGCAATTCTAGGACATTAGGCTGATCAAAGCTGCCTGCCTTTACTTGTAAGGTTTTCAAAATTGTGCTCAATAAGTAGTTCAAATAATAAGCCAATGGACCAGTATATCCAACTTCTTGTAAAACATTTTTGGCTTCAGTATGAGACACAACAACATCATATTCATCATCAGGCATATATGATAGCTCAAAAGCAGACCTAAGCCTCTCATAAGAAATGTATACCTTTTTCTTACCGTTGAGGATTGAGCCATAGATTGCAGCATCTCCTTTCTTATTCTGTTTTACAACACAGCTCGCCCAAAATTCACATAAAAGATCTTGAAACACCCAGGCTGGCTTCTCAATCATCACCTTGCCGAAAGGATGATGCCATAAGAAAGCCACGATCTCATCGTATCCTTTTGCCCAAGAAGGAGGATAGATATTGGCATAAACCAGACTACCAATCTTGATTTTACCAGTATCAAGATCAGCAGGAACCACTACTACCTTATCTCCCACCACATAAGGAGACAGCTTGTTTGCGCTTATAGGAGCTGGGTATCGACTTTCAGGTTCAGAACTAGATTGAGAGTCATTAGAATGGATAGAAACAGATGATGATGCCATTTTGAAAACAAATTTTAGAAGAAATTAAATTTAATAAAACAGTAATCAGATTAGAGAGAAAAATTGATTTTAAGAAAATATGAACAAGTGATTTGGGATTTAGGTTAAATTGATGTTTTATACAAAACCCAAAATATCTTATTTGAAAAAGTTGGAGAGAGAAAGATTTTGATTGGAGGATCAACAAGTAGTGGTGGTACTTTTTCAGTAACCGGTAGGACCACTACACGTGTCACACTCCAATAGGATCAATAAGTAAGCTAAATAAAATAATGAAAGTAATAAAACGCACTGAGATATTTAATAACAAAAATAACCACGAAGCTGGGTCAGACTCAGCTTACCCTCTTTCACTTGAAATGCACCAAGTGTGAAAGGGTAGTCTGGGTCTGATACAGCTTACCCTCAAAATTTTAGTATAACTCTAAGGGGTCAGATTTGCTATTACTTAGCTCACTACATTTTACAAATTAAGCATACCTAGCTTACTTATGAGATAGTTGAACCTGATTCATCCAATGGCTTTGTGAACAAGTCAGCAAGCTGATTGTCTGTTGGAATGAAGTGGAGTTCAACATCTTCTTTCATTATATGATCCCTGATGAAATGATATCTTATATCAATGTGCTTGGTCCTTGAATGAAGTACACGGATTGTTTGAAATTGCTATGGCACTGGTACTGTCACAAAAGATTGGAGTTTTTGTTGCAGTGACACCATAGTCTTGAAGCTGATATTGCATCCAAAGAATTTGGAGCAACAACTTCCTGCAGCAACATATTCAGCTTCTGCAATGGAGATAGAAACTGAATGCTGCTTCTTGCTGGACCAGCTTACAAGTCTATTGCCAAGCAATTGACAAGCTCCTGAAGTACTTTTCTGTCAATCTTACAGCCTGCAAAGTCAGAATCTGAATAGCCAATTAGATCAAATCCTGAGTCTTTGGGATACCAAAGACCCAGATTGGGACTACCTTTAAGGTATCTAAAGATTCTCTTCACAACTTTAAGATGAGATTCCTTAGGACTAGCTTGATATCTTGCACAAAGACATGTAGCAAACATAATATCTGGTCTACTAGCAGTCAAGTAAAGTAATGATCCTATCATACCCCTATAAGCTGTGATGTCAACAGACTTACCATTTTTATCTTCATCCAGCTTATCACCAGTTCCCATAGGAGTTTTCATAGGTGAGCAATCAGCAAAACCAAATTTGTTTAAGAGATCTTTAACATACTTTCCTTGGTTTATGAAAATTCCATTTTTAGTCTATTTAACTTGTAAACCCAGAAAATAGTTTAGTTCTCCCATCATGCTCATTTCATAATTTTTAGACATTAATTCAGAAAACTTTTTGCAAAGTCTTTCACTGCTAGACCCAAATATTATATCATCTACATAGATTTGTACAAGCAAAATATCACCATTATACTTTCTCACAAACAAAGTCTTGTCAACATTACCTCTTTTGAAGTTATTAGCCAATAAGAATTTAGACAAAGTATCATACCATGCCCTTAGAGCTTGCTTCAACCCATAGAGAGCCTTGTCAAGCTTGAACACATGGTCAGGAAACTTTGAATTTTCAAAACCTGGAGGCTGTTCAACATAGACTTCTTCTTCCAATTTTCCATTAAGAAATGCGCTCTTCACATCCATTTGATAGACTTTGAAACCCTTGTGAGCAGAGAAGGCTAAGAACATTCTGATTGCCTCTAATCTTGCCACTGGTGCAAAAGTCTCATCATAATCAACTCCATCCTCTTGTCTGTAACCAAGAGCTACCAATCTTGCTTTGTTTCTGGTCACAACTCCCCTTTCATCCATTTGTTTCTGTAGACCCACTTGGTTCCAATCACAGTCTTGTGATGAGGTCTTGGAACAAGTTCCCAAAACTTGTTTCTTTCAAACTGTGTTAGCTCATCTTGCATTGCATTAACCCAAGAGGGATCTGCCAGAGCTTCATTAACCTCAGTTGGTTCCATCTTGCTCACAAAATTGACAAACATGCAGAAGTTGCCTGTTGCCTTTCTTCTTGTTTTCACACCAGAGAGTGGATCACCAATGATTTGGTTAATTGGATGACTCTTTGTCCATCTAGTGACTGGGACAATGGACTGATTCAGATTTGATGGTTCAGCATGATCAGCTTGAGGAATAGGCTGATCAGCTTGGACAGGAATGGAGGAGTCTGAACCAGTTGGAGAGTCATTTAATGGATTCTGAACAATAACTTTAGTAGGAGTAGGATCAGTTTGTGCATCTTCAAAGATTGGAACTTCTTCTTCTTCTTCAATGAGTTGCTCCCCCTGAGTTTGAGCATTATTAGCTCCAATTGGAGGATTAGTTGGAGGCTCATTCTCAGGTACAGCCAGTTCTTCAAAATTGAAGTCTTCATCTTCAGGAGGAGAGCAGTCTGGCTTAGAACAACCTTCATCAATGCTTACATTTACAGAGTTCTCAATTGTTTTAGTTCTCTTGTTGTACACTCTGTAGGCCTTCATCATTGTTGCATATCCAAGTAGGATACCTTCATCTGATTTCTCATCAAACTTTCCAAGATGGTCTTTCTGATTCAGAATATAGCAAGGACTTCCAAACATTCTTAGGAAACCAATTCAGGTTTTCTCCCCCTAAGAAGTTCATATGCAGTCTTCTGGTGTCTTTTTACAATGAGGGATCTATTCTGGGTAAAGCAAGCTGTGTGTACTGCTTCAGCCCAGAAATGAGACTTGACATTGTTTTGAGCCATCATGGATCTGGCAGCTTCAATAAGAGTTCTGTTTCTTCTTTCTGCAACACCATTGTTGAGGAGTTCTGGCAGCTGAGTAGACTTGTGAAATTCCCTTTTCACTGCAGAATGAATTAAGAGTGATATTCTTGAATTCAGTGCCATTATCACTTCTTAATTGCCTAACAGGCCTTTTGTAGAGAATTTCAGCTTGCTTGATGAAATGAATAATGCTGTCAGCAGCTTCACTCTTGTGTCTTAGAAAGAAAACCCAGGTGTATCTTGAATACTCATCAACAATTACCAAAAGTACCTCATTCCAGTGAATGATGGAGTACTGATTGGTCCAAATAAGTCCATATGAAGCAGATCCAAACAATTTTCAATGGTTGAGCATGTCTTAGACTTAAAGGTAGCTTTATGTTGCTTGCCTTTCTCACAAGCACCACACAGCTTGTCCTTCTCATAATTTATCACTGGAAGCCCAGACACCAACTCTTTCTTACACAGCTTGTTGATATCTTTGAAATTCATATGAGACAGCCTTTTATGCCACAACCAATTCAGCTCATCTTGAGACTTTGACATGAAGCAGACTTCTCTTGTGACAGTTGGATTTCTCATGTCAAAAGAATACAAAGACTCATCCTCTTTGCAATAAGAACCACATTGCCTTCCAAATCAAGAACAATTCCCTTATCAGACCTGAATCTCACTCATAACCAGCATCACACAACTGACTCACACTGATCAGATTGTGCTTCAAACCATTTACATATGAGACTCTTCTGAAAGTAGGAGGACCATTTGAAAGAACACCAAAACCTTCAGTCTTTCCTTGAGAATCATCTCCAAAAGTAACATTAGGACCAGCGCGAATCCTAAAGCTACATAGCAGGGACTTACATCCGTTCATATGCTTGGAACATCCACTGTCCAAGTGCCAGGTATTATCGTCATGACCGCCCTGCAATTATGATAAGAGATTAGTTCATTTTGGGAACCCATCCAAGGATGGGTTCACCAGAGCTGACCTTCTGGTCTGACTCAGATTGGGTAACTAAACACAGACTCTTATCACATTTTGAAACCCATTGTTGCTTGGTCTGTCCTTTACCAGATTCAAAGTTCTTTCTAGCAACATTCAAGGTTTCCTTCTTAACAAAACCTTTGCCTATTCCAGCTTTCTTACATTCAGTTCTCAATTTTCTTTGATCAACAATTTTTGGATCAGACACCTTCTCAAGAAAATTGGTTTTCATTGACACCTTATCAGTTTTGGACTCAACATATTTTAAAATCAACTTGTCAGAGTCAGACTTGGTGTTACTTGAAATAGACTCAGATTTTGCTTGTGACTCATTTCCTAGAGAACCAGACTTCTTACTCTTTAAAAGCTTAATTTTCTCTTTGGAACACTGTGATCTCTATCCTTTCTTTTATTTCTCTTTAAACTATTCTTGTTTGTTTTATTCTTTGAATCTGACACAGATTGGGTGATGGTCAGCTTGGACAAGTCAAGACTTTCTTCAGGTTTTAACTCAACAACCTGATCAGCTTCAGACACAGCTTCAGTAATGGTCTGACCAATGGTTTCAGGATCTTTAAACCCAATACCAGATTTCTGAACCAACTTAATTGGTTTAGAAATAGTCTCTTTGGTTTGGACTTTGGGTGGTGAAGGAGGCTGATAACAAGGCTCCACAGCACATACTTCAGCTATGGCTATGGCTCTATCATAATCACCATCAAAGATAGCTTGGATCTGATGAGGTATTTGTTCATTAACACACTTGGCAACTCTTTTAGAGCTTATACACCATGTTTCAGTAATCTGTTTAACCTTTAAAAACTTTTCTTCTGCAGTTTTAGCTTCTTTAATCAAAATGGAGTTTAATTTCTTTTGAGCTTTAACTTCAGATTCTAGTTTTTCAATGGTGTGACTCTTAGAGCTGTTATCAAGTTTCAAAAGATGTATTCCTTTTTGAGTTCTTGATTAAAATGTTTTTGCAGTAAAACCTCATCACCAAGTTTGTTCAGTCTGGACAGCTTCTCATTATCAGACAGATTTGAAAAAGAAGTTACCTCAGGTGGAGCATCTGACTGGTGGATGCCTGGTGAGCTGACCCAGATTGCTGTTGTATTCTCACCAAATCTTCAGCAAATCTTTGAGTAGCTTCTTTAGCCATGAAACACTTGACATCTTTGTACAGCTCATCATTAGATGATGTGGCACTTTCAGCCCAGTCTTTGGCTACCAGACTCTTCTCATTTTTGTTCACCTTCTCAGTCAGCTCAGCTACTTGTGCTTTCAAGGCTTTGTACTTAGTCTTGAGCTTAGAGTATTTTTCACCTCTTCCACCTTTGGCTGGCACAGCTTGAGCAGTTTCTTTGGATCTACAATCACCAGCCATATGTCCAGTCTTGCCACACTTGTAACAAGTAACCTTGGACATATCAAATGGCTTCTTAACTTTATCAGCTTGGCCACCTCTTCCTTTTCCTTTAAACTTGTTAAAGGATCTCCTTCTGATCCTTTCAGCCAACATAGCTACTTCATTAGCTAGTTCATCACCATCAGATTCATCACATTCAGATTCAGCACAAACAGAGTTAGGATTTAACATCACAGGAATATCATCATTAACATAAGGAATGATCTCATTACTAATTGAACTAGGGTGTTCAGTCATAGAAGCAACAAGTGCAGCAGCAGGCTGACTATAAGAATCACCCATAGCAATTAAGTTTTCAGCCTCTGAACATTCTTGGTTATGAAGCAAACCAAAAAGTCCAGGGAGATCAAGATCATGATAAACATAACTTAATTTAACAGATGAAATATAGTTGTTCCATTTGGGTGGTAATGAATCAAGAAATTTGCTCTTTAAAACCTCATTTTTCTTATTAATTCCAACAGCAGCTAAATCATTTACCAAAGCATTAAAGCGGGTATGAGTGTCAGTTAAGGATTCATTTCTCAAAGAGAAAAATCTCTCATACCTCCTGGTCAATGTGGTAATTGTGGATTCCATGGAGGTAGAGCAACCCTCAAACATAACAGTCAATGTACCCCACATTTTCTTTGCTGTTGAACACATTTTAATTGAATGGTAAAGGTCTTTGGCACAGCTTGGACAATGAAATTTCTAGCCTTCACATCCAAGTTTGCCAACCTCCTATCCTCATCCCCCCAATCTGCTTTGTCCTTAACAATAGATTTGACTGTGGCAGGAATGGTTGGTTGACCTTCCCTGACCACAGCTTCTACCACAATGGTTTGTGTAGGAACATAAGGACCATCCGCAAGGATGTCAGGCATATTGTTATTGATGGATTCAAGGAACAAAGACATTCTACCTTTCCACCCACTGAAATCATCTTTGTCAAACATGGGTGTTCAGGTTGAAGAACCATTATCAATATAAGATACATTGCTTTACTATAAATGAAAATATGCAAGGATCGAGTCAAGTTAATTCTCAACCACCGCTCTGATACCAATTGATACGTCCCACGGTGTATCAATATACCAAAGTATATTGAACACAGAACAGTTGTAGAGGGGGGTGAATACAACTTTCCACAATCTTTACAAACTTTTAAACACAAAATGTTTTAAGATTCAGATAAAGAATATCAAGTAAGTAAGTAAAGTGCAGGAATCATTAAAACAGTAAAGCAGTAAAGAAATAAAAACATTCTTGAACACAGATTGTTATTTTCAAATGTAATCCTTTATTAAGAAATAATCTATACAAAGAATTACAGGGTTGTGCGGAATAAAGATAGCCTATAGATATCTAAACAACCCTATGAAATGACAAACAACAATCAATAGTTTCAGCTCAAGAGAATCAGCCCAAGCTGATCTCGTACAGACTAAACTGTGTGTAAGAGCAGAGAAACTTGTGTGAAGAATGATTCTCAGGAAATGCCACACATATGCAATCCATGAATGAGGCTTTTATAGGCACAAGCGCTCCTTCATTAGGTGTCCGTTGCAGCTACGTGTTCTTCAATCAGTGGTTGATGAAGGAATAATCAATCGTGCCTTTCATGGTACTTGTGGTCCCCCACGTACTGACGCACATTCTTCATCTACCAATAGGAGTATGGACACGCATATGTAAACAACCACCAACCTGGATCCTAGGATTCTTCCTAGTCACGTCATTTGTCCTTATCTTCAATCCAGGTTGTTATCTTCACTTGATTGTCAGACACAGATTGGGCCGTTTGTCAAGGCACCAATCTGTCTAAGTGTTTCCAAGCTGACTGCTAATCCCAAGCTGTCTTCCACTAACAACTTGGTCTTCTATCTTCAATCCTCCTCTTCGACTTGGACTGAATGCTAATACAATTTGATGCAGCTTGAATAACACTTGCTTCCATAAGATATTACAATTACAAGTATGAAGCGTGATCTGGGTCAGAGACAGATCGTAAGCTGTATCAGCTTAGTCTGACCCAGATCAGATTACAAGAACCAAAAGATTACTAAGTGTTTATAGGTCAGATTTGTCATCATTAAATTTACAATTAACATTAGGACTCAACAATAAACATTTGAAACATAACGTTAGCAAAGTATTAACAAGTAATCAGAATATTCTTCTATGTCAAGATCCTGGGCTGTCAAGATCTTGGACCTTCAGGATATTGACACCTGAAATTTCACCCATAACAGGCAGGATCTTGAAATTGTCAAGATCTATGATATCACTAACGAATATATATATCTAGTACAAAAGATATTATATGCAGGATTATAATACAAGGTTACAACATAAAGAAACGTGTTTCAACGGATAGTTTACCACTTCAGCCACAAGAATCGGGATTGATAACAGTTTTACCATGTGTGGAAAAGCTCTCAACGGTCATCTATGCCATTAATAATATGGATCATTTAATTACGAAATTTGGCGATTAATACATGAAGGTTTCTTGGATGAAATACTTCCTAATCAAAATTGGTTTTTAGCAAAAAAGTGATTTTTAAAATAAAGGTTATTAGGTCTATTGAGTTTTTAATAACGATAATACTGACTTGAGCATAGGAGTAATGTTAGCCAAAAGGGCTAACATTAACTATTAGCATGTGTTTTCTTTTTATGGCCTTTTGCAGGATTATCAACATCCAGGATCCTGATATTGATGGATGAAGATCACAAGCATATATCCAAGGTATCGATCCTGAACAGAAGTAAATTCTCCTGAGTTTAAGTCCTTAAACGGACTACAGTGGATTGAACTAAAACTTCAATCCTAGGTTGAAGGGATCACCTTCTCGAACGTCAAGGTTAACATTAACACCTCATTTCGCCCGGGTAGCACTTCATAAAAAATTCTTGGTTATGGGTAGACCCTCATGGTTGGGAATTTACAATCAACTCAATTGGTTTTGACGATCAAACAGTCATCAAAAAGAATAGGGATAATCTCTCTATTAATTACAACCGATTAACGAATTAATTAGCTAATGAATTAACAAGTGGATTAACAAATGGATTATCCTTTATAGTGATTTTTGTACAGGGAATAAAGATAAAGGAAATCATTGCGAAGATTTATCTGAGGATTATCAAGATTAGATATTGCAAATATATTTCGTCAAAGTTGTATCTTTAATGCAGGTTCATAAATAAAGATACAGGAATAAAATATCTTGATTAGTTGAAGACCAAATATTATTCGCGAAAAAATGAAGGTACAATATTTAAAACAATTGTAGAGATTTCCTATGTTGGGCCGATTTACTAGTAAATGCCTCTTTAGCAAATGACTCTTCTAAGCTAGATAACAAACTATTCCACTTATTCACATCCCAATTAGGAAATTCGAAACCCATAGTTTTAGCTTCTGCTGCCATTAGTAGTTTACTTTCTAAGACTTGGATGGCCGCATCCATATGAAAAGCCTTTAGTAATGCCTCATGTTCTGCGTAGTGCCAGGCAATATTTTCATGAAGCTTGGATCTAGCTTTAGATGTCTCCATAATTGCATCATCTAATGCCTTTCTTCGTATAATAGAAAGTTTTCTTAGACGAGCAATGATTAGGTCTTTTTCTTGTAATTGATGCTCGAAACATTCGATCATTTGTTTTAGTTTCTAAGATAGAAGATTAGAAATAAATTGGTCAAGATATTAGAAACATAACAACTAGAAAAAGTAGGAGTTATGCTTACCAAATCAAAATCTTCTTTAGCTTCGTTAAGTCTCTGATGAAAAACATCGTCTTCAAACCTTCCACGATTGATTTGTTTAGCTAAAGGATCGGTGTTGGGAGTATCAATAGCTTTAGAATCACCCATTATTAGGAAAAAACTGATGATAGGAGTTTAGGGAATATGAGTATTTATAAGCCAAAATCCTAAGATAGGAGATCCAGGATTATCGTAACAAGATTTCAAAAATTTCCTAATACTGGGGACAGTTAGAAAACTAGGAAATTAAAGATCATAGTCATAATAGCATAAGTTCATACGAAATGGCCAACATAAACCATTTTAGGTACACCACCAAGACTAACCATTCCAGGTTAGTCGACCCCCATCAGAAATTGTTTAAATACAAACCACATACCCTAGAAAGCTCCACTGGTTTAGGTTGATCACCACCTTCACTTAGGGCTGTGTCTTTATCGGACTCTTCATCTTTGGATCCAGGAGCTTCAACATCATCTTGAGGAAGCATGGCCAATGTCTTTTCCCAATCTTCCAAATCCCACTCAACTGTCTCAAAACCTCCTTTCTTTGCTTCAGTAGCCATCTTAATTTTGATTTCAAGGGCACTGCGACTGGCACTCAACACGCATTTGTCTAGCTGGTCCTTCAAAGCCTTGTTCATTTCTTCTTGGTTACCCTTCTCAGCTGTCTCTGCTCTTTTTCTGTAATAATTACTCTTGTTGGTCAGAGCAGTATTCACCTCCTTTGGGTTCTTCAATTCAGCCTTTAAAGTGTTGATCTCAGCTTCTTTCGACTTCTTCTCTTCTAACAAAGTTGTCATTCTCTGACTCTCTTCATTTGCTTTTTCTTGTGCCACTTTTAACAACTAATAAAAATACAACAATTAGATGAAAATTCTAAGAAATGAAGAGGTTAAAGGTAGAAGATTACATACCATCACAGCTTGACCTAGGCTAGCATTCAAGGACAAGTTAGGAGCAACTTGACTGATAGAAGTAGGATTCATGGCTTGCACTGGAGTATCAAATTCATGGGCCAGATCCGTATGAGTAGTCTTTTCCTAAAGTAGTTTTACCCTTACCACTTGACTCTGACTTAAAACTACCAATAAACTTATCAATCGCTTCAGTGCCAAAATGTCCTGAATCTATAGAAATTAACAATAGCTAAGTAATTTATTTAAAGATGAAGTCTTGGATAACATATTTATAGTAAAAAGCTTACTCGTCATGACAACAAGTTGATTAGAACTAGATGGACTAGGGGATTCTGGAAAGGCTTGAAAAGTCCTGACTTCTGCGGGAATTGATAAGATATTCTTGATTCTGGTTGTCCCTGAATCTTCACTTGGAGGGAATCCTTCAAGGTTGGCTGCACGAATATAAGTTAGGAACAAAAAATAGCAGAACCAAATAGATGTGACGAAAAGAAAAATGAATCCCTACCCTTTTCTGTCCAAGCAGTAGGAAGATAGGATCCCTTAGGAAGAGACTTTTTTGAGACATAGAAAAATCTACTTTTCCATGATGGATCATTTTGAGTAACACCCAAATCCAACTTCTCATTCTTCTTAGGAGCTTTAAGCATGTAGTAACCAGGACCAAAAGTTTGCAAATTGTATGCTAGGGGAAGATCTGATAACTTAAATTTAATCTTTTTCTCCTGAACTAGGTTATCTAAGACACATAAGGTTCTCCATAGCATAGGCATAGCTTGAGGATATGCTAAATTTCAAAGTTTAAAGAACTGTTCATAAAGTTCAGGGAAAGGGAATGATAATTTTAGGTTTTCAAAAGGGAATCCAGGAAAACAAACCCAAATATCAGATTGCATGTCAGAAGTAAGAGTGGAGTCAAAAGCCCTAAATTCAGTACCTTTAGGAAAATATTCTTTGATCCTATCGATATCACTATCAACAAACGAACATTTACTAGGGTTTTTTGCGATATAAGTGGGAGTGAAATCCTCACTCAATTTGATTAAAGAACGGGAAGAAGATAGTCGAGGCATAGCTTAATAATCAAAGTAAAATCTGAAAGATTAAAGAAAAAACAAAGAAACTAACCTTTAGGGTTTGGAGAGATATTCGTTCGAGATAATGAAGTAAACTGAAAAGGTATTGTCGATATATCCGGATGATGTGGTGTAAATGTGGGTAGTTGTAGAAGTCACATCAATGCAATTTTACCCCTTGACTTTGCTTAACTGTTACAAATAACCGTAAATAATAAAACTTATCTTTATTTGCAATGAAATATAAGTTTTGGGGACAATTGTTTGGGGTGGAATTTTCACCACTAGGATCCTGATAGAATTTACACTTTAGACTTTTAAAGATATTTGCTTAACGATACTGTTCAAAAGGATCCTTAGTCTTACTTAACTTAATAGTTTTGGCTGTATTATCTTCTTATTCCAATATGGCAGGATCTTGAAATTGTCAAGATCTATGATATCACTAACGAATATATATATCTAGTACAAAAGATATTATATGCAGGATTATAATACAAGGTTACAACATAAAGAAACGTGTTTCAACGGATAGTTTACCACTTCAGCCACAAGAATCGGGATTGATAACAGTTTTACCATGTGTGGAAAAGCTCTCAACGGTCATCTATGCCATTTCTTCAGCGTGAAGAGCAAGTCCAGGGAGATCCCAGATATTTCAGAGATATTGTTCAACGTCTAGCTCTATAAATAGGAAGAGATCTTCTGGAGAAGGGGGACACAAGCATACAACTCAAGAAATCGCTCAACACAACAACTTTATTTTTTAGCTGTTACTAGTTCACATTTTCTTTTGTTCATAGTATTGTAATCACCCACAAATAATAATAAAAGAACATAGGTAGGATCGATTGAATCCTCCCGAGGTTTTTTACCTAAGATTTCTTAACTGAATCAAGGGTTTTTCCCCGTCAACAAAATTCTGGTGTCGTTGTGTTTTGCATTCATCTTCAAGATCATAGCACTGCATTTGAGCATTTTATCTTTATCTTCAACAGTTTTCTTGCTTTCTCAACGTATTTCTGTCTCAAAGATTTTCTGAAAACTCCTTTTTGCCAAAACTCTTACTTTGCACCGTTATCTTTAACAAAACTTTTCTTTTGATTGAAGATCTTAAAACACCAAACCTCACTTACAAATCTTCGGTTATAAAATTATCTTAAATCCTTTACAAAAATTATCTTAGGTAATTTTTGTCCGAAACAACAGTCATTAAAGATACTGGAAGCTAGAGATCACAGCCTACAAGTGGAATCTTAATTATGCTTAAAAGGTTCATGTAACACCCTACTTTGTAAAAATTTGAATTTCAAAAAATCAAACTCCGTTAATAAAATGCGGAAGCGGTTCTTAAAAATCCCAATTGATTCATAACGGAATCATTAATCAACTTTAAATGGTGTTACTAAAATCGTATCATCACAATATTTAAAGGAAATCCACACTCAACAATATGTCAACTTAAATAAAAGCACTATGGGTAACTAAAGCCATCTTCCACTAGCTCCACTAATAGCTACCCCGCTCACGATCAAGCCACCAGATGATCAATCAACGCTAACCTGAGGGCACAACACATTTTCCACAAAACAAGTGTCAGCTTAAAAAGCCGAGTAAGATAACAGGTTAGTACAACAAAAGGATTGCCAATTAAAACATTTCAGAAGAAAGTATCTCACGCATACATATAGGCATTAATCACACATACACATTATAAACAACACAAGGATTATCGAATCCTATAATGTGCCTAGCAATCCTCCAAAATCCACAATATCACACTACATCCACTGCTCACATTATCTACTTTAACACACTTTATAATCTCACGTAATCTGCGTATAGTTATGCCATTTTAATCAACAATAAAGGTTTTGTGTGTAGGCGGCCATAAGACCTCACAGGAAACCTCACACCCGACATGATGGGTAAACCTCTCGGTGGTCCATCGGCGTCGTTATGGATAGGCATAACCAAATCCATGAGTAATCCGTTAAACTCTCGAAGTGGTAAATCACGCCACCCGGATCATCTCTTGTCTCTCGTTGATTTGCTCACACAAAGGTATCATGACTACCCTCGTATGATCTCACGTGCACTACAGTCTAAATAGACTAATAGTGGGTTAAGCTTAACACTTTTCTACTTAGCTCACGTAATGCTCGAGACTTTACACACTTATTAAATCCACATTAACTCATGATATTTCTACATTAACTCACGATATTTCCACTTTACATCATTAGGGCCCTTAACGTGCACTGTGACATAGCAACTTAAATAAGTCTAGTGTACTATGTGTACAAGCCGTCAACAATAATCAACAATCACACCACAACACACTTATAACATGCATATCTACAAAATTATGCATAAATAACACCCATAAATACCCTCCCACATATATCCCATACCCAACATACGCATGAGATAATTTATCAACATAAAAAGGGAGTAATTATCAAAACTATGTTTTGTTGTGTCCCTCGTGTGTCAAAAGTAAGTTATCTTACCTTAGTCCAAGCGAAAACTAAATTTAGCTTGTTGCGCCTCCTTATGGCTTTTTACCTATTTTTTCTTTTTTTCTCTTTTTTTTTTTTTTTTTTTTTTTTTTTTTTTTTTTTTTTTTTTTTTTTTTTTTTTTTTTTTTTTTTTTTTTTTTTTTTTTTTTTTTTTTTTTTCCCGCTTTTTTCTTGTGTGGTGTGTTGTCATTTAGCTTGTTGCTCCTGTAAATTCCAACCACCTGTTTGTGCTCTAGGTGCAGGGCACGTCTCTATGTCCTTGCAAGCAGCTTTAAGTTTGATGGCTACTCCATCGTCGTTAGATTCAACAAGGTATTTTATTTAGCTTCACTTCTCTATTAAAAGTATTTGTACAATTACGAAAGATAATGCCATATATAGTTTGAAACTCGACCAGCCTAGTTCCTCTTGCAACTCCTAATGTCAACATTTTGAAACTATGAACGAGCTATATTGAGCTTGACCCCATACATCGCACCACCTAAACTCGAATGAAAACTTGTTGTCCTACCATAACATAGACCGCCTTTACATATGCATCCATCTATTCGATCCATCCCATAAACATATCTATACGCTTAGATCCCTCGCAACTCATGGATATCTCTCTCGACAGGTTATTACGTGATTGATTTTTATGCTCACAAACCTAAGTTTGATCAATGGCTATTCCCTACAACTTGTCACCTCTTAGTTCGCAAGAAACAAAAGAATACTATGTTGTTTCCTTGGTTCGATCCACTAACCGCAACAACCAAAGAGATTTAATTATTATGTATTTATCATATTTTGTTTACTAGATCATGTAATAGGCCATGAAGCAATAAAAGAAACAGATCATGTGATACGTGCATGGTTATTAATTGTTGAAATATTTATAGTTTATATAACCTAGTTAATTATTTAAGTATTAGTCATTTAATGTAGTGTTTCAGTTAATTTAAGTTAGTAGGTTTTAGAGATAAGAAATGGTCATATGTTAGACCGATTAAGTAGGAGCAGTTAGTATTTTCAAGTAGATAGTGGTACATGCACGTTAGTTATGTTTTGCCTATTTAAGCATTTCTGTATTAGCAAATTGATTATGAATGAAATTATGAAAGTTTAGTTTGTCTTCTCTCTTTATTCTTGGAGTCTCACCCACTCTACGGGTTTTATCTTGGGAGTTTGTAGGTTTTCTCCGTAAACCTATCAATTGGTGCTTTCATTGAGTCTTTAGCCTCCATGGCTATGGATGAACTTAAGCCCGCTGTATCTCTATCTCGTTTCACCGGTTGCAATCCTGCTCAGTGGATTTGGGATGCTGAAGAGTACTTCTCCTTTTATACAATTCATGAGGAAGAACGATTTTCGTATGTTATTGAGTTATTCGATGATGAACCCTTTTATTGGTTCAATTCATGGTATCGAGGGCCCGAATATCTCACATGGAAGTCTTTCATTACCGCAATGCTAACAACCTTCAACAATATTGACACCGAAGTTACTGCCCAAAATCCTCCCTTGTTGCCTCCTCAAATTACCAACATGGCTCAAAAATCACGAAACATCGAGCATGACATGGGCATCTTCCATGGCCTGCCTTTGTTCATTTCCACAGTCCCACACACCACTGCAACCACAAACCCACTGCCCTTACTAGTTAGTCCTCCAAACCAACTGTAGAGTCCCTCACTTGATGGTTTAACCCAATAGTGTAAAATACAACAAGTCTAATATGCACTAGATTGGACTAGTATTACTTGAATATAAATGCAAGTATATAAACAAAGTAATACAGGACTTAAAGTAAAGGTGGAACACAATGTAATTTTTCAAGTGTATTTTATTTATGATGTTAAATAAAATACAAGGTTGTGCGGAATCAAGATAATACAGATATGTAAGTATCCTAACAACCTATGAATTACAAATGATCTATATTTGCCAAATAATCTCTTTGGATCGAGATACTTAAAGTTATGAAGTATCCCTGTTACGATCGAGAGTATTTAGACAAATTCACCTTAATTGCTAAAAAGTAATTTTAACAAGGAAATGACTTTGTATTTATAGGCAATGAATTTTTGCCGTACAAATATGGTTGCATGACATTTAATGAACCGAAAAGGTCATTAAATGCATTGGTTAAAGTACAAGGATAAAGTCACATCAATATGACTTTATTCTTTTAACCAACCACTTTTACACACGTAAGTATGTTAGGACCAGTTCACCTGGTAAACTGGTCAGTCTCCAGTTGCATCTGGAGACCCAGTGAATCTGACCAGAGTGAACTGGAGACCTAGATGATTTGTCGAGAAATATATTGAAGTCCAGTTGCACCGTACAGTCAACACAACTGAAGACTTCCTCTAGTTGAGAACTGACCAGTTGAAGAATCATTCCAGTTGAAGTCGAAGACAACAAATGGAAGATAGAGAATGGCAATGGCAGCGAAGCCTAGTTGGCATTCTAGTCAGTTACAAACTGGAGACCATCAGTGGAAAGCCCTTACAAAGCTTTACACTGATTACGAGGAATTGACTTGTATGCTTTATGTACCTTTACCCGGATAATAAGCCTTATCTTATTATTTAAGTAATAAAAGGTACATAAGGTGGTTGTGTAAAGTTGCTTTATCATGCGACTTTACACTGCTTTTTAAGGAATTAAATGTTATTCCTTAAATGCTCCCAACCACATTTGTACGGCTAAAGTTAACATCCCAAATGTTAACTTTGCCTATAAATACAAGTCATTGCACAACAAGAATAACAAGTGAAAACATACAAACACTTCACACTTTGCAAACCTGCAATATTCTTGGTGAACTTGTGCAATATTCTCTCAATCGCTAAAAGGAACATTTCACAACTTTAAGTGTTTCGATTGTCTTGAGAAATTCCGAGTGTAGATCAATTGTATTTCATAGGTTGTTAGGATATTTACATTCTTTGTATTATCTTGGTTCCGCAACAACCTTGTAATTTGTTTAACATCAATAAATAAATTACACATTGAAAATTACATATTGTCTCATCAAGTTACTTTACAAGTTATTTGTATTATTGCATTGTTCTTTACTTATTGTCATTTATATAAGTAATCTATCTAGAACTTGGTATATACACACTGCAACTGGCCGTCTCCAGTTCAGTGCATATATTGCAAAGTAACTCCACCATCGACATAGATGTGTCTTCAGGTAGTGCCATCTATTGAGTTGGGACTTACAAAGTACTTTGGTAAAGAACAAGTGGAATGTTCTTTGAAAAGTGTGTAAAGGCAAAAAGTCAATTCCTCGTAATCAGTATTCAGACTTGTAAGGTCTAGAACACTGACAAACCTCCAGTCGTAGATCTGGTAAGACTTCCAGTGGACTCCGCCATTTGTCAGTCTTCTTTATTCTAACTTCAGTCTTTGACTTCAGTGAGAATGTCTTCAGTAGAATAGATCTGGACTGGGGTGAAGTCCAGTGAGCAAATCTGGAGGATTCCAGATTTCTTATACAAGTAAATAGCTCACTGGTCTTCTATTATTTCTGGACAAATCTTTAGTGTCGCTCCAGTCTTCAAGTCTGGAGTGGGTCCAGTAAATATTATTTCTGGACAAGTCTTCAGAGACTCTCCAGTCTTCAAGTCTGGAGCGAGTCCAGTAAATCTGGACCTAACAAATTCCCCCTATTTGTTCAGAAATAATGCAAGGTTTTTCAAGCTTCTATCTATACAATTTTGTATGCTTGAAAAACACTTGTTTTGATTTAGTCTAAAAATTTAAGTTACTGGAGAACACTTTATAGATCATCAGTTTTTCAGTTTCATCTTTTAATTCTTACTTAGACTAAATCTGATCACTTACTTGTGAATCAAAATATGTAACTATATTTACAGCCATCAACAGAAAATAAGTTACAATTTTGGGAAAATAAATACAAGTACAAGTAAAATGATACAAGAGTCAGGCCCTTCTCTTTGACGTCTGTCCTGGAGCATCTTCAGTAGCCTTTCTCTTTGTGATGGAGAGGATGGTACAGAAACAGGTGGTCGCATACCTAGAGCAGCTTCCATCTGTTGTATTCTTTTCCAGACTTTCTCAATCCTCTTCATGAATGCTTTGACATCAGAGGATAAATCAGTTTCCCCCCTGAAAGTCAAGCCTATCTCTTTCAGTTCAGTCCATCCAAAAGCTTGGACTGTAGCATTCTTCCTTTCATCAGTAAAGTTACCCTCTCTGGTCAACTTTACTTCAAACTTGGTCATGCCTTCATGGTTTTCAGCTAATTTAATCTCTGCACCTATGATCCTTCTGGCATCAGCCCTGAACTTCATCATATCTTCATACTTGGCTTTTTGCTTTGCCATCTGGATCATGTATTCAGTTTCCCTGGATACCTTCTCTTGTTCCAAGGCAGTTTGGATTTCTTCACGATTTATTTTGAGTGAAGTATCCAAGGGAATGAAGGTGCTCAGATCTGCATCTCTGATTGCTTTTAGCTGTTTGGCAGTGAGTTTGGGCAAGCCTTTTATCTTCTTTCTGTACTCTATCTCCAGAGCACCAGCATTCTTTCTAATCTTTTTCTGGAGGTTCACCAGTTCCTCCTTCCTTTGTCTGATCAGTTCCACTACACTGACACCATAAGTTACAGCATCATAAGTCTGTTCTTCTTCAGAGTACCTGGAGCGAATGTAGACATCATCCAATGCATCCAGACATTGATGAACTCTGGGGTCATCCTTCATCTTTTTGTAAACATCAATATGAATGCCCAACCTGCCAGCATTATATTCATCAAAGGTCCCCATTTTTGCCATTTCCATCTTGTGGGCCTGTAGTTCATCTTTTTGTCTTTTCTTAAAGATTTCAATCATTATGCACTCTTGCTCCAGTCTCTTTGAAGTGTCATCATCAGTAGTAGGAAATTCTGATGAACTTCCAGCAGTTTCAATTTCTCCTCCAGATACCACATGTTGCTTTCTTTTTACTGACTTTAGAGTGGTTGTGATATCTGGGAATGCTTCAAACTGGGGCTCACTGGCATCAGTACCAGTAGCCTCTTCAACCTGCACAATGGCTTCAGTGCCAAGTGCCTTCTGTGCTTCTTGTGCACTGGAACCAGTACCAGTCACTTCCTCTTTTTGCACGATGGCTTCAGTGCCAAAGGCCTTTTCAATTGCACTGGCAATCACTTCTTTCTTTTTCTCAACAACCTGCACATTTTCAGACTTTTCCCCCTTGGAATGATCACCAGTTCTTGACTTGAGATCATTCCATAACTGTTCAAGCATGTATCTGTCTGTAGCACCAAATGTTCTTCCTGCCACTGGAGTTGTGATATTCACAGTCTTCCTTAGCTCAGTCACTTCCTTCTTGATTATTTGAATTTCTGAAGACAAGTGCTTTGGCATTTCATTTTCAATCATTTTTACCACCTGTGGCAACAACCCATCTTGAATGGTTCTAAGAACAGACCCAGAAATTTCTTCAGTAATTTCTTTCAACATGCCATGTCTGAACTTCTTAGCACACTCATCACTGATGGTGCTAACAACAGCAGCCTGATCAAGAGTTGGCCTGCTTTCCAAATTACTAATCCCGGTGATCATCTTTTGAACCTCATCTGCCAGACCTGCCAATGAACAACTTCAGCTTTCACTACAGTCTGAACAGAATTCACCAATTTTGCCTCTAAGCCCTGGACTGCCACTTTAATATTTTCAGAATTTTTATTTGTGGCCAGTACCAGTTCATTCATCTTCTCAAACACTAGCTTCTCATTCCCAGCAAAAAGATTCATTTCTGATGCAAGATTATTGGATAATAAAGACTTAAAATCAGAAACAACCTGCGATGAAGACTAGAGTGATCTCTCCAGGTCCGCCACCTTACTTAAAAGGCCTTGGACCTCGGCTGAAGAAGAAGTGGAGAGACCACTGGGAGGTGTTAGTTCAGAAGCCATTCTGGTCACCAAAGGTACTTGTGCCTGGACCCCTTCAGTGGAAGTTTCAGAAGTTACAATAGTGGAGTCCAGCACACGGTGTTCAGGAAAATTAAGTGGAGTTTCAAGTGGTGGTGGTTGATTTTGTGAAATTTGAAGGTGGATTGAAATAAGGAATATTTTGTGGAATTGAAAGTGGTGGTGGTGGTGCAATAATGGATCTAGGTGGTGGTGGCATTTCAGTAGAGATAAGTGGTTGGGTGACTGAAGCAATAACAGAAGTAACCACATTTTCTACTTCATCACCTAGGAAATTCATATTCACATCAAACATGTTACCTTCAGACATTGGGGAATCTACCTCATCCCAATCTGGAGCCATCCCAACTATCTGATCATCCACTTCTCTATTTAAGTCTAACTGAGCATCTTGCTCACTAGTCACCTGCTCATCAATCTGTACATTTTCTACCTGCTCAACAATCAGAGACCCATATTCATTCATTATATCACCTGGATGGCTCGATTCGGCTCTATCTGGATTGACCTGAACTCCAGCTGTAACACCCGTCGTTTAAAAATATGGATTTCCAAAAGTTCAAACCATAAAATCTAGTTTGATTTGTTCATAAAAGTGGTGTTACTCATCACATCATAGAAATAGAATAAATGGAAATCCTATGGTTGCCCAACACAAAACAACCGTATACAAGTCATATCAAAACATAAATGTCATAAAGGAATAATGTCTAAAATGAGCAGCATCTATGGGTGACTAAGCATCTTCATATAATCTACCCATCTCGCTCTTTATTCACCATCAACTCCATCTAGCTTGCTAAACCTGAGGGGACAACATATTTCAAGAAACAAGTGTTAGCTAACGAATTAGCTAAGTAAGATAACACTAAGGTAATAAATCATTTGTCCTATTAAAACTTGGTAAAGCAGCTTTTCATATTAAAGGCACATAATACATAGCATCAACATCATATCATATCATCAACATCTTTTCATATTAGGATTAATCATCCTAAATGTGCCTATCCATCGTTTCATCATTTCATATCATCACATATCGTCATATAAGGTGTGACTTACGTCACGCATATCATATAGGTGTAAGTTTGTGTGTAGGCGGTCATAAGACCTAACAGGAACCTCACACCCGACTAGATGGATGAGCCATAAGGCGGTCCATCAAGTGTCATTAAGGAATGGCAAGCCACTCCAGGAGTAGTCCGTATGCTCAAGACATTGGTGGGTAATCACTCCACCCGGAGATACTCAAACCACGTAATTACGTTGCAAGGAGCCACCCAAGCAACAACATATGCGCACCCACCCGGCTAAGGTGAATACGGGTTAAGCTTAACACTTCATCATATATACGAGCTCGATTTCATCACATATAGTTTAGGTGACAAAGTTACCTAAACATTACATATAATCATCTTTTACGTTTGGGCCCTTAAACGTGCACGTGACATGGCAACTTATAAAGTCTAGTGAACTAGATGACCAAGCCACACATACATGCACATCATAATCAACATATACTTGCATCATATTTCATTACATTGCATATCATTTCATAACATAACTTTGCATTGCATATAAAGGGAAATGCATTTCAGGCCTCATAAGTTAAATACATATCCCATATAACCTCCCATACAACCCGAATACCCTTAAGTACACAAGATGAAAATAGAGAAGTTATATTCTGAAAACCATGCTTTTGTTGAATCCCTCAGCGTATCAAAGTAGTGTATCTTACCTCAAAGTAGCACGCAATAAAGGATAGCTAAGTTACCGAACAAAGCAACAACTCTCGTCTACCTATGATTAATAAACGGCCATTAAAACACTAGTCATTAAGACCATAATCTGGAGTTACATAACCAAGGACACACTCTAGGTTTCAGGAGTAAGCTATGTGTCAAAACGAGGTTACGGTTCAAAACAATATTATTTTCTGAAAACTGGTGAGTTGCGCCGCAACTCTCTTTCGTTGCGCCGCAACTTATCTTCTGATAGTTGCGCCGCAACTTATCTTTCTGGAAACCTATTGCGCCGCAACTGTGTAACACCCCAACCAAGGTGGAACGATGAGATGTACAGAAAGTCGAGTATTCAAAACAAAGGATAATAGATAACATTCACCATAGCTTTAGTTGATAAAAATAATTTTACAATGCACAAGCATGTGAACCAATTCCCAAGTACAATACGTCTACCATACTTGGATATTGAGTCCATGAAACAAATAACAAATACATGAGATGATATACTACAATGATCAAGGCGGATTCCATTGCCCATCACAAGGTTTGATCTTTGACTCCAAAGTGCAATGCAAACAATCATGATGCATATAATTCCTCAAAGCTTATGCTAATTCCTGAAAAGCATGAAGAAAAGTGTCAACTACGAAAACGTAGTTGGTGAGTGCATAGGTTTACAAGTAAATCTCGTTACATATCCATTTCAAAATAGTTGAGAAATCCATGGTAAATTATAAAGTTCTCATTTGTCACATTTATCGTGAGAGAAAAATATATCAATCGATTAATCATTCATCATACCAAAACCATTTGGTCATCAATACTTCAATATTGCCAAATTCAACAACTTTCAAGATTCCATATAAGGTCCAATACCCAAACCGTATGTTCAATCAATAATTTCCATCCACAGTAATAATAATTTCCATTCCGCCAAAAGGCATAAATCGATGAGTATATGCTTGAGCCACTACTACGACCATTTACATGTCCCAATCAACATAGTATTTCATTTCATAGCACAAGCTGTCAATCAAGTGCTGTAATCACAATTGGGGTCGTGCCATGGAGACGACCATTAATATATAAAGTAGATTAGAGCACCGCTCGGGTCGGACTGGCAATGAAGGTGGCCACAAAGGCAGACCAAACATTCCACCGTTACCTATTTAGTGGGTGAGTGGACAACTCTAGTTGCGCAACCCTCTAACTACAGGCCTCCACTATCGGAGTTAATAGTAGTGTACCGAAGTATCACAGTTTA